>CM043703.1:106221902-106639402 GCA_023935145.1 Bretschneidera sinensis | reverse complement strand
ACCCTAAACCCTAATAGTAAAATCTCGAAACCCTAAAACTCGAACCCCTAAATCTTGAAACCCTAAATCTCAAAACCCTAAACCCTAAACCCTAATAGTAAAATCTCGAAACCCTAAAACTTGAAACCCTAAATCTTGAAACCCTAAATCTCGAAACCCTAAACCCTAAACCCTAATAGTAAAATCTCGAAACCCTAAAACTCGAAACCCTAAATCTTGAAACCCTAAAACTCGAAACCCTAAATCTCGAAACCCTAAACCCTAATAGTAAAATCTCGAAACCCTAAAACTCGAAACCCTAAATCTCGAAACCCTAAATCTTGAAACCCTAAACCCTAAACCCTAATAGTAAAATCTCGAAACCCTAAATCTCGAAACCCTAAATCTCAAAACCCTAAACCCTAAACCCTAATAGTAAAATCTCGAAACCCTAAATCTTGAAACCCTAAACCCTAAACCCTAATAGTAAAATCTTGAAACCCTAAACCCTAAAACCCTAAACCCTAAAACCCTAAACTTGAAACCCTAAATCTCGAAACCCTAAACCCTAAACCCTAAACTTGAAACCCTAAATCTCGAAACCTTAAACCCTAAATCTCGAAACCCTAATAGTAAACCCTAAACCCTAATAGTAAACCCTAAACCCTTATAATAAACATTAAACCCTAAACACTAATAGTAAAGTCTAAACCCTAAATACTATTTAGGGTTTCGATGTTACTGTTAGGGTTTCAATGTTACTATTAGGGTTAAGGTATTCTAGTAATGCGTACGAACGACTATAAGGGTGTAAGGATTAGGTTATAGGGTTAAGGGGTTAGGGTTATCTATTAATACGTACGAACGACTATAGGGGTATAAGGATTAGGTTATAGGGTTAAGGGGTTAGGGATATCTATTAATACGTACGAACGATTATACGGGGGTAAGGATTAGAGTGTAGGGTTAAGGGGTTAGGGATATCTATTAATACGTACGTACGGTTATACGGGGGTAAGGATTAGATTGTAGGGTTAAGGGGTTAGGGATATCTATTAATACGTACGTACGATTATACGGGGGTAAGGATTAGATTGTAGGGTTAAGGGGTTAGGGATATCTATTAATACGTACGAACGATTATACGGGGGTAAGGATTAGATTGTAGGGTTAAGGGGATAGGGATATCTATTAATACGTACGAACGATTATAAAAAAGGAATTAATTGAATAATGCAAAACCAAACAACACTTAACCCAAAAAACTTAACCAAAAATTAAATACTTATCCTACACCCTACAGCCCACAAACTTAGTTAGCCCACCAAAAGGCTACAGCCCACCAAAACAAACTTAGCCTTTCTTTTAACTTACAGCCCACCAAACCTTTTACTTAAACAAAACAACTCACAGCCCATCTAAACTACTTAGCATTATTCTTGATTTCTTTCTGTTTCACTTTACTTGTTTTCCTTTCTGTTCCGTTTTTTTCCTTTGTTTTTCCTTTTCTTTTCCTTTTTTTTTTCCTTTCTTTTCCGTTTTTTTTCCTTTTTTTCCTTTCTTTTCCCAAAATTTTTTTTCCTCCCTGTTCCTTTTTTTTTTTCCCTGGGCCAAAAATTTTCTCCCACCCACAGTGTGTGGTCTGCCTAGGGTGTGTGGCCCACCCATGGTGTGTGGCCCACCCATAGTGTGTGGCCCACCCATAGCCCAAGGCCCACCCAAACCCTAAATCTACAGTACCCGAACCCTAAAGCTACAGTAACCCTAAACCCTAAAGTACAGTGAACCCTAAACCCTAATAGTAACCCTAAACCCTAAACCCTAAACCCTAATAGTAAACCCTAATAGTAAACCCTAAACCCTAATAGTAACCCTAAACCCTAAACCCTAATAGTAAACCCTAATAGTAAACCCTAAACCCTAATAGTAACCCTAAACCCTAAACCCCAAACCCCAAACCCCAAACCCCAAACCCCAAACCCCAAACCCCAAACCCCAAACCCCAAACCCCAAACCCCAAACCCCAAACCCCAAACCCTAAACCCTAATAGTAAAATCTTGAAACCCTAAATCTTGAAACCCTAAACCCTAAACCCTAATAGTAAAATCTCGAAACTCTAAACCCTAAAACCCTAAACCCTAAAACCCTAAACTTGAAACCCTAAATCTCGAAACCCTAAACCCTAAATCTCGAAACCTTAAACCCTAAATCTCGAAACCCTAATAGTAAACCCTAAACCCTAATAGTAAACCCTAAACCCTTATAATAAACCTTAAACCCTAAACACTAAACACTAATAGTAAAGTCTAAACCCTAAATACTATTTAGGGTTTCGATGTTACTGTTAGGGTTTCAATGTTACTGTTAGGGTTAAGGTATTCTATTAATACGTACGAACGACTATAGGGGTATAAGGATTAGGTTATAGGGTTAAGGGGTTAGGGATATCTATAAATACGTACGAACGACTATAGGGGTATAAGGATTAGGTTATAGGGTTAAGGGGTTAGGGATATCTATTAATACGTACGGACGATTATACGGGGGTAAGGATTAGATTGTAGGGTTAAGGGGTTAGGGATATCTATTAATACGTACGTACGATTATACGGGGGTAAGGATTAGATTGTAGGGTTAAGGGGTTAGGTATATCAATTTATACGTACGAACGATTATACGGGGGTAAGGATTAGGTTGTAGGGTTAAGGGGTTAGGTATATCTATTAATTCGTACGAACGATTATACGGGGTATTCGAATAATAAATACGAACGATTATAATACAAGAAATATTGCAATAATGCCTTTTAAATCAAAACCAAACAAGCCTTAATCTAAAAAACCAAAAACCTTAGCCCAAAAACCAAAAGCCCAAAAGGAAAACACTTAGCCCACCAAAAATCTACAGCCCACCAAAACATACTTAGGCTTTCTTTTAACTTACAGCCCACCAAAGCTTTTACTTAACCAAAACTACTTACAGCCCACCTAAAGTACTTAGCATTTTTCTTCATTTCATTCTGTTTCTATTTACTTTCTTTCCTTTCTGTTCCGTTTTTTTCTTTTGTTTTTCCTTTTCTTTTCCTTTTTTTTTTCCTTTCTTTTCCGTTTTTTTTCCTTTTTTTCCTTTCTTTTCCAAAATTTTTTTTTCCTCCCTGTTCCTTTTTTTTTTTCCCTGGGCCAAAAATTTCCTCCCACCCACAGTGTGTGGTCTGCCTAGGGTGTGTGGCCCACCCATGGTGTGTGGCCCACCCATAGCCCATGACCCACCCATAGCCCAAGGCCCACCCAAACCCTAAATCTACAGTACCCGAAACCCTAAAGCTACAGTAAACCCTAAACCCTAAAGTACAGTAAACCCTAAACCCTAATAGTAAACCCTAAACCCTAATAGTAAACCCTAAACCCTAATAGTAACCCTAAACCCTAAACCCTAAACCCTAAACCCTAAACCCTAACCCCTAAACCCTAAACCCTAAACCCTAAACCCTAATAGTAAACCCTAAACCCTAATAGTAACCCTAAACCCTAAACCCCAAACCCCAAACCCCAAACCCCAAACCCCAAAACCCTAAACCCTAAACCCTAAACCCTAAACCCTAAACCCTAAACCCTAAACCCTAAACCCTAAAACCCTAAACCCTAAAACCCTAAACCCTAAAACCCTAAAACCCTAAACCCTAAACCCTAAACCCTAAACCCTAAACCCTAAACCCTAAACCCTAAACCCAAAACCCAAAACCCTAAACCCAAAACCCCAAACCCCAAACCCCAAACCCCAAACCCCAAAACCCTAAACCCCCAAACCCCAAACCCCCAACCCCCAAACCCCAAACCCCAAACCTAAACCCTAAACCCTAAACCCTAAACCCTAAACCTTAAAACCCTAAAACCCTAAAACCCTAAACCCTAAACCCTAAACCCTAAACCCTAAACCCTAAACCCTAAAGCTACAGTAAACCCTAAACCCTAAAGTACAGTAAACCCTAAAACCTAATAGTAAACCCTAAACCCTAAACCCTAAACCCTAAAACCCTAAACCCTAAAACCCTAAAACCCTAAACCCTAAACCCTAAACCCTAAACCCTAAACCCTAAACCCTAAACCCCTAAACCCTAAAACCCTAAACCCTAAACCCTAATAGTAAACCCTAAACCCCAAACCCCAAACCCCAAACCCCAATAGTAAACCCTAAACCCCAAACCCCAAACCCCAAACCCCAAACCCCAAACCCAAAAACCCAAAAACCCCAAAACCCTAAAACCCTAAACCCTAAACCCTAAACCCTAAACCCTAAACCCTAAACCCTAAACCCTAAACCCTAAACCCAAAACCCTAAACCCTAAACCCAAAACCCTAAACCCAAAACCCCAAACCCCAAACCCCAAACCCCAAACCCCAAAACCCTAAACCCCCAAACCCCAAACCCCAAACCCCCAAACCCCAAACCCCAAACCTAAACCCTAAACCCTAAACCCTAAACCCTAAACCCTAAACCCTAAACCCTAAAGCTACAGTAAACCCTAAACCCTAAAGTACAGTAAACCCTAAAACCTAATAGTAAACCCTAAACCCTAAACCCTAAACCCTAAAACCCTAAACCCTAAAACCCTAAAACCCTAAACCCTAAACCCTAAACCCTAAACCCTAAACCCTAAACCCCAAACCCCAAACCCCAAACCCCAAACCCCAAACCCCAAAACCCCAAACCCCAAACCCCAAACCCCAAACACCAAACCCCAAACTCTAAACCCTAAACCCTAATAGTAAAATCTCGAAACCCTAAAACTCGAAACCCTAAATATTGAAATCCTAAATCTCGAAACCCTAAATCTTGAAATCCTAAATCCTAAATCTCGAAACCCTAATAGTAAACCCTAAACCCAAATAGTAAACCCTAAACCCTAATAATAAACCCTAAACCCTAAACACTAATAGTAAAATCAAAACCCTAAATACTATTTAGGGTTTCGATGTTACTATTAGGGTTTCAATGTTACTATTAGGGTTAAGGTATTCTATTAATACGTACGAACGACTATAGGGGTATAAGGATTAGGTTATAGGGTTAAGGGGTTAGGGATATCTATTAATACGTACAAACGACTATAGGGGTATAAGGATTAGGTTATAGGGTTAAGGGGTTAGAGATATCTATTAATACGTATGTACGAGTATACGGGGGTAAGGATTAGAGTGTAGGGTTAAGGGGCTAGGGATATCTTTTAATCCGTACGAGCGATTATACGGGGGTATTCTATTAATAAATACGAACGATTATCATACAAGAAATATTTCAATAATGCATTTTAATTCCAAACCAAACAAGCCTTAACCCAAAAAAACATAACCAAAAAACATAAGCAAAACTTAAAAACTAAGCCCATAACCTACAGCCCACATACTTAGGCAAAACTAAAAAATTTTAAACCCAAAGGCTACAGCCCACATACTTAGCCAAATACTTAGCCCAAAACTTATACTTAGCATACTTATTCATTTATTTTTCCTTTCCTTTTTTTTCCTGCAGTTCATTTCGTTTCTGTTTTTTTTCTTCCCTTTTTTTTCCCTGGGCTAAAAATTTTCCTCCCACCCACAGTGTGTGGTCTGCCCATGGTGTGTGGCCCATCCATGGTGTGTGGCCCACCCATAGCCCATGACCCACCCATAGCCCAAGGCCCACCCAAACCCTAAATCTACAGTACGCGAAACCCGAAAGCTACAGTAAACCCTAAACCCTAATAGTAACCCTAATAGTAAACCCTAAACCCTAAACCCTAACCCTAAACCCTAAACCCTGAAGAATTTTGTTGAGAGATTTTAAATTATTCAAAATGATGGAGAAATAATAAAATGATTAACTTTCTTTTATGTATGAGTTACATGCTTATGAGTCACGGAGATATTTTGTTGAATGGTTAGGCATATAATTTGCATCCAAGAACTGCTCATCAGAAGTAAGTAAGAAACTGAAAAAAACATGTTTATAATTTTGTAAATAGTGCGTATCATTTTGCACATGTTCTAAAGCATTAAATATGGTGAACCGGTAATGTACTAAGCACTGACAAGATGAAGGATTAAATATGGTGAACAACTGAACACTATAAGAAAATATTCCTTCTGGTTATGAACAAATGGGATAAGTCAGGCGGGTCGGTGTATTCGTGCATTGATGTAATTTCCCAGAGGAAATTCTATCTCAATTAGGAGTGCACTCTGAATCAGGCTTGTTACAGGTGCTCCCTCAAAGATGAGGCAACAATATTACGTTTTTCTTTATGGTAGATCAACAGAGAAGGAACCCGAGAATCCAAAAGCAAAGATCCTATGTTTTTTTTTTATATGCATTTGGGCTACAATAACATCATAGATATTCTTGTCTCAAAATTGATCAAAGCAACAAAAACTAATCATATACCTATCAACTATGCCTCGCTTCATCTCAACATGCATATTAGATTTAAACTACCAGATTTAAACTATGCCTCGCTTCATTTCACTCTCGTAGGTTGGTCCCATCTTAAGTTAGTGTTTAGTACATTACTGGTTCACCATATTTAATGCTTTAGAACATGTGCAAAATGATACGCACTATTTACAAAATTATGAACATGTTTTTTTTCAGTTTCCTACTTACTTCTGATGACCAGTTCTTGGATGCAAATTATATGCCTAACCATTCAACAAAATATCTCCGTGACTCATAAGCATGTAACTCATACATAAAAAAAAGTTAATCATTTCATTGTTTCTCCATCATTTTGAATAATTTAAAATCTTTCAACAAAATTCTTCATTTTAAGAAGCTAAAACAACATATATTAACTTAAGATGTTGGAGGAAACTAAATTATCCCTAATTTTTCCTCCAACATCTTAAGTTAATATATGTTGTTTTAGCTTCTTAAAATGAAGAATTTTGTTGAGAGATTTTAAATTGTTCAAAATGATGGAGAAATAATGAAATGATTAACTTTCTTTTATGTATGAGTTACATGCTTATGAGTCACAGTGATATTTTGTTGAATGGTTAGGCATATGATTTGCATGCAAGGACTGCTCATCAGAAGTAAGTGGGAAATTGAAAAAAAACATGTTCATAATTTTGTGAATAGTGTGTATCATTTTGCACATGTTCTAGAGCATTAAATATGGCGAACCGGTAATGTATTAAGCAGAGGAGGGATTATATATGGTGAACAACTGAACACTATAGGAAAATATTCCTTCTGGTTATGAACAAATGGGATAAGTCAGGCGGGTCGGTGTGTTCGTGCATTGACGTAATTTTTCAAAGGAAATTCCATCTCAATTAGGAGTGCACTCTGAATCAGGCTTGTTATAGGTGCTCCCTCAAAGATACAACAACAATTTTTTCTTTATGGTATATTAACAGAGAAGGAACTCGAGAATCCAAATCCAAAGATCCTATGTTTTTTTATATGCATCTGGGCTACAATAACATCATGGATATGTTGGATCATAATCAAATTGGAGTACAAGTTCATAATCAAATATCCAAAACTACAAGTCTTCTACCTAGAATTTTATAGGTGTGGTGGTTGTGCATGTGAATCATTTGGTAACCTAAAATATTGTTAGAACCACCAAGAAAAATGAGGTGTTTGGTTATTGTAATTTTGGATTAGTTTATTTGTGTGGTGTATGATTGTTCTTAAGTAGTATAAATACCCCTCTCCATTTTGGTTTAATCATCAAGAAGAAGTAAGAGCTTCTAAGTGAGTGAAGAAGCAAAGTCTTATAAGAGTGAGTTCTAGTATCTTGTTTCTTTTGAGTGAGAGTGCTATTGTAATATCTCTTTGAGTTTGAATAAGAGTTGTTTGTGTGAGTGTTTAATTTCCAACAAAGTGGTATCAGAGCTTGAGTTGGAAAGTATACACTATTGCATACCAAATTGAAAGTCTTGACGAGAGAAATCCGACGCCGCCAGAATCTCCCCGATCGGAGTTCAGACGCGCCTCCACGAGCCGCCGGAAGATTACTGCCAGAAAACCGAGTTGACTCACCGAGTTAAGCTGGATCAGCCGAGTTGGAGCCTAGTTGACCGAGCCATAAGTCTGTTGACCGAGCTGTCCGAGCCAAGTTGACCGAGCCGTAAGCCTGTTGACCGAGCCGTCTAAGCCGAGTTGATCGAGCTGTCAAAGTCAACAGTTGACCAGGTTAGTGTTGACGTTGACCGTTGACCGAAAGTTGAAAATTTTGATCAGGTCCCTCCCAAAGTTTTTCAACGTTCCGGATCTATCTGCGCAATCATAATTTCCAAATTCTCAACATACTGAGTGATATGGCAAATGGTGTGGCATCCTTCCAAGTCCCGAAGCTCATCAACAACAATTACGACAACTGGAGTATCAAGATGAAGGCTCTTTTTGGCGCGCATGATGTTCGGGATATCATAGAAAAAGGTTTTAGCGAGCCAGATAACGAAGCTGCGCTGACCACAGCTCAAAAGGATAGTTTGAAAGATACGAGAAAGAGAGACAAGAAAGCTCTCTACCTCATCTATCAAGCATTAGATAATGATGTTTTTGAGAAGATTTCGAGTGCAAGCTTTGCTAAGGAAGCATGGGAAAAGCTGCGAACCTTTTACAAAGGATCCGAGCAAGTGATGAAGTTCTGTCTCCAAACATTAAGAGGTGAATTCGAATCCTTACACATGAAAGTATCTGAGTCTATTTCATGTTATTTCTCAAGAGTAGTAGCTGTTTCTAATCAATTAAAAAGAAATGATGAAAAGTTAGAGAATGTGAGGATAATAGAGAAGATACTCCGTTCGTTGGATTCCAAATTTGAGCACATCGTCATGACGATTGAAGAAACTAAAGACTTGGAAGAAATGACGATCAAACAACTCCAAGGATCATTACAAGCATACGAAGAGAAGCATAAGAAGAAGCAAGGGTTTACTGAGCAACTTCTCAAGCTGCAACTCAAGGATATGCATGAAAGCTAAGGAAATGATAGAAACCGACATGGTCGAGGCAGAGGTAGAGGCCGTGGACGAGGTGGAAGTCGCGGTCGTGGACGAGGTTGGAATTACAACAGCAACAATTCCAACAATAATTACGAGAAAGGAGAAAGCTCAACATGAGGTCGTGGAAGAGGCAATCCAAACTCGAGGAATGACAAATTTCAAGTTCGATGCTATAATTGTCAGAAGTTTGGGCATTATGCTTCAGAATATAGAGCTTCTAACAACAGAATTGAGGAGAAGGCCAACTACGTGGAGGAGAAGACCGATGATAAAGAAACTCTTCTTCTAGCACGAAAAGAGACTGATGGTGTCCAAACAAAATCCTGGTATCTTAACAGTGGTGCAAGCAATCACATGTGTGGAAGGAAAGACATGTTTGTGGAGCTGGACAAGTCAGTAAGTGGAAATGTCTCATTTGGCGATGATTCCACAATAGCAGTAAAAGGGAGAGGTAAAATTCTTATCCGTTTGAAAGATGGGAGACATCGGTTTATTTCCAATGTCTACTTTGTGCCCAATATGAAAAGTAACATCTTGAGTTTAGGACAACTGTTAGAGAAAGGTTATGATATTCATATGAAGGATCATAATCTTTCTATAAAAGATGATAAGAATAACTTCATTGCTAAATTACCAATGTCAAAGAATAGAATGTTCCTGATCAACATACAAAACGATGTTGCAAAGTGCCTGAAAGCTTGCTACATAGATGCATCATGGCTATGGCATCTTCGTTTTGGGCATCTAAATTTTGGAGGTCTAAAGTTGCTATCCAAGAAAGAGATGGTGAAGGGACTACCTCGTATCAACCATCCTGACCAGCTTTGTGAAGGGTGTCTAGTCGGGAAGCAATTCAGAAAAAGTTTTCCAAAGGAGTCAGACTCAAGAGCCAAAAAGCCACTCGAGCTCATCCATACCGATGTGCGGTCCGATCAAACCAAGCTCTCTTGGTAACAATAACTATTTTCTTCTTTTCATTGATGATTTTTCAAGAAAAACATGGGTATATTTCTTGAAATAGAAGTAAGAAGTTTTCGAAGTCTTCAAAAAGTTCAAAGCTACAGTGGAGAGATAAAGCGGTAGAAAGATCAAAGCTATGAGATCCAACCGAGGAGGAGAATTTACTTCTAAGGAGTTTCAAGAGTTCTGCGAAGCAAATGGAATTCGTCGACCAACGATAGTTCCTAGATCCCCTCAACAAAATGGTGTAGTGGAAAGAAAGAACCGAACTATCCTCAACATAGCTCGGAGTATGCTCAAAAGCAAGAAACTACCCAAGGAGTTTTGGGCCGAAGCAGTGGCGTGTGCTGTCTACTTATCCAACAGATCTCCAATAAGAAGTGTTTGGGGAAAGACACCGCAAGAAGGATGGAGTGGAAGAAAGCCCGGCATCTCCCACCTAAGAGTTTTTGGATGCATAGCCCATGTTCATGTTCCAGACGAGAAAAGAACAAAGCTTGATGATAAAAGCGAGAGTTTCATCTTCATCAGCTATGACACAAATTCAAAGGGCTACAAGCTGTACAATCCGAACAATAAGAAGGTTGTGATTAGCAGAGATGTGGTGTTTGACGAAGAAGGACCATGGGATTTTGGATCTCATATAGATGACTTCAATTTCTCTTCTCCATTTGAAGATGAGCTGACACAAATAGAACAGCCTGGAGAAGCCCAACAAGAGCCAACAACTCCACATACTTCACCAACATCAACTACCCATGGAGATGAGTCACCTTCATCATCTTTAAGTGGGAGTCAAAGTGAAAAAGATGTGCAACGAACAAGAAGCCTTCGAGATCTCTATGAAGTGACTGAACGACAAGATAATCTTACAATATTTTGTCTATTTGTTGATTGTGAACAAATGAGCTATCAAGAAGCTGCAAAAGAGAGGAAGTGGAGAGACGCGATGAATGAAGAAATCAAGGCTATCGGAAAGAACGACACAGGGGAACTCATTTCACTTCCCAAAGGGCACAAGGTGATAGGTGTCAAATGGGTCTACAAAACAAAACGAAATGCTAAGGGAGAGATTGAAAGACACAAGGCGAGGCTTGTTGCAAAAGGCTACAGTCAAAAAGCTGGAATTGACTAAGATGAGGCATTCGCCCCTGTTGCTCAGTTGGAGACTGTTAAACTAATTATTTCCATGGCAGCTCAAAACAAGTAGAAGATACAACAAATGGATGTAAAGTCTGCCTTCCTAAATGGAGTTCTTGAAGAGGAAGTCTACATTCAACAACCATCAGGCTACGAAGTCAAAGGCCACGAAGACAAGGTGTTGAAGTTGAAGAAGGCTCTATACGGGTTAAAACAAGCACCAAGGGCATGGAATAGCCGAATCGACAAGTACTTCCAAGAGAATGACTTCAAAAAATGTCCCTACGAGCACGCTCTATATATCAAGATCAAAGATGGAGATATTTTGATCGTGTGCCTCTATGTGGACGATTGGATCTTCACCGGAAGCAACCCAAGCATGTTCAATGAATTTAAGGAAGTGATGATGAAGGAATTCGAGATGACAGACATGGGGCTTATGGCGTACTACCTTGGCATTGAAGTTAGGCAACAAAAGGATGGAATTTTCATTTCACAGGAAAGCTATGCAAAGGAGATCCTGAAGAAGTTCAAGATGGAGAACTGTAAGCCGATAAGCACACCGATGGAATACGGAGTCAAGATGTCCAAACATGAAGAAGGCGAAAGTGTAGATCCAATATTTTTTAAAAGTTTGGTGGGAAGTCTACGCTACCTAACTTGCACGAGGCCCGATATTCTTCACGCAGTTGGATTGGTTAGTCGCTACATGGAATCTCCAACAACCACCAATTTTAAAGCCGCAAAAAGAATTCTTCGCTATCTAAAATGTACAATTGACTTTGGCTTATTCTATTCATTTTCTAATGATTACAAGCTTGTTGGATATAGCGATAGTGATTGGGATGGAGACATAGATAATCGAAGGAGCACTACTAGATTCGTATTTTTCATGAGAGATACTGCTTTCACATGGATGTCAAAGAAACAATCGATTATCACATTGTCCACTTGTGAAGCAGAATATGTTGCTGCTACCTCATGCGTTTGTCATGCAATTTGGCTTAGAAATCTATTGAAGGAGATAGGCTTGATACAGGAAGAGCCGACCAAGGTTTATGTCGATAACAAATCAGCCATTGCCTTAGCAAAGAATCTAGTATTCCATGATCGAAGCAAGCACATCGATATTCGCTACCACTATATAAGGGAGTGTGTTGCAAGAAAGGATGTGCAAGTTGAATATGTGAGGTCACAAGATCAAGTTGCTGATATTTTTACCAAGCCACTGACAAGCGAAGACTTCATAAGATTAAGGAACTTACTAGGGGTCACAAGATCAAGTTTAAGGGGGGTGTTGGATCATAAACTTGATCCATTATAGGAGCCCAAATCCAAACCCAATCAAATTGGAGTCCAAGTTCATAATCAAAGATCCAAAACTACAAGTCTTCTACCTAGAATTTTATAGGTGTGGTAGTTGTGCATGTGAATCATTTGGTAACCTAAAATATTGTTAGAACCACCAAGAAAAATGAGGTGTATGGTTATTGTAATTTTGGATTAGTTTATTTGTGTGGTGTAGGATTGTTCTTAAGTAGTATAAATACCCCTCCCCATTTTGGTTTAATCATCAAGAAGAAGTAAGAGCTTCTAAGTGAGTGAAGAAGCAAAGTCTTATAAGAGTGAGTTCTAGTATCTTGTTTCTTTTGAGTGAGAGTGCTATTGTAATATCTCTTTGAGTTTGAATAAAAGTTGTTTGTGTGAGTGTTTAATTTCGAAGAGGATATTCTTGTCTCAAAATTTTGATCAAAGCAACAAAAACTAATCATATGTTGACAACTTGACGATAAAAGAAATACTTTCACCTCATACTTTCACTGAGGTGAGAGGTCCATTAAACAATATTAAAGATCAACA
Source organism: Bretschneidera sinensis (assembly GCA_023935145.1). Lineage (NCBI taxonomy): Eukaryota > Viridiplantae > Streptophyta > Magnoliopsida > Brassicales > Akaniaceae > Bretschneidera > Bretschneidera sinensis. The sequence goes on along the minus strand of CM043703.1, from coordinate 106,626,466 downwards.
TGTTAAGCAAAACAAACAAATTTAAAGTTATAATTTACAAAGGAACTTATTTTGTTGCCAGTATGTTGACAAATTTAGTTACTGTATATTAACTTGTTTAAATTAAAAGAAAATTAGTATGTTAATAACCTTTTGATTATCCTCACCAATAATCCCAAGATTTTTCAACAAATAATTCTTCCTTGCATAGATTTGTATCACTCAATATTAATTCTTCCTGCATCATTCTGGTGTTGCACAACAATGATCGATCAGACAATCCATGACAAGATAACGATTTCAAACGCCATTTAGGATATGATATTAATCCTGATCATACCTCATGGTTCAAACTCTTTGTCAAGCGCAAAACAACACCAATTTCTTCATACCATAACCATTCTATAATAACTACTTACATGATGCTCATTAAATCATGATCCTTCAAGTCAACTGACATCATAAACATAGTTCTAAAATCACCTCAAAAACTGGAATCAAAAGCATAAAGTAAAAAATATTACAACTTAAAGAGATTATCCCATGCTGGCTTTAGTTCCAACAAGTTAAAAAAATTAAATATTAAGAATAACTGACATTTAGAACAGAGAAGTTCCCTTGCCCTTCTTGTCTCCACCAATCTCAAAGTGCTTGCACCTCTGAAGAAACAAGCAACCAAAAATTAGCATAGGAGGACAGGATGCAAAAGAAAACCCAAATCAAATAATCAAGAGCTTCAAAATGCTAAACCTTGATTGGGTGCTGGGACACATGCTTGCAACTCTGGCATTGAAGCCTCAGAACAATCTTCTTGGTAGTCTTGGCCTGTTTAGAGAAACACAATCAGTGCCTCAGTGGTAGTCACAGAAACTCCTTGAATCATGAATAAGAAAAAACAAATCAACAAAACAAACACATCTCCTGCAGGAATTAAATCAACTGAAGACGTACTTTATTCACAACCGTTTTAACAAATAAACATAACAGCAGGAGAATACATTAGTATTTTGCTAAACAAAATCAAGAACTCGAACATTGCTAATCAAACCAAGCGTTGGTAAAACCTTGGCAAATCCACCTGGCTTGTCAACGTTGACAATTTCACAAGAAGACAGTAACTTATTCCTTACTTCCCTAACTGATTCTGAAGTTTTCCTCACACAATTCCTAAAAATACTATAGAAATCAAACAAAAGGGGCTAAATAACTACAGAAAACAGCAAAATATTTATCAAGGTAAGTACGATCCACCACAGTATTGCCTTAGTATATTCCATATAATTCATATAACTAATAACTAAGAATGAAAAATGGCAGGAAACACTAATAATCTCCCCCTAATTTCTTGGTGTCCTAACATGTTACAAATCATTAACAAACCATTAGAAAGGTTGCTGGAAAAAGGACCATTTCACTCTCGTAGGTTGGTCCCATCATACATCAACAAGAACCCAATACAAACCCGTAACAGATTAGTAATCACCACCAGCAAGAGACATTCAGTTTTAACCCACTACAGTGAGTGAACGGTCAATAACACATTACATAACGTTATAAGAATTATATACATGCTAGGGTTTTGTCTGCCTAAGCAGTACGGACCTTCTTGTGGAACACGGGTTTTGACTGTCCGCCATAACCAGATTGCTTGCGATCATAACGTCGATTTTCTTGAGCAGCAAGACTGTCTTTCCCCTTCTTATACTGTGTTACCTTATGCAATGTATGCTTCTTGCACTCCTTGCTCTTACAGTAGGTCTTCTTCGTCTTAGGAACGTTCACCTGCAATACAAAACAGTAACTTTTTTCGCAACAGAAAAGCCAATTAATAAAACTCTCTTCTTCTTCTATTTTATGTTTTTATTTCAATTCACACATAAAAGTATAGACCTACAAAGAGGTTGTGTAATCTGATAAAAATAAACTTGCATCAAAAATTGGGAAAAAAAATTGTTATTACGAAAGAGAAGAAGACTTGTGATGGACGTTAGAGGATTGAAAGGTTGGTGTGAGATCAGGGCGTACTCTTGGCACTTCTTGTACTTTTTGACCATGTTGGTGGCCACGTGCCATCCATTTGGTGTATCCCTTTTCCCCATAATCAACGGCCAGGATCTCTCCCATTAGTCGTTCCTTTGATCACGTTGAAGCTACCATAAGCCATCATAAATACCACAAAAAGCCTAAGCTCTCTTTCTTCCCTTCCTACCCAAGAAATACTACAAGAACACAAGTCTTCATGAGTAAGACAATGTCTAATCAAACTGGCGATTGGGCTCAAGTCTATCAGCAAAACCTTTCTAGTCAAGTGGTGATACCATCTCCCTCTGCTGGAGATCAAATTCAAGGTGGCCTTGCCACTACCGTTACTTCGGATTCTACGCCGAGCCCACTGGGGTCGGGCCCATCTAGCCCAAGTGCTATCCGTCTGAGCTCTGAAGGGCGCGTGTCAAAGCCAGTGCGTAGACGGTCCAGGGCTTCACGGCGAACCCCTACAACGTTGCTGAACACGGACACCACGAATTTTCGAGCCATGGTGCAACAGTTCACGGGTGGTCTTACTAGCGCGCCTTTTGCGGCACCGGATTTCAGTTTTGGGATCGGATCAGCACGTCAACAAGCGGCTGCCCATGTCAACTCTAGTGCAATCATGGTGGCTCATGCTGGTGGATATCATCATGGACAATCACTACAATATCATCAACAACAGCAGCAGCCCTACATGTTTTCATTGAGCAACAATAATAATCATAGTGATAATCATAATCGTGCTTTTATTGAAAGACTTGGCACTAAACCTAACGCCGAGGCCGTCTCTGATGGGTCTGGGCGGATGGACGAGGGTGTTTCCTCTCAACTTCCAACTTCATCCAATGAGAACAGAAGTAATCATTTCGTGTTTTGAAAGGTACATATATACTGATGTTTATTTACTCTAGTATTAGCTAGCTAGACTGATCAAATGTGTTCTTTCCTTCGTTTTTTTTTACACTTGTGCTAGAAGTAATATTTTTGTTGTCTTGTTTTCAAAAACCATGGGCGTACTTGATGGGAATTTATTGAAGTCGGCTACCAAATAGTCATAATGAAAATTTGAAGTGCCAAAGTGTAATATCCGTATTTTAAAAAGTTAGGTAAGTGTATATTTTTATCAATATGACAAAGAGTTAAATCCCTGAATGGCTGAATGAAGATTTCTGGAGACCAAGGTTGAAAAGCAAAAAAAAAAAAAAAAAAAAGTCAACTTTGAACAGTACTCGGGACAGCCACCAAGAAAGCAATTTTTGGGTGGAATTATTTTATCTTGGTTTTTGTTGTTTAGTGTGGAAGTGGAGAATAAAAAAAAAGAAAAAAAAGAAAAAGAAAAACAATATAATGATTATGTTTTCTAATCATGATGTTTTTTTTTTTCTTTTGTATTAAAATGCTATCTATGGAGGATTTGAGGGAGAGAGGGGGGCTGCTGATTTTCAGCCGAGCTCCCCTATAAATATGAGCTTTAAGTTGTGTAATTGCACGAAGAATTTTTCTATAGTTTCAAATAATTCATCTGTGTTCTTAAAACACTTTGAGAGTTTAAAGAAAGGTAGAAGGAACAAAATTTTTGAGAGTATTTTCGAAAATATTTCGGGAAGCTATCAAAATAACAGAAGGTAATAAGGTAATGTTATTTTATCATTTATGAAAGTTTCGGAGGTTAAAATAGAAAATTTTCAAACTGTGTAGTTTATGGAGAAAAGAAGAAATAATAAGAAATTTAAATTCCAATATTATGTCAGGTGTTGGTAGTCAACAATCAGGAGAAAATTCGAGGAAGATCGGGAAAGGCAAAGAGGTAGCCCACGAGTAGCTTTAAAGTACTACGTGGTGAGTTGGATTTACTCTTAGTAGTCTAAATAAAAATCAATTATTTGGTGATAATATTAAAATTAATTATTAAAGTATGCTAGGGTGATAGATGAAAAATTGATTTATGGGTATGATAGGAAATTTGACCAGGTAGAAATATTTTGGTGAGAAATGATATTTTTGAAAATCATAAGTTTATTTGAGGATAAAAGCAATAAATAAATTATTGATGAGATATATAGATGTTTTAATACGAATTATGACGAGATGAATTTTAGTGGATCTTGTTAAATTTTTATGGATGATTTAAGATGAATTTTAGTGGATTTCGACAAATTCTGATGGACAAGTTGAGATGAAATTTAGTGGATCTGGACAGACTTTAATGAATTATTTGATGTGATTTTGGTAGAGAAGAATCTTGTGGAATTTTTATAATTTGAATAAAAATCTGGATGATTGGATGTAAGAAATTTTAAAGAAACTTTGTTAGATAAAATTTGTGGATAATTAGGATAGTCAAATTAAGTAGTTTGAATCTTTATATTGTTTTTATATTACTGTTTATTTTACTGTTTCATATCATTGGTCATGTACATATGCATTAAATAATATAACCGAAAGAACCGGGAAGGCAGCCGGTCTAATGAAATAACCGTGACAGCCGGTATATGCTGGGATGAAAAATAAAAACCGTGACAGCCGGTATATGCTGGGATGAAAGTGAAAACCGTGACAGCCGGTATATGCTGGAATTAACCGGGAAGGCAGCCGGTCTGATGAGAATAAAAGAACCGGGAAGGCAGCCGGTCTAAGATTATAATAACCTGTCGACAGGTGGGAAGACGTTCCCATCATAATCATTCATGCATCTGCATCTGTTTTAATTATCATTGCATTATTTGAGATGCTGAGTTGTGGTATATTAATTGTGAATTAAATTATAGATGGTTGGGTCTCATAAAAAGAGACAGCTATAATGATGAGATTTTCGAGATGTTGAGATGTGATACTTTTTGTGAATTTAATTATAGAAGGTTGAGTTTCATATAAAAAGACAGTGATAAGACTTATCTAAATGATGGACTTTTTGATATGAACCTCATTACGAGGTAATTAGGAAATAATTGATAGTCTTAAGGTGAACCAATGATTGAGAAGAAGAGATTGATAGTAGAAAGTTGTCATCAGGTTATGCGAAAAATAATTTTTAATATTAAAGGATTATTGATGGAATTTGGAATACTTTTAGTAAATTTAATTCGCTGAGCTTGTGAAGCTCACTCCTCACTGTTCAATAATTTCAGGTAGCAGTCAAGATAAATAGTCTGGTGGGTTGAGAATCAGTCGAGATCTTTTCTGTAAGCCAAGTACGTGTTAATATCCTCAGACAATCGAGTTAAAGACTTGTAAAAATTTTATTGTAAATATTCATGCATTTATGTATTTTATGTTTAAGTGAATATCATACACGTTTACCTCTCCTGTTAAAAAAAAAAAATCTGGTAGTATTATATTTATTGTTGCATATATGTGTCGTGCTTGGATTTTCAAAATGTGATGACACCGTCCAGGGGTGGCCAACCTGGGATGGGTCGTTACACAAAGTGCACCAACTAGCATATTTGAAATGAGATAGATTCCAACTGAAAAAGATATTTGGATCATGTATAGAACAAAATTAGGGCTCACTTAACTGGAGGATTTTTCAGGATATCACAATTCAAAAGAAGTCACATTTATGATTTAACCAAGGCATTATCTTCCAATAATAAAAAAAAAAGGTAACATCTTTTGGTTTATAAGTGTGTAGCACTATAGCCTTAAAATATAATTTATTTCATTTAAAAATAAATTTTTATATTTAATTTTTTTTATATAAATTGTATAATTAAATTGAATTCTCATATTTCAAATATATGGAATAAACGAAGAATTCAAAAGAGAAAGAAAATGGAGGGGGAGGTTGAGGGAATGAGAGAGAAAAAAAATACTTTGGTCAACATAACCTTTTAGTCTTCATTTTTTGCGATTTATTTGTAAATTTTATAAATTTTGATAGAATTTGCAATAAAATAACTCAATTACATAATGAATTTCAAAATAAATTTCGTAGTTTTTTTTTTCTTCAAAGATAACAAATATGAAATTACAAATAAATTTCATAAAATTCATTTTATCCAAATACACCCTTAAGTTAGCTTTAATCAGACCAATCATTTCCCCCCATTTGCTTGATATACAATGAGATTTTCTTTTGTTTCATATTTAGGACATTCACTACAATAATAATTACACGCATGGGGCATACTTTTAATTAATCTGCCTCTCCACAAATATTTTTCAAGAGTCTCAAATATTTATTTAAGATATGAGCAAAGATTTAAAGTTCTCATTTTAATCATCCATTTTGACCATCCGAATAATATCTAATAGAAATTATCATTTTCTCTCACTACGTTGTCAGATAATAATGTTTTTAATGGTAAAACATAATTTAGGGTTCTAGTTTTTACAAATATCATCTCTCACTACGTTGTCAGATAATAATGTTTTTAATGGTAAAACATAATTTAGGGTTCTAGTTTTTACAAATATCATCTAATTACTAGTTGACTGACAGAGTGTTACAAATAGATAATCATTTGAAGTGTTTCTTTAGCGATAGTTATACATAAAAGATAAAAAAAAAAAAAGTTTGATCCAAATCTTTGAGCTATGTGAAAATTGAATAATCCTTATGAAAACAGTATAAGAGAAAAAAATCATTTTTAACAAAATTAAGGGAAAAGGAAACAATTTATTTTAAATAAGAGTTTTTAGGCTTATGAGCTACATACACAACGGAGGAAATAAACCTGACTCATCTCTTATCCTTTTCTATAAATTTTTTATGTGAATGGAGTTCAAACTCTTATCTTTCATACGAATAAGGGAGAAAATAAAACAACTTTCTTAGTCTCTTAAAAAAAAATTTACTTACACCAATCTATTTGGAATTTACCAGGAGTTTACCAATTGAAATGTCATGGAAAAGGGATCTTTGAATTTGAGTGAGAAATGGGATGGGAAGAGGGGGTGAATCTGAACCCGTCGTGGGCCCGTTGGCATCAAAAGGAAGAAAATGCACTTGGTAAAGTCAAATACACCTAATCTTTGCTAATTTGAATTAACTTGGGTGCCTTTTGGTTCACTAAGATTACATCAAGCGTTAGGTGGCTAATAAAGATCTTTAATTTCTTATTTTTTAGGGAAAAAGATCATTATTTTCAACCTTATTACAGTGATTAGATAATATCAAGTTAGCACGTGGATTTATGTGCAAAATTAAGCTCAGGATGATTTCATATTGACTTTTTCATTGTATAAGATTGATTTTTTTTATTTAAAAATGGGATGCAATTTGAGTAAATTAGTTTCACTCGACTCGAATCGTAAAAAAATTAACGTTACTTTTTTAGATTAAATTGATGTATATTAAAAAATCTCAATTCAAATTAAATTTAGATTGTGATAAAATTAGAGTTTTTTTACTTTAACTCAATAGACTTGTATTTAATTTTTTTTATTTTATATATATATATATATTTAGTTTGATCAAAATTTTCCTTACCACTTTATTAGCTCTCTTAAAAAAAGAAAAAAAAAAAAGATGAACAAGTAAACAAAATAGTTGAAATTATTTTCTTGGAATTATATAAATATCTCTAATTAAGTGAAGTGGCAAAAACAATTTTCATCCAATTAAATTTGGACAGATTGTTAACTTGTGCATGAAACGTAACAAGTTAACATTGTTAATTAACTATTTACTTTGTTTACAAATTCGCTAAAATAAGTATGAAGCAGTTGAAATAGCCTCATTCATTGTTTGTTATTTAGAAAACTTGAAGTGAAGTCGGCGGCATATATTTTTACGATGAACTATCTCCTATGGATAAGTGTTCGTTGTTTATAAGGTAAAATATTATTCCGTTGGTGTTAAGTATTTTTCGATCACTAATATATTTTCAAAAAAGCCAAGAATTTAAAATTAACTTTATAATTAAAATTAAAAAGTAAGTATCAATTCGTCGGTAAAAAGTATTCTAGGAAATAAAATTAATTTTATAATTATTTTAAAAAATAAGTATCACCAATGGTGTAATGACCTATCCCGGGTTAACCACCACTGAGACAGTGTCATCACATTTTAAAAATCTCAGCACGACACATATATATAATAATAAAAATAAATAAAACCAAATTTTTTTTTCTTCATAAATCCTCAACCCTCAACAGGGGAGTTACATCATTCTGATCTTTAAACATTATATACTACGTAAATGAATGAATATTTACAAATAATTTTTTTGCTTTATTTTCTCATTAGTCTGAGGATGTTGATACATACGTGGCTTACAGACAAAGATTTCGTCTGAACCTCAATTCACCAAACTATTTGTCATGTCTGCTACCTGAAATCATTGTACAATGAGGAGTGAGCTTCACGAGCTCAATGAATTAAATTTACTAGAAGTACTCATTTTATAAAAGGTCTTTCCATAATTAAATCAATTATATTTCACACAACTGGGTAATAGTATTTCACTATCACTACACATATCATAAGTCTCATTCTCTATCAATCTCTTCTTCTTATTTATCGATTCACTTCAAGACCATCAATTATCTCATAATTATCTCGCAATGAGGTTCACATCATAAAGTCTATCATTTAGATGGTTCTTATCATCATAACTGTCTCTCAACGAGACTAATCCATCTATAAATAAATTCACAATAACACACCACACATCAACATTTCAATAATGCAAGCAATAATTAAAACAGATGAAATACATGAATTATTATTATGGGAACGTCTTCCCACATATCGACATGTTTTTATTATCTTAGACAGGCCCTCTCTCGGTTCTTTTCTTTCTCATTTAGATCGGCTTCCTTTCCGGTTCTTTTCTTTACAGCTTGTCCCAGCTACCACGGAATTCATTTCCTGAATATACCAGCTGGCACGGTGTCCCTTTTATTTCCAGCACATACTGGCTGTCATGGTTTTTCAATTAGACCGGCTGCCTTTTCGGTTCTTTTCTAACTCATTTAATGCATACGCATATGAACAATGATATGAAATATGCATATGAACAGTAATATAAAAACAACATGAACTCAAAATATTTCATCAAATTATTATAATTTTTATAATAATCACATCACATCACATCAAACCATCCATTATAAATATGTATATTTCCTGTCTTTCCTCAAATTATTATAAAAATTTCACTAAATTCATCTCATCCCAAATCACATCAAACCATCCATTTAAGTTTGTCAAGATCCACTAAATTTCATCCCAAATCACATCAAATCAATCCATCAAAACTTGTCAAGATCTACTAAATTTCATCTCCTCATAATTCGTATCAAAACATCAACCATAGCTCATCAAGAATTTATTTATCACCATCATTATTAAATCAACCCATTATTCTAATAATATTTCTTCTCACATAATAATTTTTCTATATGTCCAATATTCATATCATATCTATCAACCAAATCTTTATCTATTACCAAAACATAAGCTAATAATTTATTTTAATATTATCGCAAGATTTTTCATTTTTATTTAGATTACTTATAGTAAATTCAACTCACCACATAGTACTTAAAGCTACCTATGGATCACCTCATTGGTGTTCCCGTTCCTCTCAGAAATTTTTCCTTGTTGCTGATCATCAACTCTTGATATAATATTTATAATAATATTCTAATTTATTCTTCAATTCTTTATAAACCACACACTTTGAAAATTCCCACTTTGACTTTCGGGAAATTTCATGTATACTAAAAATTCAAAAATAAACACGACACTATTACCTTCTGTTTTTCAGATAGCTTCTCGTGATTATCTATGAAATTCCATAGTAAACTCCTTTAAAATTTTGCTCTTTCAACATTTCTTTGGGTCCCTAAGTGTTTAGAGAAAAACGAGAAATCGTAAGAAACTATGTGAAATCGTAAGATTTCACATAGGTGTATATATATATAAGCTTGCTGCTTAAAACTGTTGGCAGCCTCAAAATCAACTGAAATCTCCGCAATCCATGAAATGTGCATGTGTCCTTCATGCATATTTCTTCCTCCCTTAGGCTGCCACGAATTTGCTATGCGGGAGACATACAGCCTCACACAATTTACTTGGAAGCAGGTGCTGCCACCTGCTGCCACATTTCTTTGACTTTTCTTTTAAAACTTTTTTTTTCTTTTTTACTTTTCCTTTCTTTTGGACGTTTTGGATGTCAATTTTTTTTTGAATTATTTTATTTAATACTAAATCCTTCACATAAATATATTATTTTTAATTTCATATCATATTTATTAAATTACTTATTTACCCTTACTTTATAAATACGGGTATTACAAACGGACACCTGTCTGTTGGTGATAAGAAAAAAATTAAAAAAAAAACTTATCTGCAAGGGATTTCCCTGTCATTGACGAACACGTGTCCATCGATTTGATTAAATACCTAACTTTGCACGTCAATCCCTTCCCCTATTTCACCTGTTTTTGTGAATTTCTCTCTCTTACCAACGTGAATCTCTCTCTCCATCGCAAAACACACACTGATGAGGACCAGATACATGATGATGGAGCTATTGCACAAGAGCATTGAGACTTGCATGGAGACTTACATATGCCGAGTAGACCAATGACATGAGCAAGGGAAAGACATATTCATCAAGCTATGGAGAGCTTGATTGCAGCCCACAAGGATTTAAAAGGCTTGGGCGAGTTTGAATGTGTGGATTAAGAAACCTTCAATTCATTGAAACTACCAAAGGCCTTTAACTTATTAACTTGTCATGAGTTAATAGAAGGTCCAAGCCATAATGGAGTTGATGCATAAAAGCCCAGGAGAGAAGAGGATGGTATTGAAACAAGCCCAAGAAGCCCTTGGGAAAGGTTGGCGCCAACTTGGAGTGGAGCACAAGAATTAGACAACTTTCCTTTTTTTCTCGATAGCATTAGTTTTAATTTTATTCAGTTTCCTTTTTGATGTTCTGTAGTTTATTTCCAGCAGGTGTTTTCCTTTTTAGGACACAACCCTAGCCTTATTTAAAGGGAGGTTCACACCATATGAGTTTTCAGTTTTTGGTTGACAAATAATTTGGTGAGAAGTTTTTCTCCTTAGTTCTTCATTGAACTCTCAGCAAATGAACAAGTGTACCAGCTTGTAACGTTTCAAACTCAATTGTTATTATTGGTTCTTGTTTTCTTTATAAGCAACGGGTCAATAATCCTTATCTTCCTTGATATTATTGGTTCTTGTTTCCTTAAACAACAGGTCAATAATCCATTTGTTTGAATCTGAATTTGGGCGATCCGGGACATGAATCATTATTGTTTGACGTGTTTCACAACTCTTGTGAGGATCACATCATTTTGGTATCAGAGCCAGGTTCCAAACCAGGTTCCATCCTATCATTTTCAATTTAAATTTGTTCCCTTTTCTATACCTGTTCTTGTTTTATATCTTCCTTTGATTCCATTCAAATTCTCTTCTTGATTTCATCCATTTATTTGTGTTCTTTACATTTTATTAGCAACAGCCCCCAAAAAAAAAAGTCTTTAAGAAAAAAGAAAGAAAGAAAGAAAACATTAGTTAAAAAAAAAGAAAAAAAAAATGGGGAGGAGGCTGAACGAATTGAAAATAAAAAAAGGGGAAATTATTTATAGCTGATCAATTTGAACATATTCTTTCCTTTTCTTATTGATCTTTTTTTTTATTTCATAATACTTTCCTTTTTTTGTTATTTCCCAAAATCTTCCTTTCCAGTTACTCACTGCTATTTTCCTTTCTTGTTATTTCGTAATCTTTCCTTTTCTTGTATTTCCTGATACTTGCCTTTCTTGTTATTCCTTAATCCTTCCTGATTGGTTGTGTGACTAGGGCCATTTTATTAATTGTTGTTTGCATCATTACAAGTAAAAATACTCCTGATTTGTATGTTGCTGAGTTTTTTTAAAGAACTTATAGAAGAAAATAAGAGTGGATAAAAGCCATTAAAATTGAGTGAAACACAAGTGTTGAGTGATATTGTTGAGTGTAAACACGTGAGGGAGTGATTGTGAGGTCCTAACAAAATTTTCCTTTTCTTATTAAAAAAATAATAAAATAAAATATTGCAAGCATGAGTTTGGCAGGAAATGGCGTGGAAGCTTCAAATAAGGAAGGTAGTAGTGAACAATAAGAGATCGCTTTCACTTTGAAAGCCATACAGCAACAGTTTGAGAGAATGCAAGCTGTTTTTGGGGATTTTAGAGATAAAATGGAAAGACAAGATCATCGCCTTGATGAGTTGCAAAGGAGGCAACCTGCACAAGCACCCAATGCAGAGAGGCAAAACCGCTAACCTCCTATACCTCAAGATGTTGAAGATGAAGAATATGAAAAAGATGATGATGTGGAATATGTGGGTAGTATGGGGAGAATTAGATATGATAGGAAGGAACATAGGGGTAGAGATGGGGTAGATAGGATGAAGATACCACCATTTCAAGGAAAGAATGATCCCGATGTTTACATTGAATGGGAGAGGAAGGTGGAGCTTGTGTTTGATTGTCATAGGTACTTAGAAGAAAAGAAAGTGAAGTTTGCAGCAATAGAATTTACTAATTATGAAATTGTATGGTGGGATCAATTAATCTTGAGTCGGAGAAGGAATTATGAACGGCTTGTTGACACTTGGGAAGAAATGAAGGCTGTCATGAGGAAGCGATTTGTTCCTTCATACTATTATAGGGATTTGCATTTAAAATTGCAAAGCCTAAAACAGAGAACAAAGAGTGTGGAAGATTACCATAAGGAGATGGAGATAACTTTGATTCGGGCTAACATTGAGGAAGATAGAGAAGCAACTATGGCTCGGTTTTTGTGTGGTTTGAACAAAGAAATTGCTAATGTGGTGCAATTAAAACATTATGTGGAGTTGGAAGAATTGTTAGCATGGCCATGAAGGTAGAATGGCAACTCAAGAGAGGAAGGACAGCCAAGCAAGATGGCAATTCTTACTCGGGTTCTCCTTCAAACTGGAAGTCAAAGTGGGGTACATCATCAAAACCAGCGGAGAAGTCCATTTTCAAGTTTAGAGATGAGAAGGGCATGAGTAAGAGCCAAGGGGAAAGCAGGGAGAAAGGTAATTCTTCATCCCAACCTCAAAGAAATAGAGACATTAAATGCTTTCGATGTTTGGGATATGGTCATATAGCATCTCAATGCCCCAATAAAAGGACAATGATAATGCTAGATAATGGGGAAATTGAAACTGATTATGAAGAGAGTGAATCCATATCGCCACTTGAAGATACTAGTGATTGTTAGAATGCTGCTGAAGGGGAAGCACTAGTAATTATGAGGGCACTCAATGCACAAATGAAAGAAGAAGAAAGTGACGATGTGCAAAGGGAAAATATTTTCCATACTAGATGTCATGTGCATGATCGGGTTTGTAGCTTAATTATTGATGGGGGTAGTTGCGTGAATGTGGCCAGTAAGTTACTTGTTGATAAGTTGGGATTGCGAACATTGAAGCATCCTAAGCCATATAACCTCCAATGGCTGAATGAAAGTGGAGAAGTGAAGGTGAACAAACAAGTTCTTTTGTCTTTCGCTATTACGAGGTACAAGGATGAGGTTCTTTGTGATGTAGTACCAATGCATGCTAGTCATGTACTGCTTGGGAGGCCGTTGCAATTTGATAGGCGAGCAATACATGATGGGTATAGGAACCGATATACCTTTGTTAAAGAGCGTGGAGACTTGCATGGAGACTTACATATACTGAGTAGACCAATGACACGAGTAAGGGCAAGACATATTCAACAAGCTATGGAGAGCTTGATTGCAGCCCACAAAGATTTAAAAGGCTTGGGTGAGTTTGAATGTGTGGATCAAGAAACCTTCAATTCGTTGAAACTACCAAAGGCCTTTAACTTATTAACTTGTCATGAGTTAATAGAAGGTCCAAGCCATAATGGAGTTGATGCATAAAAGCCCAGGAGAGCGGAGGATGGTATTGAAGCAAGCCCAAGAAGCCCGATGGGAAAGGTTGGCGCCAACTTGGAGTGGAGCACAAGAATTGGACAACTTTCCTTTTTTTATCGATAGCATTAGTTTTAATTTTATTCAGTTTCCTTTTTGATGTTCTGTAGTTTATTTCCAGCAATAGTTTTCCTTTTTAGAACACAACCCTAGCCCTATTTAAAGGGAGGTTCACACCATATGAGTTTTTAGTTTTTGGTCGACAAATAATTTGGTGAGAAGTTTTTCTCCTTGGTTCTTTATTGAACTCTCAGCAAACGAACAAGTGTACTAGCTTGTAACGTTTCAAACTCAATTGATATTATTGGTTCTTGTTTTCTTTATAAGCAACGGGTCAATAATCCTTATCTTCCTTGATATTATTGGTTCTTTTTTTTCTTAAACAACGGGCCAATAATCCTTTTGTTTGAATCTGTATTTGGGCGATCCGAGAAACGAATCATTATTGTTTGACGTGTTTCACAACTCTTGTGAGGATCACATCACTCTTTCAGTTTCATTCCTCTCTTCTTTCTTCTTCTTATTTCTCTCTCTTTCTTTCTTCTTCTTTATCTCTCCTTGTTGCCACCACCACGCTGTTGTCACAAGCTCCGTCGCCTCTACTACCATGGGTAACCCTTTCTCTCTCATCTATTTTATTCAATACATTTTATTTGTTTTTAATTTATTTTATATTATTCTCAATGAAATGGGTTTAATTTTCTCTTTTATGAACATTTTGGGGCTTATGTTTTGGGTTTTAGGGTATGAGGTTTAGAGTTTATAGATTAAGGTTTAAAGTTTGCATTAATTTCACTAATTTTGAGACTTAGGGTTTGGGGTTTCAATTACTAATTAAGAAATTTATTAAAAGCTTATAATTATTAGTTAGTCTTTAAACATGTAGGTATTTGTTATTGAAATTATAGATCCTAAGTAATGAATTATCTTAATTAAGTAATTGATAATTGGTCATTGATATTCTAACTATTAATTAAGTAATTGATATAACTAAATAATTTAAATTTTATTAATGTGCTTGTAGATTTAAATGTTGATTTTTCTATTAGATTTAATAACGCTTGAGTTTGTTAAGAAGAAAACATATGGATATATGTCTTTCTAGTAGTTTTTATATATATATATATATAAAGTTTTGAGTTATAACTTGATGATATGGATAAACGAAAGTTTAAACAAGAAAATAAGCTATACTTCAAAAATGATTATCACAATATATATATATATATATATATATATATATCAAACCATAATGCTCCACCCCAAACTTGGCCACAATAACCTTATGCTACAATTGATCATTCTCTTCCATAAATCTCCAAATTAAGTCACTTTCTTAGAACAGTTTTGTTAAAAAGAACCAAAGACTTGAGACCAAATCCCATTTGATCAACGAGTTTGGAAATTTATACCTCAAGTTATTCTTTTTTCCATTTTTACTCTTATAGTTATGCTTTATTATGAATGACATGGTTGAGCTGAACATTTAGAAAATGAATGCTTGAAAGGAGGATTGAAAACCTTATGAAAACTTTTTTTATACTTTGGTTGAATAACTAAATTTAGGATTTTCACTATTTCATCTTCCTAAATCTCGACTCATCCAAATTTTATTCACTATGGGTAAGAAAGAATAAAACTAATAAAGAGAAAAAAAATAGAAGGCTTGATTTGAAAACCATGATAAATTTAGTTAGTTTTAGTTACTTCTTGCTGATTTGGTTAATGTAAATTGTTGGATAGGCTACATATGTTGTATATGGATTGGATTGTGTTGGTTTTTACTTTATTTTGCAAGTTATTTTGGCATTTGAAAATTTTGGAAAGTCCGAAAAACATGGGATACTTTGTCGGATTTCCTGTAGAATTTCCATTAATTTTAACCTTATAAATTTTGAATTATCTTATATATTCTTTATTTGCATATATCATGCATTGCATTTTATCTTAGATTGTCCATCCAAGGATTATTGAGGGATATAAATGCTCTTGTTGCTTATTAATTAAAATATTTGCAATAAGAATGTTTGTGTTCAAATAATTCTTGGATTGTCCAGTGTGGACAATTTAAGAATGTGTGATCCATGAGTTGGAAATATAACACCCAACCAACAATTACGCAATAAGAATAGCAAAAATAAAGAGATAGGAACACAACAATTTTAACATGGTTTGGTACACGTCTTTGCCTACGTCCACGAGTCAATCACTATTTGATTTCTTTGCAACTTTTGGAATGAGGAAAGCTGCTAAAACTCATTACATTACTGCTTGCAATTTTTGAAAAGAGGAAAGCTACTAAAACTCACTACACAAAGGTATACAAATTTTCAAGAAAAAATCGTGTGAAAACTCACCTCAATCTCACAACCTGAAACCCCAATACACATAATATTCACTCAACCCTTGGATATTAGTGTTTGGTTTCATATACTGTATATCTGACCAGTTACTCCTGCTTAAGTATTAGGGTGATAACTACCTCTCCTAATACCCATATTTATAGACTTCAACAAGCACACTAAGTCTAGGTCTTCAATAAATACATAGTAAAAAAAATACTTAATTAATTGATGGTTACCAAGATGCATTGACCTTCACACCAACACTTAATTAAATCATTGTTACCAAGATGCATAGGTCACCACACCAAGATAGTCAAAGTTATAAATAATGAGCCACAAGTCCCAATATAGGTCAAGGTTCCAACTCTTGCTTCAGGTTTGCATTCACCCGATCAAACCCCTTGGTTTTGGACGAATCTTCTATTCTTTATTAAAATTTTCTATTAGATTTTGGGCCTAAGCCCAACAGTTATCCACCTAGGCCTAAAATTTGATCTTTAAGAGCGAACCTAATTCGCTCTCAATCAGCAAATACAAGTCATCATAGTTCATAGTATCTCTCATCACTACCAATGAACTATTAAGAACTTCCATCTCATCCTTATTAGCCTTTCCATTATCACTCTCTTCCATTCTACTCTTCATCCACGAATACACTTGGCTTCTTCTACTCATCTCTCTAGAGGTGCCACTACAACCTCCCATCCATAAAACTTCCTCACACACCAATAACGTTGTGACTAGGTCATCTTCTTAAGGTGACAAGTACTCATCCTTTAGCAACTTACTACTCAACAATTTAGCGATAATGTAAATGAAAAGACTAATATCCATATCTTCATCTATCTCTGAATTTTTTCCATTATAGAACCTCGCTCTAATACTATTTTGTTGGGAATCTGACACTTAACCAACAACTACACAGTAGCAATAACAAAAATAAAGAGATAGGAACACAAGAATTTTAACGTAGTCTGACACACCTCTTTGCCTATGTCCACAAGTCAATCACTATTCCATTTCTTTACAACTTTTGGAATGAGAAAAACTGTTAAAACTCACTACACCACTGCTTGCAACTTTTGGAAGGAGAAAAACTACTAAAACTCTCTACACAAAGGTATACAATTTTTTAAGAAAAAACCATGTGAAAACTCTCTTCAATCTTATAATTTGAAACCCCAATACACCCAATGTTCATTCAACTCTTGGATATTGGTGTTTGGTTTGCTAGACTCTACATTTGACTAGCTACTCTTACTTAAGGAATTGGGTTATATCCATATTTATAGACTTCAACAAGCCTATAAAGTATAGACCTTCAATAAATACATAGTAAAAATACTTGATTAACTGTTGGTTATCAAGATGCATTGGCCTTCACATCAACACTTAATTAAATCATTGATACCAAGATACATACGTCACCACACCAAGATAGTCAAAGTCATAAATAATGAGTCACAAGTCCTGATGAGAGCCATAAAATGCATCTTAACAGTACTTACTTGTTAGCATTTTAGGATTGATCTAGGTTTGAATTGCACTTTTATACCTTAACAACTCTAAAGTGATATTCTTGGATTGTTGATCTATTTCGATGCATTTTCAGGTACTTTGAGTCCAAAAAAGGTGGAAAGCCATCATAGCTTAAAGCACGATGCTTCGATGCACATCAGAGTGAAGGCATGGCTGCAGAAGGAC
Organism: Bretschneidera sinensis; assembly: GCA_023935145.1. Taxonomy (NCBI): domain Eukaryota; kingdom Viridiplantae; phylum Streptophyta; class Magnoliopsida; order Brassicales; family Akaniaceae; genus Bretschneidera; species Bretschneidera sinensis. The sequence goes on along the minus strand of CM043703.1, from coordinate 106,608,478 downwards.
AAAATGAAGAGAAACCAAGTCTTTAATGGGTGCGCTGCGGCCAAAAAAGTCTAAGCCTCGGCCTCCAGAACCAAGCCCGAAAAGAGCTAGAAGATCTTTAGTGTGCGCCGCGGCCCGGACTAGTCTGAGGAATGGCCTAGTAGTCTGAGCCATGGCTTGGACCAATCTGGGCCATAGCCTACAGAATCATGAAGAAAACCACAAAAGGCTGAGCCGTGGCTTGGATTAATGTGAGTTACGGTGCGAACATGATGCTTTGTTTCTGAGTCACGACTTAATTAGGGTTTTAATGATAGTTTAAACCCGAAAACACCCTTGGACCTTTTATATTATAAATAGATTACTTAGGGTTTGATAAAAGATGAATCATCAAGGCTAGAAAACTCAAGAAGGCTGCCACATTCTCCCCCATCAAAGTGTTCAAGAATGAGCTCCATGGCCAACTAATCTCCAAGCAAAGCAAAATGATGAATCCCTAGGTGTAGTTGTTCTTATTTTCCATTATTGATTCAGTTGTAGTTTGGATTTATTGTCAAAACATTGTTATGATTTACTCTTTGATTTAATTAGAAGATTTTCTCTTAATCCGGTGATTGTATCTTTCTCCTCGATATAAGTCTAGTCATGCTCTTCTTATGTCAAGATTGTTGGATGTGATTGAGTCCGGTAGATTTATCTTTTAGGTTTGTCCATTACTGCGATATTGTCATTAAGATATATTGTCGTTTCTTGATAAATCTATAGGATAGGTCATGTGTGCTTAAATCGAAAGTAAATAGTAATTCATATTAATTACATTAGGGTTTACATGTGCTTTGATTGAATATTTACCGATTGCTTGTTTGGGATGTGAAACTAGTAATCGAGGTAAAAACAATTGAATTGAGATTGGAATAAGGCAATGAACCTAGGGAGGATTCCGGGACCCTTGTTGTTTCTCTATTATATTCTTCAATCTATTTACACAATTTTCTCACATTACTTCATTATCAAAACTCAGATTCTCTCACTTGATCTTTATCGTTCGTGTTAAGGTTTACACTTTCCCTTTATAGTTTGCTTTTCCTCGTGGGATCGACACCTCAACTATACATAATAACGACATATTAGTTTGAGCATAATCAAATTTTGGCGTCGTTGCCGGGGAAATGCGCTTAAGTACAAGGAAGATTGTCAACTTTGAGACAAGACGGTAATATTGTTCCTTTCTCTAAGTTTTGATTTTTTGATTTGATTTTATTATTCTATTTTATTTATTTCCTCTTTAACTCATTTGGTGTATGCTTGACCGAGAGATTCGCGAGGTAGATTCATTAGAGGACCCGAAATAAAGTTACCATCTCCTTCCACGTCCGTTAGTGAAACCTCACCTAGATCAAACCATAGTGTACACCCAAACGAGAATTTAGAGGATTTTAACATGGCTGAGAACCCCAATAAGAATGTTGCTAGGACACTTAAGGATTACTTGCATCCTAGCCGAACAGCTACACCATCATGCATCATGTTTCCAGCTAATACTCACCATCAAGATTTTAAAACAGGGATGATACAATTACTCCCTACGTTTCATGGCTTGGAAAATGAAAACCCATATGTGCACATTAGGGAGTTTGAGGAAGTAGTTGCGACTTTTCGTAGTCAAGATGCAACTGATGACATCGTGAGACTCAAGTTTTTTTCTTTCGCTTTGAAGGATAAAGCTAAGAATTGGCTATACTCGCTGAGACCACGATCTATTGGGTCATGGAATGAGATGACTCAGGTCTTCTTTAATAAATACTTCCCTCAACATAAGACCAATGCTTTAAAAGGCAAATCTCCACCTTTGCACAAAAGAACAATGAGACTTTGTATCAGTCTTGGGAGAAATTTAAGGAGTTGTTGAGTATGTGTCCTCACCATGGTAATGAGAATTGGCGCTTAGTGAGCTATTTTTATGAGGGACTTACATATAGAGAGCGCCAATTTGTAGAGATGATGTGCAATGGTGAATTTTTACAAAAAGATCCTGATAAGGCCATAAAATACCTCAATGAGCTTGCTGAAAAAGCTCACACTTGGATTGAACCTAGTGCTACTGAAAGCACAAATAGGTCACGACCTATAGGAAACTCCACTGGTGGTGGAATTTACCATCGTAGGGAAGAAGACAACCTAAAGGCTAAAGTTGAGATGTTCACTAAGGAGTTAGATGCGTTAAAGACTAAAGGCTCAAAACCAACACACGTGGTTAATCAAGTCGAATCTTTGGAACCATATTTTTTGTGTGGCGGGGTAGGCCATCCTGCCCAAGAGTGTCCCACATTTGTTGATATGAGAGGGATGTATGAGGAATAATGTAATGCCTTAGGCATGTACAAGAAACCTTTAGCACCTTTCTCTAACACCTATAATCCGAGATGGCGCAATCACCCCAACTTCTGTTGGAAGTCTAAAAATCAGCAGCTTGTACAACCCTCTAGATCATATCCTGCACCATATCACGCACCCTCATCCTCTAGGAGTTCTTTAGAAGAAACTTTACATGCTTTCATTGAGGCACAGGGTAAGACAAACCAAAGGTGTGAAGAATTAATTACACAGGTTGTTGAAGAGAACAAGGAAATAAGGAGCCAAGTGGACAAACTAATGGGCTCCTTGAGTGTGAATGAGCGAGGTAAGTTCCTTTTTCAAGCTCCGTCCATACTCCATAGTCAACACATGGCACAAGCAAATATGAAAGATGTGAATGCCATTGTGACAAGAAATGGTAAGTCATTACATATCCCAACAATGAACAAATCAGAGGATGTGGAAAAGGGTCAAGGTTGTAGTGATGTCTAGCTGCCCAAGGACCCTGAGGTTACCAAGAGCCCTGTTAAGGCACCATTCCCCCAAGCCTTAAAATTAAACGAGAAAAATCTAGACCTAAACAATGAAATCCTAGAGAACCTAAGGCAAGTAAAACTTAATCTTCCTCTTTTTCATGTGATTAAACAAGTTCCTACTTATGCAAAAGTTCTCAAGGATTTGTATACAATTAAGATGAAGCACCAAGCGAAGAAAACAACATTCCTAACAGAGCAAGTTAGTGCTTTAATTGAGCAAATGATTCCCCCTAAATATAAGGATCCTGGTTGTCCAACCATTGCATGTAGCATTGGAAATCATGAGGTTGGACAAGCATTGCTAGATTTAGGAGCTAGTGTAAATCTGATGCCATTTTCTATTTATTTGCAGCTGGGTTTGGGAGAAATCAAACCAACCACTGTGGTATTGCAATTAGCTGACCGTTCAGTCAAAGTACCCCGGGGTGTGGTAGAGGATGTTCTAATTCAAATTGATAAATTTTATTATCCTATTGATTTCTTAATTCTTGATATTACTTCTGCTGTTGACACTAACTCTAAAATTCTTTTGATTTTGGGTAGACCTTTCCTTGCTACTGCAAATGCTCTTATTAATTATAGAAATGGACTTATGAAGCTGTCATTTGGAAATATGACCCTCGAGGTGAACATCTTCAATGTTACAAAACAGCCAGAAGATGATGATGAGAGCCACCAGTTATACATGATTGAGTCACTCATCGATAGGTGAGTTTCTATAGCTCATGATTTTGATCCTCTTGAGTATTTTCTTGTTAATTTTGAGTTTGATTCTATTAATGATAAATTTGATGTAATTGATATTTGTGCTATTTTTGGTAAATCTTAAGATTATGACACTCGAACATGGCAACCGAAGTTTGAGGAGTTGCCTGAAAGAAGTGAGAAATAAATCTCCTCAAGTGTGGGAGCACCCAAAGTTGAATTGAAGCCGCTACCTAAGGGTTTGAAGCATATTTTTCTCGGTCCAGGTGATACTTTTCCTGTTATTATCTTATTTGAATTATCTGAGTCTCAAGGTGAGAAATTAATTCGAACCCTAAATGAACATAAATCAGCCTTAGGTTGGAGCATGGCTAATTTAAAAGGAATTTGTCCCCTAATCTGTTCTCATAAGATAAATTTGGATGAAGGAACTAGCCCTCATAGAGACCCCCAGCGTAGGCTTAACCCCACTATGAAAGAAGTGGTGAAAAATGAAGGGTTAAAACTATTAGATGTGAGAATTATATATCCCATAGCTGATAGTAAATGGGTAAGTCCTACACAAGTCATTCCTAAAAATTCCAGTGTCACTGTGGTGAAAAATAACCTAGGAGAGTTAGTCCCTACAAAACTTGTGACTGGGTGGCGAATGTGCATTGATTACAGAAAATTAAATGCTGCCACCCAGAAAGACCATTTCCCACTCCCTTTTATCGATCAAATTCTTGAGCATGTAGCTGGTCATCCTTTTTATTGTTTCTTAGATGGTTATTCTGGTTATTATCAAACTGAAATTGCATTAGAAGACCAAGATAAAACCACTTTCACTTGTCCCTTTGGTACTTATGCTTTTCGTAGAATGCCATTTGGATTGTGTAATGCACCTGCTACTTTTCAACGTTGCATGATGAGCATTTTTAGTGACATGGTTGAAAATTGCATGGAAGTTTTTATGGGTGACTTGACTATTTTTGTATCTTTATTTGATGCATATTTATTGAATTTAGAGAGAGTATTAATTCATTGCGAGGAGAAGGAATTACTCTTAAATTGGAAAAAATACCATTTCATGGTACCTTCAGGTATCGTCTTAGGACATATTGTTTCTTCTAAGGGGATAGAGGGTGATCAATCTAAGATTGAATTAATCTCTAAGTTGCCTACACCTAAGACAATAAAGGATGTGATATCCTTTCTTGGTCATGCGGGTTTTTATAGGAGGTTTATACAAAACTTTTCCACCATATCTAGACCACTATGTGCCCTCCCAGTTAAAGATGCCCCATTTGAGTGGACACAATCTTGTCAAGAGGCCTTTAAAATGCTGATTGGCAAGCTTACTTTAGCACCCATAATGCAGTCACCTGATTAGACTTTACCTTTTAAGATCATGTGTGATGCTAGTGACTTTGCTGTAGGTGCTGTTCTTGGATAGTGAAGGGAGGGGAAACCTTTTGTCATTTACTATGCTGGTAAAACTCTAAATAGTGCTCAGATGAATTACTCCACCACTGAAAAAGAATTGCTAGCTGTAGTATTTACTTTAGACAAATTTCATGCTTATTTAATTGGTTCTCCTATTCTTATTTTCACAGATCATGCAACCCTTAAGTACCTTCTTACAAAGAAGGATGCTAAGGCACAACTAATACGGTGGATCTTACTCTTGCAAGAATTTGACATCACCATCAAAGACAAGAAAGGAGTAGAGAACGTAGTAGCTGATCATCTCTCGATGCTCACATTTGAGGAAACCTCTGATGACATGCCAATCAATGATGATTTTCTCGATGAGCATTTACTCTCTATTACTTCTTTACCATGGTTTGCTCATATCGTGAATTATTTGGCTACCAGTGAGATACCAATAAATTGGAGCACTCAAGACAAGAGGAAGTTCTTGAATGAGGTATGTAATTTTTATTGGGATGACCCTTATCTTTTCAAATACTGCCCTGACCAAATTTTAAGGCGTTGCATCCCTAATGAAGAGATTGTCAGCATGTTGGAATTTTGTCACTCCCAAGCTTGTGGGGGCCACTTTTCAATGAAAAAAACCGCTGCAAAAATTTTACAGTGCGGATTTTATTGGTTCACCTTGTTTAAAGATGCAAATATCTATTGTCACTCATGTGAAAAGTGTCAGAAATTAGGAGCTATGTCTCATCGTAATATGATGCCCTTAAACCCAATTTTAGTGATTGAAATCTTTGATTGTTAGGGCATTGATTTTATGGGACCATTTCCTCCTTCTTTCGGATATCAATATATCATTGTGGCAATAAATTATGTGTCAAAATGGGTAGAGCAATAGCTTGCCAAAGCAATGATAATAGAACATTAATTAAATTTCTTAAAGAAAATGTGTTATATCGATTTGGTACACCACGTGCTATAATTAGTGATCGAGGTACGCATTTTTGCAACCGTTCTTTTGAAGCTTTGATGAGAAAATATGGGGTGTTATATAAGATCCTACTACCTACCACCCTCAGACAAGTGGACAGGTAGAACTTGCAAACAGGGAAATTAAACAAATTTTAGAAAAAACAGTCAACCCGAATCGCAAGGATTGGTCTTAGAGACTAGTTGATGCGCTTTGGGCCTACCGTACAACTTTCAAAACTCCCTTAGATGTGTCACCTTATAGGTTTGTTTTTGAAAAGTCTTGCCATTTACTTGTGGAGATCGAGCATCGAGCTTATTGGGCCATCAAGTCTTTCAATTTTGACATAAAAGAAGCAGGTAAGCTTAGGAAATTTCAGTTGACTAAGTTAGAGGAGTTGAGAAATGATGCTTATGAGAACTCTAGAATCTATAAGGCTAAAATGAAAGTGTTTCATGATAAAAATATTTTGAGGAAAACATTTAAGCCTGATGATTGGGTGTTCTTATATGATTCTAGACTCCATAAGCATCCAGGAAAACTTTAGTCGAGGTGGACCGGTTCTTTTGTAGTGAAGAATGTTTTTGCAAATGGAGTGGTAGAAATAGAGGATACTAGAGATGGTCGGATCTTTAAAGTAAATGGTCAACGCCTTAAAATATTAATTTTTTGATATTTGTATAAGGTTTAAACATGGCTAAAGTTTAAACCAAGGTTGGAAGAATAAATTTTCAGCATGTTAAAAGAGTGCACACAAGTGCGCATCACTTTGGGTGTGTGCACACCTCTCCATTCAGCAAGACAAAGAAGTGTGCACAACTGTGAGGGGTCCAACTTCAGTGTGTGCTGTAGCCCTTCTCCTCCTAGGCCATAGCACCTAGTAAAGAAGGTGCTGGAGGAGGGGTAGCATCTCACCTCTCCCTCACCAAGGCTGCAGCGCCCAGCAAGTGGTGAAAATGTACTTTGCCTTGAGCCTCGACACCCCTTGTTCAAGGTCGCAGTGCTAGGCACACTGAGGCACACATATTTCACTTGATTTAGCTTCTTGTTAAGTGCATGGGAGTAAGGTTAAAATGCATAGCATCACTTAGGATTGATGGAGGGCCATGGTTGAGTGGTCATCAAGATCTAAGGGTGGAGATTGACTCTCAAGATTGGACAAGAAGTTGTTACACTATATAAAGGGTCACCTAGCATCATTCTCAACAACATTGTGACATAATTTGAGATCAATTGTAAAGAGTGACAAACATATAAGAGAGAATTATGTAAGAGTGCAAAGACACAAAACACAAGAGGGACTCATTATAGTGAGGCTGGTTGTAAAGATAGAGTAGTATAGATTTGATAGAGAGCATTGTAATAGTTCTTATCATATTCTTTCTTCTCTTCTTGATTTCTTCAAGAACTTAAGGTTTCTTGAAGAAGGTTGCGGTATTGTAAAGAACCATTGATTTAGTGCAGAGAGTTCAGAGGAACTCATGGGGACGTAGGCTATTGCCAAACCTCGATAACAAATCGCTTGTCTTCTTTCTTTCTTTAATTTCTGTTCCTGTTTTCGATTCCAAATCTTTATAAGTCATTCTAGACTTGGGTGTTTGGAAGATCACCACATGGGCATCTTGTCAAGGTGATTTCCAACAGTGGTATCAGAGCTTGAGGAGATACCACAACAGTGGTATCAAAGCTTGCACAGCTGGGTATCGGAGCAAGAACAGAAGGTATTGGAGTAAGACTCCAAGGGTCAACTTCTTGGGTGATTCAAAAATGGTGTTAAGATCTATATCTGATCATGTTCTTAAGGCAAATCAAGAATAGAATTAAGATCAATATCTGATCATGTTCTTGAGGGCGATTCAAGAACGGAGTAAAGATCAAGATCTGATCATGTTCTTGAGGTTGATTCAAGAATGGTATTGAGATCAATCTTCGATCTGTGTTCTTGAGGTTTAGAAGAAGTTGGAAAGCATTTGTGGGTGCTGCATAAATCAAGGGATCTTCTCCGCAAGATGGGTTCAAATTTTGGTATTGAGAAGTTTGATGGAAAAGGAGATTTTTCCCTGTGGAAGCGGAAGATCAAGGCGGTTCTAATGCAACATAAAGTGGACTTGGCTCTTGATAGGAGCTTAAATATTCATATTTAAGCCCCTTAATTTATATTTGATAAGTTCTTTATCTATATGTTTTAGTCTATTTTACTTCACTTTTGTGTTTTACACGTTTTTATAGGGTCTTGGAGAAAAAGAAGCATTTTTGGCACTTAAAGGAAGAAATCTGGAAATCCTGAAGCAGCTACTGGCTAGATTGCGATCAAGCGCACTCCTCTGTGCGATCGAGCGCAGCATTGCGATTGAGCGCACCACATATACGATCGAGCGCACATGTATGGGCGTGAACAGTAAACTGCAGAACCCTGTTTTGGAAATAACTCTATTTTGGAAATAAAGGAGTTTTGTGTTTTAGGAAAGTTTAGGAACTCATGAGCCTCTTAGGACTTCTCAAAGACCTATAAATACACTTGTAAATCACACACAAAAGGCATCACCTCTTGGGGGGAATCACTTCTTTTATCTTTTGCTTTAGCTTGGAGAAGGAGACCGTGGAGCGAAATTGACGACTCTTCTCTCGGGTTTCTTCTTTCCTTTTTATTTTATTATGTGTAATTAAATTCTTAGTAGGGCTTGGTTGAAGTCCTAATTATGTTTACTCAATAAATTTAGTATTGGAGTCTTTGCGATATTTATGTTGTGTTGCTTAACTTGGTTAATACCTGCTTTTATTTAAATTCCTTATATGTGTATGTCTGATCAATATGTGCATGTGGTATGGACTTGTTAGTTAGATCAATTTGGATGACCGAGTCCTGGGTCTGACATTAGTAATAAAAGATATCCACACTGGATTCTTGGGTTAATCAACATGGGAAATCGGGAGTAGATACCATGCCTTAGGTCCCGTGTGGTTGTCGATTTCCACAGATCCTATGCTCTTTTAAGGAACAACTCAGTATACACCATGTTGAATCCCTTGAAAGAGAAAAGAGTTAGAGTAGATACCATGCCTAACTCGTTGCTTAGGGAGATCAATAGCTTAAGGAGTAGATACCATGCCCTTAGGTTGACAAACATTAGGTATTCATGACATGAGTAAAGCATTGGCATACTGTTATATTGTGGTAGCATAATTAGTGGTGGATATCAAGTCCCTACGCCTTTATCCTTATTATTTTATCTTTATCAAAATCAACTCTTTTATTATTTTTCTCTTTTTATTACTGCGAAACTAATTCTAAAGTTAAATTTACCAATCCCTGTGGAGATGATCTTGCATTCGCACACTATGCTACATTGTTGACCTTGTGCACTTGCAAGTAAAACGAGTACGATTATTTACCCATTTATTTAGGTATATTTTCGCACAACAGCTCTTGGAGAAGATGATGCTTTTTCAACAAGTTTCACGGAGGACCAGCGAATTAAAATGAAGAAGATAGCATACAACACCATCTTCTTGCTTATGTCGGATAATGTCACAAGGGAATGCGGAGACTCGAAAGATCCAACTGCAATATGGAAGAAACTAGATGAGTTGTTTCTTGCCAAAACTCTCCTGGATAAGAGGTATCTTCGTAAATGAATCTTTGCTTTTAAATTGAATCCTAATAAAGAGTTGCAAGATAATCTTGGTGCCAAGATAAGGAGTGTATCAAGTGGTAAAGGGCTATTCTTTAAAAGAAGGCCAGCAACTAGGTATGACAGCAACCATGGCTACTACCGGGACAGAGGTAGAGGAGAGAGCCATGAGAGAGTGCACAGCAACATACATGGCTACTACCAGGACAGAGGTAGAGGAGAGAGTCATGGGAGAATGCACAACAACATGCATGGCTACTACCAGAACAGAGGTAGAGAAGAGAGCCATTGGAGAGTGCACAACAACATACATGGCTACTACCGGGACAGAGGTAGAGGAGAGAGTCATAAGAGAGTGCACAACAACATGCATGGCTACTACCAGGACAGAGGTAGAGGAGAAAGCCATGAGAGATATTTCTACTACCATAAAAGGGGTTATGTTAAGAAAGATTGCAAGGAAAAAATAAGGGATAAAGGAGGAAGCCATACCAAGAATGGAGAGGCTTTGGTTGCTAAGACAGAACAACAAGATGATGATATTCTTGTTGTATGCTCAAGTGTGAGCAAGGAGTAAGAAGGCAGCAGGAAATGGATCTTGGATTCCGGGTGCACTCATCACATGTGCCTTCATAGGAGTTGGTTCAAGAATTTCAATGAAACCAATGATGAAAGGGTTTTCTTGGGGAATGATATTTCTTACCAAGTGAAGGGTACGAGAGACATCCAGGTGAGGATGTTTGATGGAATAACAAGGCTACTTAAGAATGTGAGGTATCTCTTGGATTTGAAGAGGAATTTGATCTCATTGGGGTAGTTGGATTCCATGGGATACATATGCAAGATAAAGGGAGGAAAGGTCAAGGTAGCCAAGGGATCTTTGGTAGTGATCAAAGCAGCAATGAAGGATGGACTCTATGAGATGATCGGAGACATGAAAATCAAGGATCAAGCAGCAAGTTTGATGGCTGAGATAGATGAGGCAACCCTTTGGCACACTCTCTTGGGACATATGAGCGAAAAGGGCCTGCAAGTTCTCAGTAAGGATGGCCTACTTGGTGGAAACAAAGTAGAAGAATTTGATTTTTGCGAGTGTTGTGTTCTTGAGAAGCAACGCCGGGTCAGCTTCAACACCGGAGTGCACAAGTTTAAGGGAATTCTTGACTATATTCATGCGGACCTTTGGGGACCAGCAAGGACACCAACACAGGGAGGTAACATTTACTTTCTGTCTTTAATTGATGATTATTCAAGAAAGGTTTGGGTTTATTTGGTTAAAAATAAATCAGATGCTCTGAATAAATTAGTGGTGTGGAAAGGACTGGTAGAGACTCAAATGTGTAGAATAGTTAAGGAGATAAGAACCAATAATGGCTTAGAAATTTTTAACCAAGAACTTGATCAATTCTGTAGGTTAAATGGGATTCTAAGACATAGAACGGTTGTGAAAACCCCTCAGCAAAGTGGAGTTGCTGAGACGATGAATAAGACCCTTATGGAAAAGGTTAGGTACATGTTAGATGGATCCGGATTACCCAAATATTTTTGGGGGGGAAGCTGTGTTTACTGCTGCATATTTGGTTAATAGATCACCTTCTAGAGCTTTAGAGCTCAAGACTCCCAAAGAGATGTGGAGTGGAAAACCCCCTGAGTTGAACAACCTTAGAACTTTTGGGTGTACTGCATATGCACATCAAAAGGATGATGAACTTAGCCAGGATCTAGAAAATGTGTGTTTCTAAGATATGGGGAAGGGACTAAGGGGTATAGGTTATGGTCCTTAAAGAAAGAAGGATTGAAACTCATAATAAGTAGGGATGCTATTTTTAATGAATTTTTATTTCCCTACTTGGAGAAAACTAACCCTGCAGGGGCTAGTGAGCAAACCAGTCCGGAATTTGTGGAGCATCGCATTAAGGAGAATTTGGTTCAGGTAGAACAAAGAAGGCAAGAGGGTTCGGACCAAGTAGAGCCCATTGATTAAAGCCAAGCTCAGGACACTCATGAGGAAGTTGAATTAAAAGAGGATGATGCAGCAAGTCAGAAGGACTATCAACTCACAAGAGACCGGGAAAGAAGGCTGGTCGGACCACCTTTAAGATATAGGTTTACGGATGCTACGGATGCAGCAACTCCTTGGACAGAAGGAGAGATGAGTGAACAAGAGACTTACATTGATGCCATGGGATGAAAAGATTCGCCAAGATGGAAGCTAGCTATACAGGAAGAAATAGATTCTTTGAGGAAGAACAACTTCTGGGAATTGGTGCACATTTCGGGAAATCAGAGAGTTGTGGATTGTAAATGGACTTATAAGATCAAAGAAGGGGTTCACGAAAAGAAAAGACATAGATTTCACAGAAACTTTCTCACCTGGACATAAGGTGGAGAAGAGGGTGAGTATCCTCATCTATGTCATTGATATGCTGTTGGTTTGGAACAGCAGGAAGATGATGGAAAGGTTTACATCTCAACTCAGTGAGGAGTTCGAGAGGAAGGATCTTAGCTTTGCACAAAAGATCATTGGGATGTGTAGAATCTAAGAAAATGAGAGAAACTGGTTAAGGGTTTCTTGGGCAATGGGTGTTCTCAGCAGATTTGTGAGTAATCCCGGAAAGGAGCATTGGCTTGGGATGAAGTGGTTGCTAAGGTACTTGAAGGGAAGCCCAGAAGTAGGGCTGGTTTATGAGAAGAGGGGTAAGTCTATCTGCCTTAAGGGTTTTGCGGATTCAGACTATGGAGTAGACCGGGATAAAAAGAGATCGATTATCTCCTATTTCTTCAACTTAAACGGATGTTGTGTAAGTTGGAAGGCTCAGTTACAGCCAGTGGTAACACTCCCAACAACCTTGTTAGAAATCACCTTCGCAAGATGCTCAGGTGGTGATCTTCCAGACACCCAAGTCTAAAATGACTTGTAGAAAGAAATACAGCAATCGAACACACGAACAGAAAATCAAAGAAAGAAAGGAGATAAACAATTTGTTATCGAGGTTTGGCAATGTGCCTACGTCTCCGTGAGTTCCTCTGAACTCTTTGCACTAAATCAAATGGTTCTTATAAGTTACAGTAATCCCCTTCAAGAAAGAACAAGTTCTTGAAGAAATCAAGAAAAGAAGAAAGGAAGAAGATAAGAACTAATAATGCTCTCTATCTAATCTAGACTTCTCTCTCTTTTATAACTAGCCTCGCTACAAGAGTCCCTTTTGTGTTTATGTCTCTCACATAATTCTCTCTTGTATTACAATTGATCTCACAATATCACAACTTGTGTTTATTCTCACACACCTTATCTTCTCTAGAAATGAGGCTAGAAAACCCCTTTTATAGCCATCCACTTCTTGGTCATTCTTGTGAATCAATCTCCACCCTTTGAACATGATCTCCATTTAATCATAGCCCTTCATCACTCTTTAAGTGGTGTTGTGCATTTTGACCTTGCACACACACACTTAAGAGAAGGCTTAATCAAGTTATATGAGTGTGCCTTAGTTTGCCTAGTGCCTAGGCGCTGAACAGGGGAAGATGCGGCGCTAGGCAAAGCCTCTTTTGCACCTCCTCTAGGCAGTGCGGCGTTGGAGTGTGCGCGGTGCGGTGTTGGTGTGCACCTAGAGTCATGTAGGCAAGAAGGTGCAGCACGGGCTATGCGTGGTGTGGTGCTGACCCTTCTCCCAATAGCCACCTTTGCAGGACGGTGCGGCACTTAAGAGGGAGAGGTGCGGCGCACACTGAAGCTGCCCTTCTCTAGCTTGTGTGCTGAAGTGCGCACACTAGTGCGTCTAGCATTACCTTACTCCAAAGTGATGCACACACATGTGTGCAATATTTTAACTTACTGAACTTTAATCCTCCAACTTTGGTTTAGACTTTAACCATATTTGAACCATGCTTGGACATGTTTGAACCTTAGACAAATACCAACAATCTCTACCTTTGTCTAAGTGTTCAAAAAACTTAAACCATTGTGCAGAGACCTTTGGGATCCAAACTCATCTTGAGTCATCAATTAACTAACTCCAATCCTAAGTGGTCCAAGGCAATGATTGGACCTTCTTAGAGGTAGAACCTTGGTGCCTAAATCCACAGGACTTTCCTCCATGGTCTTCTTGTCAATATGAATGCATCCTTTCATATCATTTTCCAGAATGTAATGATACCGAACATCCATATGGCTTCCGTAGCTGCTATGCATTCTGTCCCAGTTGCTATGAGTGCTACCACTAGCTACCACTGAGCCTTTAAATACCTTAGCAACCTCTTCATCCTAAGCCAATGCTTCTTTTAGGGATTACTCACAATTTTGCTGAGAACACTCATTGCCCAAGAAACCCTTGACCAGTTTCTCTTCTTTTCTTGGATTCTACACATCCCAATGATCTTTTGTGTAAGGCTGAGATCCTTCCTCTTGAACTCCTCACTAAGTTGACATGTAAACCTTTCCATCCTCTTCATGCTGTTCCAAACCAACAGCCCATCAATGATATAGGTGAGGATACTCACCATCTTCTCCACCTTGTGTCCAGGTGAGAAAGTTTTTGTGAAACCTATGTCTTCTCTTTTCATGAAGCCATTTGCCACTAGCTTAGCCTTGTTCTAGACTTCATCTCTTGGAGGGTGCCCTTCTTTGACCTTGTAAGTGCACTTACATTCCACAACTTTCTGATTTCTTGGAATTTTTACTAATTCCTTGAAGTTGTTCTTCCTCAAAGAATCCATTTCTTCCTCCATAGCTAGCTGCCACTTTGACGAATCCTTACACTCCATGGCATTCATGTAAGTTTCTTGTTCACTCATCTCTCCTTCTATCCAAGGAACTATTATATTCGCAGCATCTGCAAACCCATATCTTGAAGGTGGTCCGACCAGCCTTCTTCCCCGGTCGCTTGTGAGCTGATAGTCCTTCCGACTTGCTGCATCAACCTCTTCTTGTTCAGTCTCTTCTTGAGTTTCTTGAGCTTGGCTTTCATTCAAGGGCTCTACTTGGTCTGAACCCTTTTGCCTCTTCTGCTCTACCTGAACTGAATTCTCCTTGATGGTATGCTCCACAAAAACCAAACTGGTTTGCTCACTAGCCCCTGCAGGGTTAGTTTTCTCCAAGTAGGGAAATAACAATTCATTAAAAATAACATCTCTACTTATAATGAGTTTTATGCCCTTCTTTTCTAAAGACCACAACCTATAACCTTTAGCCCCTTTCCCATATCCTAGAAACACACATTTTCTAGATCCTGGGCTAAGTCTATCATCCTTTTGTTGTGCATATGCAGCACACCCAAAAGTCTTAAGGTTGTTTAACTCAAGGGGTTTTCCATTCCACATCTCTTTGGGAGTCTTTTGGTACACAACCCTAAAGTGTGATCTATTCACTAAATACGCAGCAGTAGACACAGCTTCCCCCCAAAAACATTTGGGTAATTCGGATTCATTTAACATGCACCTAACCTTTTCCCTAAGGGTCTCATTCATCCTCTCAGCAACTCCACTTTACTGAGGGGTTTCCACAACAGTCCTATGTCTTAGAATCCCATTTAACCTACAGAATTGATCAAGTTCTTGGTTAAAAATTTCTAAGTCATTATCGGTTCTTATCCCCTTAACTACTCTACCTATTTGAGTCTCAACCAACCTTTTCAACACCACTAATTTATTCAAGGCATCTGATTTATTCTTAACCAAATAAACCCACAGTTTTCTTGAATAATCATCAATTAAAGACAAAATGTAAATGTTACCTCCCTGTGTTGGTGTCCTTGCTGGTCCCCAAAGGTCCATATGAATGTAGTCAAGAATGCCCTTAGACTTGTGCACTCTAGTGTTGAAGCTGACCCGATGTTACTGCCCAAGAACACAGCACTTTCAGAAATCAAATTCCTTTACTTTGTCATCACTAAGTAGGCCATCCTTGCTGAGAACTTACAGGCCCTCTTCGCTCATGTGTCCCAAGCGAGTGTGCCAAAGTGCTGCCTTGTCCATCTTAGCCATCAAGCTTGCTGCTTGATCATTGATTTATATTTCTCCGATCATCTCATAGAGTCCATCATTTCTTGTTGCCTTGATCACTACCAAAGATCCCTTGGCCACCTTGATCTTTCCCCCTCTACTTTACATGTATACCCCCATGGAATCCAGCTGCCCCAATGAGATTGGATTCCTCTTCAAATCTGGAAGATACCTCAATTGGATGTCTCCAATCCCTCTCACTTGGCAAGAATTATCATTCCCCAAGAAGATCCTTCCATCATTGATCTTTTTGAAATTCTTGAACCATTCTTTGTGAGGGCACATATGATAAGTGCACCCAGAATCAAGAATCCACTTTCCACTGCCTTGCCTCTTGTTTACATTTGAGCACACAACAAGAACATCATCTTGCTGTTCTCCTCTTATCCCATAACCTCTTCTTGCAATCTTTCTTGAAATGGCCCTCCTTGTTGCAGTAGAAGCATCTCCTTCCTCCTCCAAGTCTTGTCTTGGAATGAGATCTCCCATGGCGCTTTCCTCTACCTTTGTCCCGGTAGTAGCCATTGTTGCTGCCATTCCGAGTTGCTGGCCTTCCTCTTACGAACAGCCCATCTCCACTTGATGTCTCATTCATCTTGGCTTTGAAATCATGTGCCTTTATAGCATTGATCACAATCTCCTTTGTCAGAGAATCCCTTTCATACTCAATAGCATTAATCAAATTATCAAAGCAATCAAGAAATGAATTTAACAAGATAATAGCCAATTGTTCATCTGAAAAAGTAATGCTACAGTTATTCAAATCTTGAACTAGCTTATTAAAGACATCAAGATTATCTTACAACTCTTTACTCAGGTCCATTTTAAAAGCAAAGATTCTTTTAAGAAGATAAATCTTGTTAGGGAGAGTTTTGGTAAGAAACAACTCATCTAGTTTCTTCCATATGACAGCCGGATCTTTCGAGTCTCCGCACTCCCTTATGACACTGTCTGACATGTGCAAGAAAATGGTGATGTAAGTCATCTTCTTCATCTTGGTCCGCTGGTTACTTGTTGGAAAAGCATCATCTTCTCCAATAGCCAAGTCCACTTCCTGTTGCATTAGAACCGCCTTGATCTTCCGCTTCCACAGGGAAAAATCTCCCTTTCCATCAAACTTTTCAACACAGAAATTTGAAGCCATCTTTGCGGACAAGATCCCAGATTTATGCTATACCCATAAATACTTTTTTCAACCTTAAGAACACAGATCGAAGATGGATCTTTAACACCGTTCTTGAATCAACCTTCAAGAACACGATCGGATCTTGATCTTTACACTGTTCTTGAATCACCAAAGAAGTTGATCTTTGATTCTTGGAGTCTTGGCTCCGTCACCTTCTTGTTCTTGCTCCGATACCTAGCTGTGCAAGCTCTGATACCACTGTTGGAAATCACCTTAACAAGATGCCCAGGTGGTGATCTTCCATACACCCAAGTCTAGAATGACTTGTAGAAAGAAATACAACAATCGAACACACGAACAGAAAATCAAAGAAAGAAAGAAGACAAGCAATTTGTTATCGAGGTTCGGCAATATGCCTACGTCCCTGTGAGTTCCTCTAAACTCTCTACACTAAATCAAATGGTTCTTACAAGTTACAGCAATCCCCTTCAAGAAACAACAAGTTCTTGAAGAAACCAAGGAAAGAAGAAAGGAAGAAGATGAGAACTAACAATGCTCTCTATCTAATCTAGACTTCTTTCTCTTTTACAACCAGCCTCACTACAAGAGTCCCTCTTGTGTTTATATCTCTCACATAATTCTCTCTTATATTATAATTGATCTCATAATGTCACAACTTGTGTTTGTTCTCACACACCTTATCCTCTCTAGAAATGAGGCTAGGAAAGCCCTTTTATAGCCATCCACTTCTTGGTCATTCTTGTGAATCAATCTCCATCCTTTGATCATGATCTCCATTTAATCATAGCCCTTCATCACTCTCTAAGTGGTGTTGTGCATTTTGACCTTACACACACTGAACAAGGGAAGGTGCGGCACTAGGCAAAGCCTCTTTTGCACCTCTTCTGGGCGGTGCGGCACTGGAGTGTACGAGGTGCGACATTGGTGTGCACCTGGAGTCATGCAGGTAAGAAGGTGTGGCACTGGGATGTGCATGGTGCGGCACTGACCCTTCTCCCAATAGCCCCTTTGCTGGACGGTGCGGCGCACACTGAAGCTGCCCCTCTCTAGCTTGTGTGCTAAAGTGCACACACTAGTGCGTCTAGCCTTACCTTGCTCCAAAGTGATGCACACATATGTGTGCAGTCTTCTAAACTGCTGAAATTTAATACTCCAACTTTGGTTTAGACTTTAACCATCTTTGAACCATTCTTGGACATGTTTGAACCTTAGAAAAATACCAACAAACCGAGGCTGAGTACATAGTGGCTACGGAGGCCATCAAGGAGGCTATGTGGTGCAAAGGGTTACTGGAAGAGTTGAAGGTACTAGAGAAGCAGGTTGTGGTGTTTTTGGATAGCCAAAGTACATTGCACTTGTGTAAGAATCCGATGTTCCATGAGAGGACCAAGCACGTAGATGTTCGGTATCATTTCATTCGGGAAAATGTTACGAAATGATGCATCCATGTGGATAAGGTAGCCACGGAAGAAAACTCTGCGAATTTAGGTACTAAAGTTCTATCTCTAAGTAAGTTCAATCATTGCCTTGGACTATTTAGGATTGGAGTCGGTTGATTGATGACTCAAGATGAGTTTGGATCTTGAAGTTCTATGCACAATAGTTCGGGTTTAAGCGCTTAGACAAAGGTAGAGATTGTTGATATTTGTCTAAGGTTTAAATATGGTTTAAACATGGCTAAGGTTTAAACCAAGGTTGGAAGAATAAATTTCAGCATGTTAAAAGAGTGCACACAAGTGTGCGCATCACTTTGGGTGTGTGCACACCTCTCCATTCAGCAAGACAAAGAAGTGAGCATAGTTGTGAGGGGTCGAGCTTCAGTGTGCGCTATAGCCCTCCTCCTCCCAGGCTGCGGCACTGAGCAAGGGAGGTGCTGGAGGAGGGGCAGCACCGCACCTCTCCCTCACCAAGGCCGCAGCGCCCAGCAAGTGGTGAAAATGTGCTTTGCCTTGAGCCGCGGCACCCCTTGTTCAAGGCCGCAGCGCTAGGCACACTGAGGCACACATATTCCACTTGATTCAGCCTCTTGTTAAATATGTGGGTGCAAGGTTAAAATGGACAACATCACTTAGGATTGATGGAGGGCCATGGTTGAGTGGTCATCAATATCTAAGGGTGGAGATTAACTCTCAAGAATGGACAATAAGTTAGTGCACTATATAAAGGGTCACCTAGCTTCATTCTCAACAACATTGTGACATAATTTGAGATCAACTGTAAAGAGTGACAGACATATAAGAGAGAATTATGTGAGAGTGCAAAGACACAAAACACAAGAGGAACTCATTGTAGTGAGGCTGGTTGTAAAGAGAGAGTAGTATAGATTTGATAGAGAGCATTATAATAGTTCTTATCATCTTCTTTCTTCTCTTCTTGGTTTCTTCAAGAACTTGAGGTTTCTTGGAGATGGTTGTTGTATTGTAAAGAACCACTGATTTAGTGTAGAGAGTTCAGAAGAACTCACGGGGATGTAGGCTCTTGCCGAACCTTGATAACAAATCACTTGTCTTTTTTCTTTCTTTGATTTCTATTCCTATTTTCGATTCCAAATCTTTACAAGTCATTCTAGACTTGGGTGTTTGTAAGATCACCACCTGTGTATCTTGTCAAGGTGATTTCCAACATAACTGATAGGCAAGATCTGGAAGTGGAAGACATTCCAGTTATGGATCCAGTCTATTCACCTTGACCACACCACAAATGTATGTTTTTATTTTTTTTTTATTTTGTTTGTTTTGTTTTAATTAAATTTGTTTCAATTTTAATTTTAATTTTTAGTTTAAGAGTTATTTTTATTAATTTTATTTTGTACAAACAAGTTTTTCTTTTTAGAACTAGAAACAGGCCCAAGTCACACTTAGGCCCAGCCCAGCTCGCCTCGCCCCCCAGGAAGCACACCGACCCAGCCCAGCTCGCCCCTAGGCCTATGCATTTCGTGCCCCAGCCTAGTGTCACGCCCCAGCTCCTCCTGTGCCGCACCACATAGCAGCATGCACCGCATGGCTAAGTCTTCAAGTCGCGGCGCGAACCAAGGCCAAGCCGCGGCGCCAACTACCACCTGTTTCTGCACACTACATAAAACCAATTTTTACACTTTTCTTCGTCATTTTCCCTTTGAGAACACAGCAGCCCTTTCCTCTCTCTCTCATCGTCTCTCCAAACCCTCACTTACCCACTCACTTTTTCTCACTATTTCTTGATTCTAACATCATTTCTTGGAGGATTTAGCACTAGTATTGCAGATTTTGCTGAAAATTTCTCCAAAAAGCTTGGTTCTAAGAGGATTTTGGGTTCTTCAAGAAGATTTCAAGTTGGTGGGTACTCTTTTTTCTCTCCAACTTTGGGTATCAAATCGAAATTTCAACAAGAATAATGGCATGCAGTTCAAATGGTGGTGCACAATTTTCAGCTTCTGTGCACTTTTGGTTACAAAGGGAGTTTCCTTTACTTTTTCTTTCACATTGAGGTCAATGCAATTTTTAAGTTGGGGGTGGAGGAAACATATATTTTTTTTTCATTAAACTGTTTGATGTCATTTTCCCTTTTTGTTTGTTTTTAGCATGCTTTGTGTTAACTTTGGAGTTAATTTACATGTCAATGATATGAGTTTAATTGAGATAACATACAGTATTTAGAAGAAGTTAAATATTACATTGGTTTGAGAATAGTTTAAGTATCAATCTTCATTTTGGTTTGAGACTCTGGTTTGCGGTAAGATTGCATGATTAGTCTAAAACATTTAGAGAAGTTTTATGTGCGATTATTTTGTGAATATTTTTGCGGTCTCGACAAGCTCTAGAACTTATTTGATAATCATTTGAGGTGAAATCCTAGAATGCACATTACTTAGGTTATGATATATGCCATTTTTGGACCATTTGAGCCTTTCAAACTTGCCCTTGCTATATTTATTGCTGGTCACCTGTTTGAGCCTTTTTCTTGAAAAAGAAATTGAGCCTTGTTTCTTTCGATAATCTATTTACTTACCTTTATGAACCTAAAAATATGTTATCCTTACCTTTCTTTTAAGATAACTTAGTTTATACACATTTGTTGAGAAGCACTTAAGAGGAGTAAGGATGGAAATATGAAAAAATATTACTACCATAACCCAAGTACATTAAAGGAGATAAGTTGGGGGTTGTGGAGAAGAGTAAAAAAATGAAGAAGGAGGTGAATGGTTTTATGCCAAAATAAAAAAAAAAAAGTGAAATATGGCAAAGAAAGAAGAAAAAAGTGGTGATTTATTAAGAGAAATGCTCGAAAAATGGTTGAAAGAGTTGGGTGTTAAAGTAAGGTTATCCAGTGCTTAAAGTGGTTGTGTTTAAAATTAAGAGATTGAGTTCTTTTACTTGTTAAATCCTTCCCATTCTTTCTTAACCTTTACCTTAGCCTAACGTTACAAGCTTATTAAAGACCTATTGATCCAATGTAGTGTGATTTTTCTACAATAGTGGAGAGTGTTTTGAAAAGTGAGCCTATGGAGCTTGATTTATGATTGATGTCACATGATTTATTATGTTTTTAGAGGCCAAGACTTGTATTCATGAATGTTGTGCATAAAATCATCCGGGTGTTCGGATTAATGGATTGTGGTAAGATGGATGTTAAGAGTCAATAACAATTTTGAGGTTAATGTTTGGATTACTTTTGGACTTGGGTGATATTTAATGATTCTATATGCTGTGTGTTATGTGCGATTTTTGAACAAAAAGTTGAATTACTCTTGGATTAACGCTAGCATTGCTTTGCTTTGTTTTGATTTCTA
Source organism: Bretschneidera sinensis (assembly GCA_023935145.1). Classification (NCBI taxonomy): domain Eukaryota; kingdom Viridiplantae; phylum Streptophyta; class Magnoliopsida; order Brassicales; family Akaniaceae; genus Bretschneidera; species Bretschneidera sinensis. Next base: position 106,586,970 of record CM043703.1, on the reverse strand, counting down.
CCATAGAATTCATTTCATATTGTCTTGTTTTCACTTGAATTGCTAGGGATTAGCAATAAGCTAGTTGGGGGTTATGATGAGAGTCATAAAATGCATCTTAACAGTACTTATTTGTTAGCATTTTAGGATTGATCTAGGTTTGAATTGCACTTTTATACCTTAACAACTCTAAAGTGATATTCTTGGATTGTTGATCTATTTCGATGCATTTTCAGGTACTTTGAGTCCAAAAGAGGTGGAAAGTCATCATAGCTTAAAGAACGATGCTTCGATGCACATCAGAGTGAAGGCATGGTTGCAGAAGGACAAAATGAAGACAAACCAAGTCTTTAGTGTGTGCACTGCGGCTTGAAAGGTCTAAGCCTCGGCCTCCAAAACCAAGCTCGAAAAGAGCTAGAAGACCTTCAGTGTGTGTCGCGGCCCGGACCAGTCTGAGCCGCGACCTAGACCAATCTGGGCCGCAGCCTACAGAATCATGAAGAAAACCACAAAAGGCTGAGCCGCGGCTTGGATTAATATGAGCCGTGGTGCGAGTGCGATGCTTTGTTTCCGAGCCACAACTTAATTAGGGTTTTAATGATAGTTTAAACTCGAAAACACCCTTGGACCTTTTGTATTATAAATAGATCACTTAGGGTTTGATAAAAGATGAATCATTAAGGCTGAAAAACTCAAGAAGGCTGCCACATTCTCCCCCATCAAAGTGTTCAAGAATGAGCCCCATGGCCAACTAATCTCCAAGCAAGGCAAAGGGATGAATCCCTAGGTGTAGTTGTTCTTATTTTCCATTATTGATTCAGTTGTAGTTTGGATTTATTGTCAAAACATTGTTATGATTTACTCTTTGATTTAATTAGAAGATTTTCTCTTAATCCAGTGATTGTATCTTTCTCCTCGATATAAGTCTAGTCATGCTCTTCTTATGTCAAGATTGTTGGATGTGATTGAGTCCAGTAGATTTATCTTTTAGGTTTGTCCATTATTGCGATATTGTCATTAAGATATATTTTTGTTTCTTGATACATCTATAGGATAGGTCATGTGTGCTTAAATCAAAAGTAAAGAGTAATTCATATCAATTACATTAGGGTTTACATGTGCTTTGATTAAATATTTATCGATTGCTTGTTTGGGATGTGAAACTAGTAATCGAGATAAAAACAATTGAATCGAGATTGGAATAAGGAAACGAACCTAGGGAGGATTTCCGGACCCTTGTTGTTTCTCTATTATATTCTTCAATTTATTTACACAATTTTCTCACATTACTTCATTATCAAAACTCAGATTCTCTCACTTGATCTTTATCGTTTGTGTTAAGATTTACACTTTTCCTTTGTAGTTCGCTTTTCCTCGTGGGATCGACACCTCAACTATACACAATAACCACGTATTAGTTTGAGCGTAATCAAGTCCCAACTCAGATAAAGCTTCCAACTTTTGGGCTGAGTTTTCCTCCACCCAATCAACCCCCCTCCGGTTTTGGACGGGCCTTCTATTCCCTATTCAATTTTTCTACCATATTTGGGCCTAAGCCCAACATTATGTTGCAGTTAGTATAGCTCATTGAAATGTAGGGGCAAAAATATAAAATAATTGCCTAATGGACGAGTCAGGGGTACCGACACGTTCGTGGGGTCAAACATGACTCATGTGAAGAAACATAATCCATTTTGGATCACAAATTAGAAAAAATATGGGTTTTGGATCAATAAAGTTCAACACTTATGGCTTTAGGGGGAAAATGTAAAAAACTTGTCTAATGGGTAAGCCGCTAGGTCCGTGGGGTCGAAAGTGACTCATGGGAACATACGAAATCTATTTTGGATCACCGATTAGCAAAAGTGTAGGTTTTAGGTCAATAAAGTTCAACACTTAGTGGTTTTAGGGGCAAAAATATAATAAAAAAAATCTTGTCTAATGGATTAGCAGGGGGTACCAGCACGTCCGTGGAATCGAACATGACTCATGGGAACAAATGAAATCCATTTTAGATCACCTATTAGCAAAAGTGTGGGTTTTAGGTTAATAAAGTTCAACACTTAGCGGTTTTAGGGAAAAAATATAAAAGATTTGTCTAATGGATGAGCTGGAGGGTACCGACACGTCCTTAGGGTCAAACGTGACTTATGGGAACAAACAAAATCCATTTTGAATCATTGATTAGCAAAAATGTGGGTTTTAGGTCAATAAAGTTTAATACTTAGCGGTTTTAGAGGCAAAAATGTAAAAGATTTGTCTAATGGGCGAGTCAGAGGTATTAGCACATTCGTGGGGTAAATGGAATCCATTTTAGATCACTAGTTAACAAAAATGCAGGTAAAATTAAACACTTGACGGCTTTAGGGGCAAAAATTTGAAAGATTTGTCTAATAGACGAACCCGAGGTATCGGTATGTCCGTGGGGTCGAACATAACTCCTGTGAACAAGCGAAATTCATTTTTGATCACCGGTTAGCAAATATGTGGCCATGTTATTAATTTTTATATTTGTTTATATGAGTATATATCTTATGCTATTGTTTTGTTCAATAAGACCCTGCGGGTTCGGTTATTGGGGGGCATGGAGGTTCAATTGCTTTGAGATTAGGCGATTCAGTTGCTACAGGCTAAGACGATATCGACCTGGAAGACACGAACCTGGTAGACCCATGATTTTTTTTATGTGAAAAAATTGTATTAACTAATATTTTTCACATAGATTTGTATTTTTTAAAGAGATTTAATTTTTTAAATATTTTTTTTATTAATATCTTTAGCACTTGATCTGTTTATTGATTATTTTGAATAAATGAATTTCAAACAAGTTTTAAACAAGTCAAAAACACTTTTTAAACAATCAGAAATTAAAAAATAATAATACTATCATCGACAGATTTATTTCTTCGGTGATAATTTTTTATTTTAAAAATTAAAATTTATTTTTTAAACATACGTACACCGACAAACACATATCCATCAGTGATAATTTTTAATTCTGAAATTTAAAATTTATTCACTTAAAAAATGTATCATTGTCAAAATAGATTCTGTCGGTGATAACATTTTTTAAAATTTTAATTTTTTTATTAAAAACAATTACTTTTTAAGTTTTTTTTAAAAAAATATCACGTATGGATTATCCGTCGGTGAAAGCTTTTTCTGCAACAAAATTTTGCTTTGCGGAGATAATATAGTATTATCAACGAAGGTATCACCGACATTATTTGAACTATCAGTGACAGAATTTGAGCTATCACCGATGGATTTGGTCCGTCGATGATAACATTTTTTCTTGTAGTTAATCCAATCTAAACTAATTTATTGAGCCCAATTTTGATTTCACAAGTCAACCCGAACTTAACCCTAATCTAACTCGTGCACACCTCTATCTTCTAATCTATGGATATGGTATGCCCTTAAAAAATTACTATATAGGTACACAATCTTAAATTGTTTTTTTATACTATTTATTACAAACCCAATTAAGTAATTATGTAAAAGAAATTAAATGGAAGGCATAGTTAATAATTTTTAAGTTTATTTTTTATTTTTAACTATATGGTTCTGTTTATTCATTATAAAAAACAAAGTTGACTATTATATACACACACGGAAATTTTTTCTTGGTGTGTTTTTTTTTCCTATCTAAAACCTTTAGTCTTGAGTTAATTTTATGTGCAAGTATTTTACCTCATGGCTTAGATAAAAATAACTAGTTATGTGAGTTTTTAAAATAAGTATAACGATAATATAATTTAATAAAAAATAAAAACTTAGATAAAATTTCTTACATGAAATTTATGGGTTTTATTTTTTTGAAAAAAATAAGTGCTTTTAAAAATAAAATTCAAGATTGAACTTCACAGTTCAATAAGTCTCATGTAATAAATCAATTACACAATTTTTTTAAAAAAATTATTATTTTAATGTATGATTTAATCTATATTTAATCAACGGTTTAAAAATCAAAATTTAAACGAAAAACTAAATGTTAAATCATAAGTTAATATTTTTCAAATCATATTTATTTTTTTTAAATATAAAATCTGCATGAATATATTTATAATGATGGGTCATCATTATTAATTTATTATTGTAAGCATAAAAATTTTAAATAGAATTTCACAACATTTCGTCCATCAACAAAACTTTTTAATGTAAACAACAGTAAATATATATTTTTTCCTTTTTGCTAATATACGTTTGTTTATTTTTTTGTATATTTGATTGATTATGTTCACTAGTAGATTGCGCGGGATGACCATGTAGTCCCAAACTGAAGGTTGATAAAAAAAAAAAAAAAAAAAAAAACAGTTGGGCTGATAACTTTGATGGATTGGGCCAATAATGGATCTGGTAATTTTCTCCATTTAATCTAGTTAATGGCAAAATAATCCCAAGAATTTAAAGTTGCCTTAGACAAATAGAAGGGAAAATAAATTTATTGATTTTTTTTTAATTTTTGGAGATTTTTAATGATATCGAACCAATAAATGATCGGAAAAGTACACACTCGATATCATTGGAAAAAGCTTGATGAGATCTACATTTCAACACCGAACTCATTATCTTCTGTCAAGCTGACCATCTTCACGCCTCACCCATGAGAATTGCGGAACTCGACTTTAGATCTGCACATTTTCAATAAGTATTGTTAGAAACCACCTATCCAACGAGCCAAAAATGGGAAGAGAAATCCAATCATCCAATCGTTGCTCCACCTAGCCGCTGCATGTTTTCCCACGTGCGTCCTATCCATAGTACTTGTTTAATTTTTTTTAATTAAAAAAAAGTTCAATATACTTTATTGACACGATAGAAAAATATTTTGATGATAAAAAATTATGATGTAATTTTAATTATTAATTATTAATTATAATTTTTTATATATTGGACATCAATCTCAACATGAAGTAAACTTTAACAGAGAAGAGTCCAAATAAATTGGGCCATGGATCTCATCCAAGGTGCAAGACCAACAACATTCTCGACCTTGAAAGTTGCACTGCGGTTTGAATTTGGTAGGTTGAAACTTTCTAAAGAATACTAGTACAAGTTTCGGGACAGGGTGATTTGCAAGACATGCCATCAAGCCTTACACTTCATGCAAGTGTATGTTTCTGCATTCTCCTATCTATATATATCATTTCTTCTCACCCTTCCCTTCACTCCAACAAGGGGGAAAAATGAGTCTCATAAGCACATCTCTTACCATTTTTGTTGCCATTTTTGCAGTTTTGGCATCAACATTAGTCATTAATCCAAACCCATCAATATTCCTCAACTATTTCAAAATTGATTTTAATCTAATTACCTTCGCATCAGCTCCCATTAGTATAGCAACTCTTATTCCATACAAATTTGGTGGCCATCATCATCACCATAAGAAACACTCTGATAATAATAAGGGGAAAACAACATCCATTTGTGAAGATTTTCCGCATGATATTCCCCCTCTAGATAATAACACGACGTCGTTTCTTTGTGTTGATCGAAATGGGTGTTGTAATTTTACGACAGTGCAATCGGCTGTTGATGCAGCTGCAAATTTTAGCCAGAGAAGAACCATAATATGGATCAACTCTGGCGTCTACTAGTAAGTTGTTGTAATTTTGCATCTCTCTTTTTAATCTTTTATTTTCCTTTCAAAAGCTTTAATTTGAACATGCTTGACGATTGATGTTAATTACTAACTAGTATTACATTTTTAGTGAGAAGGTGACCGTTCCAAGAACCAAACCTAATATAACATTTCAAGGACAAGGTTACCTAACAACCGCAATTGCGTGGAATGATACGGCCAATTCTTCACATGGTACATTTTATAGCGGCTCAGTACAGGTTTTTGCTGCCAACTTTGTCGCTAAGAACCTAAGCTTCATGGTGAGATATCTTTAATTTTATAGATATGTTTTTTTAATTGAAAAATATTTTACTAGTAACATTTTTCTCTTAAATTTTGTGGGAGAGGGAGAAAGACAGACATTAATATTTAATCATTAATTAAGTACTCCATAACGGTTTAATGGTACTAAAATACATGTGGTGATTTTTAATATTTTGGAACGGTAGAATGTAGCTCCAATTCCAAGGCCTGGAGATATTGGAGCGCAAGCAGTAGCAATAAGGATATCAGGAGACGAAGCAACCTTCTGGGGTTGTGGATTCTTTGGAGCTCAAGACACCCTTCACGACGATAAGGGTCGCCATTACTTTAAGGATTGCTATATCCAAGGTTCTATTGATTTCATCTTTGGCAACGCAAGGTCTCTCTATGAGGTACTAACATATTTTTGCTCTCAGTCAAACCTAGCTTCTTGCACGACCATATCTTCACTTCACCTAACTACCAATATTTAATTTGCCTCCCGCATCAAGGAAGATAAGTTACCACTTACCATATATGCGGGTGCAAGCAGGACTTTTTTCTTTCTTTTTTTTTCTTTTTTTTTTCAATCTAAGGATGATATTATATAAGAATATGTACATTATGTAAAATTACATTATTAATTAATTAAGAAAGAAATTTGAATAAAAACTTGGCATGACTCTGAATTCCGAGAACTAGAAGGCCTTGTGGTTATCATCCTCCTTCCATCCAAAAAGTCTAATAATAGAAAAATCTTAACATGGCCCAAAATGTTTTTTTATTATTGAATGAAAAAGAAAATTTCCTTTTTTCTCTCTCTCTTTTCATACCATTTAATGATAATAAATACTTTTGTATCATGTATTTTTTTATGAATATTTTCCATGCAAAATCGTCTCCCAATAATAAGATTACAAAGCTTGTATGCATTACATTGTTTGTGCTCATATGTATGAATGTTAAATGCATGCTTTCCTTAATTCAAGCAAGGTGCTTGCTCACCCAAATCTGATGAGAGAGAGAGTTTTATTTTGTTGAAACATGATGGTTTGGTTTGAAAAACATCTCCGTCTCTTATTTTTATTTTAAAACAAAATAACGTTGAAAACACAAAAAAAAAAGTTCTAATTATAATTAAATGAAAAAATATATATAAAAAAGTTAGATTCAGAAAATGCAATAAAAAATGTTTTCAGAAAATTTGTAAACAAAAGTGCAAAATGATTTTTTAGGAATTAAAAAATGAAAATTCATTATCTGAAAACCAAATGCACACAATTATATATATCTGTACTAAATAATGTGGATAGTTACAACTAGTCGCATATGACATTCACCTTGCATGGTATTGGTACGATATAACTTCTGAGTTTAATTTAATTATTTTCATATTTTTTAAAAAAAATTACAGAATTGCCAGTTGATTTCCATGGCAAACCCAATAGCTCCAGGAGTAAAGGCCATAAATGGTGCTGTAACAGCACACGGAAGAGCTTCAAAGGATGAGAATACTGGCTTTGCATTTGTCAACTGCGCCGTGGGGGGAACAGGGAGAATATGGCTAGGACGAGCATGGAGACCGTTTTCTCGTGTCGTATTTGCTTACACAACCATGGCCGATATTATTGCACCAGAGGGTTGGAATGACTTCAATGATCCTTCAAGAGACCAGTATGGATATCCATGCCAATACATAGACTAATTAGACTTACTCCTATATATATATATATATATATATATATATATATATATGATTAATTAATGATATATACCTAATTTAACATTAGACAAAAATCTCTCTCACCTCAATTTAAATAAGAACATTTTACTAATTTTATTAAAAGCTTCCCTGGTTGACTTTCTTTCAATTTTCCATTCCATCCCTTCTATCTCTTTCTCTACCCTCTGAATTTTATTACTAGCTGCCCATACGACCCTAGATCAGTTCACTCTCCTTCTTCTTCTCTCTCAGCATATTTTCTGATTAGTTCTATTTGTTTCACCGGGAAAAAAATTATGGGCCGGCTTTACTTGGGAAATGTTGCTGCTTGGTATTGTTCATTGACATTTGCGAGTAAATCGATTTTCTTGTGTTGTTTAATTGTTTGCCTAGAAAATCTAAAAAAGATAATTTGCCTTCTTTCAACTGAAACAACAAATTACAATTTCCTCAACTAGTAGAGAGAGACCGTGAGACAGACCATGAGACGCGATGGAAAAAAGGGGAGAGAGAAATATATGCCACTTTGCCGAGAAAAGGGGTCGTTAATGCAGCAAGCCTTTTGAATCATCGATTTTGCCAAGAAAATGCAGGAATACCGGGGATTCTAAAATGAAGTTTATATAAAAATAAAAAACATTATTTTGGCTGTTAGAAATTATGTGAACTCTAACTAAGAGCCATTGGATCAAAAAAATAAAATTAATAATTGCATTTACTTATTTGAGAGTATTAAAATATTGTCTTGATCCAATGACTATCAGTTGAGCTTATGAGCTGTTTATATGTTAACATATGCTTTAATTAATAATATCAACACTTTTTATATAAAAATAAAGATAATTTTATCTAAAATAATTGATGTACAATACTAACTTATAACTATCTAAAATATTATAAGTTAGCAAATATATATATAAGTTGCTTAATTGGTTTTTGAATATACTTAATGTTGCAGGAGCATTTTCTATGGAGAATACAACTGCTTCGGTGCGGGAGCTAACATGACTGTGAGGGCACCTTATGTTCAGAGACTTAATGAAACGCAGGCTTCTCCTTTCCTTAATGTGTCTTTTATTGATGGGGATCAATGGTTGCAACCCTAGGCCTCATAATTTATGTAATACTATATATTATTACCATGATTCTTTTTATTGGTCCATACAAGACCGAACATCTTCCAAATAAAAAGTAAATGCAAAAATGAATTTGAGATGTCTTCTACAATTTAATCAAGATTTACGAGCTCTAACATGTGAAAAAAGCATAACTTACGAGGGTGCAGAGAATCCATCTTTTGTCAAGCTAACTGTTGCAAGAAGCTGAGATTATTGGACTAAAATGCAGATCTACAAGAAATAGGACCTTTAGTAACCACTTTTAGTGGCAGTCAACTCAAATTTTCGAATCATTAAATCAAAAAAAAATTTGACGGTCGAATCACTAGTAGGGATATCTCACTAATGAAATTACTTTTAGCAGCAGTTAAAGAAATACATATACTAAATCTTTTTTTTAGTGACAGTACGTATGTAAATATGGTCACTAATTTAGACATTTTAGCGGCGACTACATCAGAATGGCTACTAACTATTGAAATTTTAGTGACGGAAATTAATGAAAAGTGGTCACTAAACGTTGGACTTGTAGTGATGGTTGACTTGAGCTTTCACTAAAATCAGCACTTTTAATGGCGGCAATGTTGAAGAAGACACTAAATCTCTCTTACGATGGCGGTCGGTAGTTGACGGTAGTGGGATTGGCAATTATACTTATACTTATCAAATACCTGCCAAACCTAATTCAATTGGGTAAGTTTGGACGCAAGATTATACTTGACAAAATATGTATGTATGCATGTGAAATTTAAATACTAATTGGGTAATTTCTTGTCAAAATCATTCTAATTAGTATTACAAATCTACTAAATCAGTGCAATGGAAATACTAAATATTCATATATTATATATAAAATAAAATGTATATGTAAACAAATCATTTTTAAGAGAAAATAAAATTTAGTGTATTAAATTGGTGCAATAAAATCCCGTTGAAGTGAGAAAGTAAAAAAGAGAGTGAAAAGGAAACGTAAAGCTCAGCGCCTTTCCATTTCTTTTTGTATCTCTAAAAATTAGGGCAAGTCATCGATCAAAATTTAGAATCGTACCTTCTCCTCCTTATCTCTCTTCCCACTTTGCTAGTCGATGGTCTCCTTTCTGTTTCTATTTTTATTTTATTTTATAAAATTGCATTAGCCATCCATAAACCATGGGTTTATAACATTTAGGTCTCTAAATTATGAATTTTGCAGCAAAGATCTTTCAACTTACAATTGATTGTAATATTATCATCTTTATCAATATAATGTCTATTTTTCACTTTAAGATAGTTAAATACACTAATTAAGGGTTCTAATAAATTTTATAAACTATTTAGAGGTCATCCAATAATTTTTGAAAATTTTCCACTAGTGTGTTATTTTTGGTTTTTTTTTTTAGTTTTTAATAGTTATAAAATAAGAAAAAGTATTTTCAACATTAAAAAAATTTCATTTTTTAAAATGGTAGAACACATTTATCTTTGCATGTGTATAAAAAATCATGATCAAATTACTTGTTTTGTTAAATTCTTAAGACAATTTCGTTGATGAATAATGTTTGAAAATTCCACATTGTAATTAATTGAAAGTTTGAGGATTTTGTTGTCAAATTCATAGTTGTAGACCCCATATTTATTTTGATAATGAAAAAACATATTATTGTGCTAATTCTTTTTATTTATTCTTATTTCAATTTTAAGGATAAAAGAACGCACGTTAGAAGCAATGCGTGATCAATAGAACCTTGAAGTATTTATGAAAACTTAGAAGCAAAGTAAGAGATTACTAGTCTAGTAGTATAGGTTAAATTTTTTTGTTAATCTCTCTCTATACTCCTAGATTAGTTATGGCTCAAAAATTAAAATGTTTTTAAATGATTTTAAACAAAAATAAAGTTTTTCTTCAGGCTACAGTCAACTACAGAGAACCGTAGCCAATTACACTTTGTCGTAGCCAACCACAGTTTTCTGTAGTCAATTACAGAAGAGTCACATAACCTTGGTGTAGTCGACTACATATTGCTTAGTTGACTACAAGGTCTCACAATTTCAATTTCTATCTTCAATCAAAGTTGTAGTCAACTACAAGACCTACCTGATACTTTGTTTTCATTTTTAAAAAAGTTGTAGTCGATTATACCTTGCTGTAGTTGACTATACTAAGTCCTGTAATGGCTCTTTTGCATAAAATCTTACGTGAATCAGTTGAATTTAATGCTCTAATAGTCATATTGTATTTGAAACGATTGTTTGGAGTTTTTGCTATAAATACCTAACCATTATAAGCCTCAACAACCATCTTGAACACCATATAAAATATTTATTGCAAGAATCAAGCTTTCAATTTTATTCTTGAGCTTTAAGCTTTAGAGAGAAACTTTCTAAGTTGTAAGCATTTATTGTATACTCTCTCTTGTTCCAATTTATTCATTCCTTCTCAAAGTGAAAAGTATCGAGTTGGTATAACTCTTAGAGTGTTTAGGCATTAAATACTTCATTGTAACTTCCTTGTGAAAAAGATTCTTGTAAGGTTTAGGTAACACTCGTGAAGTTGCTTGACTATCATAAGTGGATTACTTCAAGAAGGTTCCTTGAAGAGAGTGGACGTAAGGTCAGAGAGATTCTGATATTGTCGAACCACTATAAACGAAGTTTGCATATTCTCTTCCTTTACTCTTTTAATCTCCAACAATTTATTTGGTGTTTGATTTAATTGATTAAATTGTTAAAACTTGTTTGTTATTTGCAAAATGTTTTTAAAAACCCAATTCACCCCCTCTTGGGTTTGCAACTCGGTTTACAATAGTTTATGGATCTAGCACTCCGTTTGTTATGATCTAAAGTATAGAATTAAGTTCATTTCCAAATTAATTTAAACTATAATTCCTTTGTAAATGAAATCATACTTCATTTTCAAATGAATCGAACCTACATTTCATTTGCAAATGAACTCAAACGAATTTTTATGTTTGGTACGTTTTACTTAAACAATATAATTGAAATGAATTTTATATTTGGAATCAACTTAGAATTCAATTCAAATTCTAAGTTTTACGTAAATATCTTTAACTTTATTAAAAGGTTTTATAATAGTTTCATTTTCCTTTTCATTTTTGCTTTTTTTCTTTCTTTCTACATGGCACTTTATTTTTGGGATAATATAAAAACCTACCTAACATTCAGGGGTCTCAACACTTACTTACCTATTATTGAGATAATTACACTTATCTACTTTTACCAGGTTTGAACAAACAAAATCCACTAAAACCTAACAGAAATGATAAAAAGACCATATTGACATCATATAACACTTGCTTTTCTTTCTTCTCTTCCATTCCCTTCTCTTCCTTGAAAATCTTTCCTCGCATCACCACTTTCGCATTCTAGCCTCACCTTACCAGATCTAGCTGGATTTGGTCTGTATCTAACCAGATATGGCAGGATATGGTCGGATTTGGTTAAATTTACAACACTTTCAATGTTTTTCTTAATTTTCTATTTGTTTTGTTTCCCTTCCATCACCAAATACCATGAAACTAAGTTTGTTAATGCAAAACATTGATGAAAATATGAAAAGAATGTGATTTCTCTCGGTATGGGTGACCTTTCCGTTTACTCTTGCTTCCACACTACTCATGTTGCTCAAGAAGCTATTATTGATGCTCTTCAATCTGATAAGTTTAATGGGTATACCCTAACTGTTGGTCTTCCTCAAACAAGAAAGTAATTTAATTTATTAATAATGTTTTAATTGTTGTTTGTTCTGTTAATTGTTTATGGATTGTTGTGGTAATTAATCAATCCTTGTTATTGAAGTTCTAATTTGGGTTTCTCTTCTTCAGATATTTTCTCTGTGCTTCCCGTTTGTAATTTCTTTATTGTTAGTTTTCCATGGTCTGCTCTATCTATGATTTCCTCAAAAAAAAATTTAATTCTTGTAGCTGAATTGAAGTAATAAAAAAGGAAAAAAAAATATTGGTTTGTTTTAAGGAAGCTATAATTTTTATGATAGCTGGAATTGAAAGTAATTCTTAAGTCACCATATGGGCTTCTCTTGTCTCAATTTAGTTATTTAGTTGTCACAGTTGCACTTGCAGGTGATCTTACGAAAGCACACGATGAGGAGAGAGAAAGCAACTGTGGTGTTGACGGAGTGGCGGCACAAAGCACATGGAGAGCGGGCGATGGTGGTTGTGCGGTTGGGCTAGGGATGATATTGTTGTTGACATTGTGTGGGTCTATGGTATGTTTCTGTTAGCAAAAAATACTATGTCATATGTTACTACATGGTATCATTTGCTAACAAAAACATATTACATGGTATTTTTTGCCACACGAAAAACTTCAAGGTATTTTTTGAAAATGAAGTTAACACAGGGTATTTTTTGTAATTAAGCCTAAAATTTATTTGTAAATAAATTTTATATTTTTTTAGTAAACCAAACATATAATCAATTTATTTGTAAATGAACTTCACACTTTATAAATAATTCAATTGAATTTCATACAAAATATGTTATTCATTTAAACCAAATGTATTGTAAAGACTAAATAAATAATAATTTAAAGATCTTTTATGCAATTATATATATATATATATAGGAAGCTGTGTGTACAGAACCACGTGACTAAAATTTAGTAACCGAGGAAAATTAAAAAAGAAAAGAAAATAGTACTACCAGGGAAGAAAAATAAGCAGCAGGAACGGAAGCTGCGAATGTTCGCAGGCAATACCGCGAGAAAAAGGAAGGGGATAAAATGAGAGGGAAGAAGAAAATCTAAATCTCCTTGTAATACGAATGGAACAAAATCAGGAGAAGATGACTAACCGGATATGGCCGGATTTGGTTAAATTTATAGAACTTTCAATGTTTTTCTTAATTTTCTATTTGTTTTGTTCCCCTTCCATCACCAAATACCATGAAACTAAGTTTGTTAATGCAAAACATTGATGAAAATATGAAAAGAATGTGATTTCTCTCGGTATGGATGACCTTTCTGTTTACTCTTGCTTCCACACTACTCATGTTGCTCAAGAAGCTGTTATTGACACTCTTCAATCTTATAAATTTAATGGGTATGCCCCAACTGTTGGTCTTCCTCAAACAAGAAAGTAATTTAATTTATTAATAATGTTTTAATTGTTGTTTGTTCTGTTAATTAATCAATCCTTGTTATTGAAGTGCTAATTTGGGTTTCTCTTCTTCATATATTTTTTCTGTACTTCCCGTTTGTAATTGCTTTATTGTTAGTTTTCCATTGTCCGCTCTATCTTTGATTTCCTCAATTTTTTTAATTCTTGTCGTTGAATTGAAGTAATAAAAAAGGAAAAAAAAATATCAGTTTGTTTTAGGTAGCTATAATTTTTATGGTAGTTGGACCTGAAAATAGTTCTTAAGTTACCATATGGGCTTCTCTTGTCTCAATTTAGTTACTTAGTTGTCATAGTTGCGCTTGCAGGTGATCTTATGGAAGCACACGATGAGGAGAGAGAAAACAACTGTGGTGTTGACGGATTAGCGGCATGAAGCACGTGTAGAGCGGGCGATGATGGTTGTGCAGTTGGACTAAGGATGATATTGTTGTTGACATTGTGTGGGCCTGTGGTATGTTTCTGTTAGCAAAAAATATTATATCATATTTTACTACATGATATTATTTTCTATTAAAAACACACCATATGATATTTTTTGCCTCATAAAAAATTTCAGGATATTTTTTGAAAATAAAGTCAATATAAGATATTTTTTGTATTTAACCTTAAATTTATTTGTAAAAACATTTTACATTTTTTTAATAAACCAAACAAATAATCAATTTATTTGTAAGTGAGCTTCACATTTTATAAACAATATATATATATATATATATATATATATATATATATATATATATATATATATATGTGTGTGAGAGAGAGAGAGAGAAGCTGCGTGTAGTAACCGAGCGAAATTAAAAAAGAAAAGAAAATAGTACAGAAAAATAAGCAGCAGGAACGGAAGCTGCGGATGTTCGCAGGCAATACCGCGAGAAGAGGGAAGGGGATAGAATGAGAGGGAAAGAGAAAATCTAATTCTCCTTGTAATACGAATGGAACAGAATCAGGAGAAGATGACCAACGATGATAACTATAGCAATAACAACATCAAATCTGCTCATATTATTACTACTACTACAAATTCCAATACGTCTCTCTCCTCTGATTCCCATTCGAATTCCGATTCAGTTGTCGATCCGACGCCGTCTGGTATCCCTGTCCGCGTCTACGCCGATGGGATCTACGATCTATTCCATTTTGGCCACGCTCGCTCCCTTGAGCAAGCCAAGAAATCGTATCTCCCTCCTCCTCTTTGTATATACATCTATACATGCGTACTTATAATAAATCTATTTCTTTGTTGAGTTATTGTTTGTATGCTTACTAAGTTATTTGCTTTGATCCGTCTAAACTTATTGGTGACGTTTTGTTTTCATTGGATATTTTTAAATTTGTGATTTATATTATAATAATTATTTTTTTTGTGTTTCCGTTTATTCATCTGGGTTCTTCATGTGTTGCTGTACCTGTATCATTAATATTGATTAGGGATTTTTACATGAATTTATTGTTTGCTCTTTCTTTATAGATATTTTTTTGGGATTCCGTATACGTAATTTTCTGGATTTCTCAATCATGTTTTTTTCTTTAGTTTCTTTTTGTCGGTAAAACGAATTGTGTGATTATGTATCAGGATTTATATTTGCGTTAATATTCTGGGTTGCTTTACTATAGTTTTTGTTACGTTTTTCTCTATTCTTGTAGGCGTGCTTACTTGCTTTTGGTTATATGATTAAACTGCAAAACTAGGTTCCCAAACACGTACCTGCTCGTTGGATGTTGCAGTGACGAAATCACCCACGAGTACAAGGGCAAAACTGTTATGACAGAAGCGGAGCGTTATGAATCTCTTCGCCATTGCAAGTATGAATTTTCCCCCTCAATCATCTGAACTTGTTAATGAAGTTTAACTTATGGCAGTGGAAAAGATTCGCATTAGTTTTCATTTGTGGAAAAATTGTTTGATATGTCAGGCGGAGCTCAATGCTTCAAACACGTGCTTATTATTGTTCATTTTGTGCAGGTGGGTTGATGAAGTCATCCCTAATGCTCCTTGGGTGCTCTCACAAGAGTTTCTTGACAAGCACAACATTGACTATGTGGCCCACGATTCTCTTCCGTAAGGATACATGCCTTGTAGTAAGAGTTATCATGTCTCTTCTTAGCCAAGTAGTTTTGAAACAACTAGAGATATATTCTTCTGTTAGTTGAAACTAATCAGTTCAGTTGGAACATTAGGTAGGCCTATTCTTCTGTTAGTTGAAACTAATCAGTTCAGTTGGAACATACGGTAGTCCTATCTTATGTTTTCCAATATAGATTTCTTTCAAAGAATTTTTTTTATGTTTTGTCATGTAGTCTTTATGCTTATGCCATAATTTTGGTACAGCTACGCTGATGCCAGTGGAGCTGGGAAGGATGTCTATGAGTTTGTAAGTCTTGAGTGACAGTTCTTGTTTTTAATTTTTATCATTTTCTGTTGAGCGTTTTATTATTTTAAGTGAGCTTCTATTGCAGGTTAAATCGATTGGGAAGTTCAAGGAAACAAAACGAACTGATGGCATATCTACATCAGACATAATAATGAGGATACTTAAAGATTATAACCAGTATGTGATGCGTAATCTGGATCGAGGGTATTCAAGAAAAGAGCTAGGAGTTAGCTATGTTAAGGCATGATCTTTGTTTCCATGTGCTTGTTTAGTATCTGATTCAGTTATAAGTAATCCCATTTTATGGGTTCTGTTTTGTAAATTGGTTTGTTTTTTGATACCTTCTCATTTGGAAGAAACTTATGGTTGGTTTTGTTCAATCCAAATAGGAAAAGAGATTGAGGGTGAACATGAGATTGAAGAAACTACATGAAAAAGTGAAAGAACAACAAGAGAAAGTGGGAGAAAAGGTATGCCTACAGCCTACTCTTATTTAGAAGTGCTTTTTCACCTTTCATGTTCTTGTTTTATTTGCATTTCAGAGTGCTTTATGGTTTTAGTATAGTTTTTGATATGATAATTAGCAGTTAATTTTTGTTTAGAATGCTGGTTATAGACTTCCTTTTGTTTCATACGATTTCTCCAGGGACAATGTTGTCGAGTTTATATGCTTGTAATGTTATCTTGAATTATACCCATCATTAATATCAATGATTTTCTGTGCAAAGCTTAATGTCATTGATGTCATCCTATGTGAAGCTCAATTCTACGAGGTCTAATATAAATAGTTCTAGTTAATTACCCATTCATATGATGATTATAATCAATGTCAAACCACCAGTCACCATCTGTCCCTACAGTCTTATATCAGTATATTTCCTTGAATTTTTTCTTATGCACCATCCTGATGAACCAAGTCACTACCTTGCATGGCGAAGTAATCTTTGCTAAGTTGATATCATCTTGTCTTTATCTGTTGCTGCCTCCAGCTTTTAGGCAAACCCATTCTGTTTGAGACGGAGCCTCCTTGGAGCATTTTATTTCTGCTTGGGTCATTGCCATTTATTACCAAATACCAATACTTAAAATCAGATATAAGATCTATAGTCCTCTCTCCCTCTCTCTACTTTATGAGATAATCCAGTTCTTAATGTAGTTAACAGAATTTTTTTTGCGTATTGATAAAGTATTTAATGCATATTGATAATGCTGAAACTATGTGAGTCAAAGTGCCTCAAGAAGTTTTCTTTGTAATTTTTGTATGTTGTATGACTGTTGCAACATGTTTATCTTTGTCATGTTCGCGACTAGAATGGAATCTATGTGACCAAAGTGATGAGTGAAAGTGGGAATGAAGTTATGACCGCTACTATACCTAATAGTCTAATGGATCATTTTACAGTATTCTGTAATTTATTTTATGATCATATATGTTATCATTTCTCAAGAACGCTGACAAATAGTCAGGAAAATTTAGGCTTCTTTCATGAAAATAACAGAAATGTCTGAGTCCATGAACTGAATGAAGTAACTTGTAAAATTTATCTTTCTCAAAAGCAAATAGAAAAGTATGGTGCAATTTTTGAGTCGAATCTTTATATGTGTGAGAAATTTAAGGTGATTTTACAAGTTGGTAACACCTGTATGTTAGATTAGCTTGGTATATGAGAAATGATTTGTTGTGAGCAAGACCATGGTTTATGTATACGTAATGTCCAATAGAAATGACCAAGATATTGTAGCCTACTTAGAGACCGCATCGGTGAAAATTGTAAGAGTTGGTGGTGAAATCAGTTTCAAAGTGCTAGTGTATGGTTAATAGTAGGTTCATTCATCCCCTTGGTAGTTGTCAGGAAAATGTCCTCAGATTGGAAAACAATTCCAACCGGTCACAAGACTGTTGCACTAGTGGGGTGTCTGGAAGAAAGACAATTTTATGTTATTCTTTTGCTCCTATCAGTTCAGTGGAGCCCTAAAATTATGTATTTGTTTTCCTTGGACGGAAGAACAAATTATTAATGCATGGAATTTCATTTTTTTTTTACCTTCTTAGGTTCTTAGGGATTTTTATGGGCCATGGAAAGGGTACTATCGGATCTATTCTAGAGGATAGTAACCTGTAAAGGAGATATAAACATGTTTCCGTCACTAGGAATTGACTTGACCTGGGCAGGAGATTAGCAATACTTATGGCACTGGTTGATCTCTTTCACTGAAAGTGTTAACAGTAGTTATTGTGGACCATTAGGGCTTAGTTCTGTCAAATATATACCTGCCAATTAAAATGAGAATAGCATAACGTTTTTGTTAACTACCATTGATCAAAAAAGCTTAAGCTTATAGGAAATGGGCCAACGATGTATATCAAGCGCATATATATTTTAACACTCTCCCTCACGTACTAAGTATTTATCATAAGCAGGGACAAACAAGAATTATCAAGATTCGAACACAAGACTTTTGGCTCTGATACCATGTTAACTACCATTGATCCCAAAAGCTTAAGCTTATAGGAAATGGACCAACAATGTATATCAAGCTCATATATATTTTAACAGTTCTTAAATGTTACAAATCTGCAAGATGTGTAGGAAGTGTAGCTCTGAATTTTCCACTTTGCTTACTTGGAAGAATGTCTACTGATGTCCTACAATTAACAATTCTAAGATCCATCGCTATGGTATAGTTGGATTTTCCCAAATTCTGTTAATTTTAGTTTCCTTTTTAGCGACCATTTTGTTCAAATCACCATGTTCACAATCCAGATCAGATTAGTAGGTAATCATCATAATATTTTGGGTTATGTATTGGGAAAAATCGAATTGGATTTGCCTGCTTGGTTCATGTTGCCATCGAATTTAGTTTAAGGGGAGAATTATACATGATTCTTGTGCTAATGAATGTTTTTTTGTTTTAGTTTTGTGTTGAACTGTCTCTCTTTCTCCAATCATGACTAAATCTGATGTGATCCCAATGTCTATTCCATAGTTTCTTTTTTCACCCTATCAGCCATCCATGTCAATAGAAATTTGATGTGTTTCTCCCCTCATGGTATTGTAGATCCAAACTGTTGCAAAAACTGCTGGTATGCACCGCAATGAGTGGATCGAAAATGCTGATCGCTGGGTTGCTGGATTTCTTGAAATGTTCGAAGAAGGTTGCCATAAAATGGTAAGCAAACCCATGCATGAAATAATTATGTATGTGTTTTTTTTCATGAATGCCTTTAGATATTAGAATCTAGTGAGAGGGTGCGTAAATTTTGCTTTCTTACCCAGTAAATATTGGTGTTTGTTAGGGCACAGCCATTAGGGATCGAATCCAAGAGCGGCTAAAGGGGCAGCAGTCTAGAGAGTCCAGATATTTACTAGAAAATGGCAACGATGATGATGATGAAGATGAGGAATATTATGATGATGAAGATGTGGAATATTATGATGATGAAGATGAAGAATACTATGATGAAGAAGAATATTTTGATGAGAAAGATGAGAAGGCTGAGAAAGAAAAGAAATAGATTTGCTTTGCATGCTTGTAGCTGGTAGGTCCCTTGTAGAATGAGCCTGGTTTTGTTACATGTTTGTGGGGTTTCTGTAAAGTGTCATTTGACAGTTGCAGGCAGTGAAATGTATTTGCTGTTACAGTTGAAGGGAGCTTGGATATTTGTTGAAACCTTTTCTTGTAATATTAATCCCTTCTCTTTAGTGTGGTTTAGATTTGCTCAGTACATGGAAAACATTATACATGAAAATGCTGTTGGTTGGTGTTTCCGCTTTGCAGAAGTGAGGTTCTTGTAGCGACAGCATACGTAGAAAAATCAGCATGCAACTCTAGAGCTTGTACAATGTCTACATTAAGGTTAATACTTATCAGTGTCTAGATTACGAGTTTTTGAGAATGTAGGGAAGATTTGAAAGCACAATTGAATGGAATAGAGACGGGGAATAGTTTCTTCGTCTGGTCTATAAAAGTGGCGTATATTTTGAGTAATTTGATGTTTTTTTATAAAGGCAGGGCAGATGTGCGTTCTTAAACATATATCCTTCATAATTTAAGGGCTAAATATCATTTTTCATTACTATCACCACTTAAATAGAGATTATATGAAATAATTATAGTTTTTTTATTAAAAAAAGTCAAAAACTGAATCTGTATAATGGTTTTTGAGAAATTGCCAAAGTTGTTATTTTATTGAATAGTTAATATTTTTAGCAGTTATGATGTTTTGCCGAAGCTGTTTTAAAAACTATTTTGTAAACCATAAATGATCAAATGATAATTTATTCAATTTTATCTCTGAAGTTTCAATTTAAGTAATTTTTTTTATAGTTTCAAAAATATTTTAATTGTCACTTCTATGTCAAGAGCTTAAGGGAATTACTTAGGTCAATGATCTATGTGGTTAAAATAGATACCAAAATGATTAAATTTATGTTTTAAAAAAGAATTTTACTGTTTAAACCTCTTAAGATTCTCATTTTAACCTTGTCAACTTTCAAATAGGCTAAAAAGTTCATAATCTTGTTTTTTTAATGGAAATGCATATGGTGTTCTTAAACATACATAACTGGAAGACACCACGATTAACCCAAATATATATATATATATATATATATATATATATATATATATATATATTATTTACAATAATGATCTAATTTATTATTTTTTTTGAAAAGTTTGATCTAATCTACTCTTAATTCTTATATGTTCACACAAATTATCTTTATCTATAAGTGTTATTGACACGAAAAATCGAATTCAAGATCTCAATGTACTTAAATACATTTAATTTAAACCTGTTTATTATATAATCAAGAGTATTTTAATACAAAAAAATTATTGTCAAAATTAACTTTAATAATAGAAAACAATGCTATTTAATAGGAGTAGGTGTTTGGGCTGGGCACTTCTTTTTAATTTGGGGAAGTGGGCGAAGCCCACTAGACAATAAGAAGTCGAGGTCTGGAAACCTAGCCAAATCATATATGATTAGGGATCACTAATTATAAGTTTCAGTGGTGAAGATTAATGAAAAATGGTCACTAAACGTTGGACTTGTAGTGATGGTTGACGTGAGTTTTCACTAAAATCAACACTTTTATGGCTGCAACATTGAAGAAGACACTAAATCTCTCTTATGATGGCTGTCGATAGTTGACGATAGTGGGATTGGCAATTGTACTTGTACTTATCAAATACCTGGCAAACCTAATTCAATTCGGTGAGTTTGGACGCAAGATTATACTTGACAAAATATGTACGTATGCATATGAAATTTAAATACTAATTGGGTAATTTCTTGTCATAATCATTCTAATTAGTATTACAAATCTACTAAATCAGTACAATGGAAATACTAAATATTCATATATTATATATAAAATTGTTGATGCCAAATATGTGCGTTGCTGAGCAAGAGGTTGGACCGCAGAAGTACCTGCACAGGGAAAGGGAGAGTAGCTATGGGGTCGACGGAGGGGATGCCTCCGAGGATACTCCGATGCTTAAGTTAGAGCAAGCTCAAGAGTATCTTTTTAAAACTGAAAAACGAATCTGCCTTATGGATTGCTTACCAAGTCCTTTTTATAGAGTTTCGGAGGCGGTAATGGGCCTAGGGAGGCTGCAATACGATAGCCCAACTGAGTTGGGTAATGATGCCTGTGAGGCCCAGCTAGGTGGCTGAGAGCCGTTCACTAGGGCTTTAGCCTTGCTGGCTTAATCAGAAGCCGTCTATGCGTTAAGACGGTTTTTACGACCTGATGTCCCAACTTGGTTGGGTAATGATGGTTCGGAGGGCGGTGGTGACGTAGAGACCCAGCTGGAGGCAATGATGCTCTGGAGGGCGGTCATGACCTGGAGGTAATAATGGCCTGGAAGGCGGTGGTGACGTGGAGGCCCAGCTGGAGGCAATGATACCCTGAAAGGAGGTCATGACCTGGAGGCCCAACTGTCTGAGCCTGGGTTGTCCGCGTGTCTTCTCGCAATCTGGGGTCACGATGATCCACATGTCGTCTTCTTATTGGAGAGTCGTATTTTGGCAGTATCAGAGGCCCCCCACTTCCTTAAGTGCGGCACTGTGGTTAAGGAAGTAGCAGAACTAGGTTGGCATTAGGTCCTCTGTGGAGACATGAAGCCGGGTCGAAATATGCTCTAAGGCAAAAGAGAATGGGCCGATGACTTGTGGAACGACTCGTCTCTTCGGCCAAGAACAGCATGGGTCCAAGGAGAAGTAGAGCAATCCCACTCCTCGGACTTTGAAGATAATGGGCCGAGGACTTGTGGAACAATCCATCTCCTCGGCCAAAAATACCATGGGTCCGAGGACACGTGGAGCAATCCATCTCCTCGGACCGTGAAGAGAGTGGGCCAAGGACTAGTGGAGCAAACCATCTCCTCGGCCAAGAATACCATGGGTCCGAGGACACGTGGAGTAATCCATCTCCTCGGACCTTGAAGAGAGTGGGCCGAGGACCAGTGGAGCAATCCATCTCCTCGGCCAAGAATAACATGGGTCCGAGGACACGTGGAGCAATCCATCTCCTCGGACCTTGAAGAGAGTGGGCCGAGGACCAGTGGAGCAATCCATCTCCTCGGCCAAGAATACCATGGGTCCGAGGACACGTGGAGCAATCCATCTCCTCGGACCTTGAAGAGAGTGGGCCGAGGACCAGTGGAGCAATCCATCTCCTCGGCCAAGAATACCATGGGTCCGAGGACACGTGGAGCAATCCATCTCCTCGGACCTTGAAGAGAATGGGCCAAGGACCAGTGGAGCAATCCATCTCCTCGGCCAAGAATACCGTGGGTCCGAGGACAAGTGGAGCAATCCATCTCCTCAGACCTTGAAGAGAGTGGGCCGAGGACCAGTGGAGCAATCCATCTCCTCGGCCAAGAATACCATGGGTCCGAGGACACGTGGAGCAATCCATCTCCTCGGACCTTGAAGAGAGTGGGCCGAGGACCAGTGGAGCAATCCATCTCCTCAGCCAAGAATACCACGGGTCCGAGGACACATGGAGCAATCCATCTCCTCGGACCTTGAAGAGAGTGGTCCGAGGACACGTGGATAAATCCATCTCCTCGGACCTTGAAGAGAGTGGGCCGAGGACCAGTGGAGCAATCCATCTCCTCGGCCAAGAATACCATGGGTCCGAGGACACGTGGAGCAATCCATCTCCTCGGACCTTGAAGAGAGTGGGCCGAGGACCAGTAGAGCAATCAATCTCCTCGGCCAAGAATACCATGGGTCCGAGGACACGTGGAGCAATCCATTTCCTCGGACCTTGAAGAGAGTGGGCCGAGGACCAGTGGAGCAATCCATCTCCTCGGCCAATAATACCATGGGTCCGAGGACACATGGAGCAATCTATCTCCTCGGACCGTGAAGAGAGTGGGCCGAGGACCAGTGGAGCAATCCATCTCCTCGGACAAGAATACCATGGGTCCGAGGACACGTGGAGCAATCCATCTCCTTGGCCAAGAATACCATGGGTCCGAGGACACGTTGAGCAATCCATCTCCTCGGGCCTTGAAGAGAGTGGACCGAGGACCAGTGGAGCTATCCATCTCCTCGGCCAAGAATACTGGGGGTCCGAGGACACGTGGAGCAATCCATCTCCTCGGACCTTGAAGAGAGTGGGCCGAGGACCAGTGGAGCAATCCATCTCCTCGGCCAAGAATACCAGGGGTCCGAGGACACGTGGAGCAATCCATCTCCTCGGACCTTGAAGAGAGTGGGCCGAGGACCAATGGAGCAATCCATCTCCTCGACCAAGAATACCATGGGTCCGAGGACACGTGGAGCAATCAATCTCCTCGGACCTTGAAGAGAGTGGGCCGAGGATCAGTGGAGCAATCCATCTCCTCGGTCAAGATTACCACGGGTCCGAGGACACGTGGAGCAATCTATCTCCTCGAACCTTGAAGAGAATGGTCCGAGGACACGTGGAGCAATCCATCTCCTCGGACCTTGAAGAGAGTGGGCCGAGGACCAGTGGAGCAATCCATCTCCTCGGCCAAGAATACCATGGGTCCGAGGACACATGGAGCAATCCATCTCCTCGGACCTTGAAGAGAGTTGGCCGAGGACCAGTGGAGCAATCCATCTCCTCGGCCAAGAATACCATGGGTCCGAGGACACGTGGAGTAATCCATCTCCTCGGACCTTGAAGAGAGTGGGCCGAGGACCAGTGGAGCTACGGGAAAGTGTTTCTTGTCCAAGACGGCGGCTGAGGTAACACATGGCTTACCTGCGTAAATGACGGGTCATGTTACCTTGGAATTTTAAACAGCCGTTTTAGGGAAAACGACGGCCACCTCGAGGGACGTAACGCCCCTTGGGAAAGTGTGTCGGTCGCTTGGGACCTCTAAAGAGTCTCTTTGGTTCCTGCGTTCGCATTAAATGGTCCTCGTTGGCTGTGACCCTTTCCCTATATAAGGGGCTTTGGCTTCTCCTTCTTTCTTACTCATTTCATAATCTCCTTTTGTTTTCAGAGTAGCTTTTGTGAGAGTCCTCGGCCTCGTCCCAATTGTGTTTGAGAGTCCTTGTCCTCGTCCCTGCAAAGAGAATTTTCTTTTTTCGTATTTTTGTTGTGTCTCAATGCTGCACGTAGTTTTTTGGTGCTGGGGTCTATTGTGTGATCGTGGTGTTCACAAGATCTTGGAGAGGAACGCTCTTGGACATACCGAACGTTTAGGAGGAATTCAGGAGGAGTTCAAGTCCGAATCCTTTGGACTTTGGTGAGTTCGTCTCTTTAATATTTACATCATGTCTTCTTCGTTTGATACATACCGTGATAGGCCTAGTAGTAGTAACGGTAGGAGTAGTGTAGATGGTACGAGAGACAGCAGCTCCGAAGAAGTAGAGGTGTCCTCGTCTTCTTCTGGGGGGAATGCCCCCGTAACGGGCATGCCAAGGGTAGACCCCATGGCACTAGTGCCCTACGTTCCTTTGGGGGTGGGGAGGGAGTATCAGGAAGAGTCTTTGTCTGGTGAGGACACTCTTAGGGCGTTGACCGATATTAGGGAGACCTCGGCTGGAGAGGAGAGAGAGGAATGGAACTATACAGCCAACGAGATCCCTAGTCAACTGAGGGAAGAGGATTTGGAGGTGATTAGGAAGACGTACCGCATTCCGGGCGAGTATGGTCTTCGGCTGGCCAAGGTGGGAGAGAGGGCCTGTGATGTCCTCCCTGACCGAGCCCCGTTCGAGCTCTGCGTGTACGAGCATCACATGCAAGCCGGGCTCCGGTTTCCCCTTCACCCCTACTTTTGTACGATTCTTAAGTACTTTGATATAGCACTGTGTCAGCTGGTGCCCAATTCAGTACGGCTGATCATGGCCTTTATCTGCATTTGCTTAGAAGTGGGCCGACCAATGACGATGGATATTTTTAAGGCCCACTTCTTGATCAGTCGGCATGGTCAGACAGGGTGGGTGGTCTTCAGTACTCGACCGAGGAGGAGGTTGCTGAAGAAGACCCCTTCATCCATCAAAAGGTGGAAGAAGAATTTCTTTTTCATCTAATCTGCCGAGGACTTCAGCTTACCTCGTGCGTGGAGTATGGACCACACCGGGAAATGCAAAAAGGTGGGCCTTCTTCCGTATGAGTAAGAAATGGTGAACGCCATGGTGGCCTCGCCTTTGGACGTCGGGGTCCTATATGACAATGAAGAACTGGCCCGACGAGGTCTTTGTTCTTTGTGCCCCGAGCCTTCGCTTGAGAGCAGTAAAGGCTTTGGTTTACCTTTTACTTTCTTTATTCTTATTTTGCATCGTTATCCTGCGATTTGTACTTACGCTATTTCCTTCCTCTGTTTGTGTGTTTTGATCAGAGATGGAGGCGGCTGCCCGTGCCTGAGAGCATGCCAGGAAGTTGGCATTGGAGTAGAGGAGGTCGGCTCGGTCCGAGAAGCAAACGGCCTCGACTTCGCTGCCTAAGAAGAGGCCCCGAGCTCCATCTCCGACTCCGATCGACTTGGGGACTCCTCCAAGGCCACCGACCTAGTCAGAGACACCTCCGGTCTGCAGTGCCCAACGCCGATCCCCGTGACTACGGGGACTTTCACTATCCCGGGCCCTAGCCAAGGGGCGGCTTCGGAGGCCTCGATCTTCATGCCCAACTGGGCTATCAGGACATATGACTCTGTCTTCGCACATCCTCGGGTGGCGAGGGAACATCTGTTTAAGGGTACCCCTCCTCGCGACATTGCTGAGTTGGGTCGAAAGGCCACGGACTCTTTCTGTGCGGCGACCGAGACTTTGGCTTCTCAGGTTAGATTCTGTTTTCACTTTGCTTTACGTTGTTTTCACCGAATTTTGTTTCACACATGGCTTCTGGTCTCAGATAGGTGTTCTAGTGGGCACGGCCACACGTCAATGCATGGAGACAGCGGAGCTCCTAGGGCGTACCCAGCGCCAGCTGGAGGAGAGGACAGAGGCCGTTTGCTGGCTGCAGGCTTCCTTGGAATCTGCTGTCCTGGCTAAAGCCGAAGCTGAAGCCACTGCTCGGGCAGCTGCAGAGGAGGTCGAGACTCGCCTTAGAGCCACAGCGGAGGAGGCCGAGGCTCGTCTTCCCGCCGCTGCAGAGGAGGCTGAGGCTCGTACCAGGGCGACAGTGGAGGAAGCCTTAGCGTTCTTCCAGAGTTCGGAGGCCTATCGCCTTGCCGTCGTTTCCGAGGGTGGCCAGCAGTACCTTACGGGGTTCATGGAGGCCAAGAGGAAGGCTGAGGCCATGTACCCGGAGCTCGATTTCTCTGCGTTGGACCTGCTAGGGCCGGAAGATGAGGAGCTGTTGGCTTCAGACTAGGAGCAAGCTGATGGATAGGACCGTGACGGGCGATCAGGCACGGGGTTTCCTGCCCTTGGAGATTAGTAGGGCTTAGGTTGAGGG
Organism: Bretschneidera sinensis; assembly: GCA_023935145.1. Classification (NCBI taxonomy): domain Eukaryota; kingdom Viridiplantae; phylum Streptophyta; class Magnoliopsida; order Brassicales; family Akaniaceae; genus Bretschneidera; species Bretschneidera sinensis. The sequence goes on along the minus strand of CM043703.1, from coordinate 106,559,877 downwards.
CAATCTGTTGTAGCCCCCTTTTTTTGTTTTGTTGTTTTGGCCCGGCCAGTGTTTTGTGTTGTATTTTGAGGCTGTTGGTGCCCTACTTTGCCTTGGTTCAGGCTTTTTGTTTTAGTCGACAGAAAGACAGATGTAAGTAAAGTCTTTAATATATAAAACAAGACTGTTTACATATGTGCAACACTTTTTATTGATAAAAACGTCGAAGATGTTCCGCATTCCAAGTACGAGGAATGGCTTTTCCATTCAATTCTTCGAGTTCAAAAGTGCCAGGACGGCATACTTTTTTGATTCGATATGGCCCTTCCCAATTAGGGACTAGTTTGCCTGATTCTAGGGGCCTAGATACTTCGTTCTTTCGTAAGACGAGATCATGGAGACAGAAATGTCTTACTTTTACTCTTGAATTGAAGTACCTGGTAGCTCGCTGCTGATAAACGGCAAGTCGAATTTGGGCTTTGTCCCGGGCTTCATCGAAAAGATCAGCGTTCGTGCGAAGGGCTTCCTCATTGCTTCGTTCCTCGAAGTTCTGAACTCGCAAGGAAGGTACTCCTATTTCCAAGGGGATGACTGCCTCGGACCCGTAAGTCATGAAGAAGGGGGTTTCCCCAGTGGGTGCTCGAGTCGTGGTTTGATATGCCCAAAGTATGTTGGGTAAATGGTCTGTCCACTGTTTATCTGCTTCGTCTATTCGCCTTTTAATGCCTTGCAAGATCGTTCGGTTGGTAACTTTGGCTTGTCCATTTTCTTATGGGTATCCAACCGAAGAGAAACGATGGTCAATGTGTAATTCATCGCAAAATGTTTTGAACCGAATACTGTCAAACTGTTTGCTATTGTCTGTCATTAACACTTGTGGTACTCCAAACCGATATACGATTGATTTCCACACGAAGGCTCGGGCTTGAAAGTCAGTGATGCTGGCCAAGGGTTCAGCTTCCACCCATTTTGTAAAATAATCTATTGCAACTATGAGGTACTTTCATTGGTCGGTTTCTCCGGGAAAGGGTCCGAGAAGGTCCATTCCCCATATAGTGAAAGGAAGTGGACTGACTATTGGTGTCAAAAGGTTCGCTGGTCGATGTGGCACAGTGGCATACCGTTGACAGCTTTGACATTTGGTCACCAGCTCCATGGCTGATTCCCTCATCTTTTGCCAATAGTATCCCTGACGAAGGATCTTGAATGCCAAGGCACGTCCCCCGAGGTGATTTCCACATATACCTTTGTGGACTTCTCGGAGGGCATAATTAGCTTCGGTTGGGTCAAGACGTTTCAAGAAGGGCATTGTCAGCCCTCGCTTATATAGGTGATCATCCAGAATTATGTAACAGGCGGCTCGAGACACAATCTTTCGGGCTTCGCCTTTGTCATCGGGAAGAAGACCGTCACGTATATATTCCAGGATAGGACTCATCCATGTTCTCTCACCAACCACGGGTAAGACCATTATTTCATCGATACTAGGTACGGCTAGGGTTTCGAGGTAGACTGCTCGCCTTGACTCGAGCTGGCAAGATGAAGCAAGCCGGGCCAATGAGTCGGCCTTCGTATTTTCTGCCCACGGAATCTGGTTCAAAGAAAATACTTTAAACTACCCAGCTAATGTCTTTGCTGCTGCTAGGTAGCGAGCAGTTTTTTCTCCTCGGGCCTCGAATTCGCCGTTCACCTGGTTCACCACTAGTTGGGAATCGCTTTATACATGTAAATTTTGTATAGATATTACCTTGGCTAATTTCATGCCCGCGAGTAGAGCTTTATACTCGGCTTCGTTGTTGGACGCTGAAAACCTAAACCTCAAGGCGTACTCAATGGTGAAGTTGTCGGGACCGCTCAGAATGAGCCCGGCTCCACTTCCAGAGTCAGTGGAGGATTTGTCCACATGAAGGGTCCAACGTAAAAACGGGTACGATTGACTAACATCCTTCGGAGATTGTTCTTCCGTTAATGGCAAAGTAGTTTCCATGACAAAATCAGCTAAGGCTTGTGCTTTGATAGCTGTCCGAGGCCGATAACGGATGTCGAACTCGCCCAACTTTATTGACCATTTGACCATTCTACTGGAAACATCTGGCTTGTGGAGTATTTGTCGAAGAGGCTGGTTGGTGAGGAGTGTGATGGTATGGGCTTGAAAATAGGGTCAAAGCTTCCGGGCCGAAATCAACAGAGCATACGCCATATTTTCCGTCAGAAGATATCTTGTTTCGGCATTGTGAAGTACCTTGCTGACATAATACACCGGCTTCTATGCGCCTTCTTCTTCTCGTATTAAGACGGAGGCCACTACTTCGGGCCCAGCCGAAAGATACAAGAAAAGTTCTTCGTCGACTACTGGTTTGGTAAGTATGGGAGGTGTCCCCAAATATATTTTCAGCGCCCTGAATGCTTCTTGACAAGCTTCGTTCCACACGAAGTTCTGGGTCCAACAAATGGCTTTAAAAAAGGGGAGGCACTTCTCGACAGATTTTGACATGAATCGGCTGAGGGCCGCTATTCTTCCAGTAAGTCGCTGGACTTTCCTCACGGTCCGAGGTGGACTCATGTTAAGAATAGCATCGATCTTCTCTGGATTGGCTTCTATACCTCTGTGGGTGACTAGGAAGCCGAGGAATTTCCCCCAGTGACTCCAAAGGCACACTTTGTAGGATTCAACTTCATGTGATGATGGTGGAGGATATCAAAAGCTTCTTGGAGATCGGCCTCGTGGTCTTGTGCTTCGACGCTTCTGACCAACATGTCGTCTACATATACTTCCATATTCCGACCAATCTGCTATTTGAATATCTTGTTTACTAACCTCTGGTAAGTGGCTCCTATAACAAAAGAGGCCTTGTTCTGTGATAAATGCCGTCTTCTCTTGGTCAGGCGGGTGCATGAGGATTTGGTTATACCCGGAGTAAGCATCCATGAATGTTAACAGCTCATGGCCGGATGTTGCGTCAACGAGTTGATCAATCCGGGGCAAAGGAAAACTGTCTTTTGGACAGACTTTATTGAGATCAGAAAAGTCTATACAGATTCACCATTTGCCGTTTGCCTTTTTTACCATTACAACATTGGATACCTAGTCTGGATAGCTCACCTCTCGGATGAAGTTAGCCGAACGTAATTTGTCAACTTCTGTCCGAACAACTGCCTGTTGCTCAGGAGCAAATGACCTTTTCTTCTGGACGATCGGTTTGTGGGTCGGATCCACACTCAAGTGATGTACGATGACATCCAGGCTGATTCCTGGCATATCTGCAGCGGTCCAGGCGAATAGGTCTTGGTTTGCCCGTAGAAGGGCTAGTAGAGATTCCTGAAATGCGTTGGACAGGTTGAAACCAATTTGAACAGTTCTGGTGCTATCTTTGTCGAGGGGGATCGTGAGTACATCTTCTCCGGGCCTACCTCGTAGGTTGCTCGCTTTATCTCTAAGGTCATCCAGTTCAAGTGGTAGGGCTTCCGTCTTCTTACCCTTTATTGCACTGAGATAACAGGATCTGGCGATTCGTTGATCTCCTTTGATTTTGCCTACTCCGTTTTTCGTGGGGAATTTGATTTTGAGATGATGGGTAGAGACAACCGCTCGGAGTTTATTCAGCGTGGGTCGTCCGAGTATCATATTGTAGGAAGAGGGTTGTCGAACAATTAACAAAGTGGAGTGTACGGTCGTTGTTTGGGGTGTCGTCTCCGTAGTTACCGGGAGAGTTATGCTGCCTTCTGTAAACACCGGTCCCCCTAAGAAGCCGTAGAGTGGGGTGGAGACCAGCTATAGATGTGTATCGCCCAGTTGTATTTGTTGAAAGGCATCATAAAAGAGGATGTCGGCTGAGCTCCCGTTGTCGACCAGGACTTGTCGTATCTCATGATTAGCCACGATGAGTGAAATTACAACAGCATCGTCGTGTGGAATCTGCACTTCTTCTAAGTCTTCGTCCAAAAGAGAAATGATCTCTCCGGTCTTAGGTCGTTTATGAGGTCCAGCGACAGAGGCTGTCGACCTGGCGTAAGACCTACTGCGAGCATGCGACCCCCCACCGGCAGCAAGTCCTCCGTAAATGGTTTTGATAATCTTCGCCACGGGGGCCTCTGACTTTTTCTGGCTAGGCTCCCTATAACTTGGCCCTGGGCTTTTTCGTACTGCCCTTGTAGGTCTGTTTCGCTCAAGAGGGCGTTCAGGGCTTCTGCGCGATCGTTCATCAAATTTCTCCTGTAGTGGCCCGACGTATTCTTTTAGATGCCCCCGATTGATGAGGGCCTCGATCTGGTTTTTTAAGGCCTTACATTCTTCCGTGTCATGGTCGAAGTTTCTGTGGAATCTACACCAAGTATTTCGATCTGGGTTGAGGTTCGGCGGCCTTGGGGGCCATTGCAAGAGGTCCCTGTCATGAATCTGCATTAGAATGTTGGTCCTGGAGGCATTCAGTGGTGAGTAGCTGTGGATTTGCCTCGGAGTTCTGGCTCTGGTGCCGAAGGCTGCGAGATTCCGGGATCTATCCTCAAAAGGCCTGAGGGTTCTGGGTTTCTCATCGCGAAACGGCCGCTTACTGGGCTCGCGACAGGGACTAGTGGGGCCTCGCTTCCTCCTTTCCGTGTCTCCTTCGCGTTCTCTTCGGAATGCCTGATCATTTTCTGCCAGCATGTATTTTTCGGCTCGCGCCAAGACTTCATTCATATCCATAGGCGAACGTCTGATGAGTTTTGAACTGAAGAATCCGGATCTTAATCCATTTTTGAATGCCAAGAGCTAAACACTGGGATCAAGGTCTGGGATCTTCCAAGCTGCAGTGTTGAATCTGGAAATATAGGCGCGAAGCTTATCTCATTTTGACTGGACAATTTTAAATAGAGACTCCGAAGTTTTCTTGGGTTCTTTGTTGCTGATGAAATGTGAGGCGAAAGCATAGCTTAGGTCTTTGAAGGTGCGAATACCTCCTGGTTTCAAGCGGGATTACCACATCCCAGTCGCTTTCTCAAGAGTTAATGGGAATGCGCTACACATCACAGGGTCCGAATGTCTATGGAGGGTCATTGTGGTTCGATAGTGCTGGAGATGGTCCAGGGGATCGGTGGATCCATCGTAAGGTTTGATTTTTGGTATCCGAAAATTTGGTGGGAGGGAGGCGTCAAGGACTTCATGTGTGAAAGGTGGGTCTTGTACATCGAGATCATCGCTAATACTGTGGCCGCGTTCTTTAAATGCCTCATTGATTCGTCCCTCTATGTCCTCGATCCGTTTGCCAAACCATTCGCTGTTCTTGGACATGGGACTTTCTCCAAACTTGGCTGGGGGAGGTGAGTGGGTCACCGAGCAGACATCCGCTGGTGGGCGGCGGTCAGTGGAACCGTTGTGATCTGGTTCCTGCGACGGGAGTGGCAGAGTCTGCTGAGGTCTCCTGCGAACTTCGGCCGCCAGATCGGCCACTAAATGTGCGAGCTCTGCGAATTGTTTCTGGAGCGTGCCTTCATTCGGGTGAATCTCGGGTTCGGCTGAGGAACTTGCTCCCGACCGTTGTCCCGACCATAGCACGCGAGCGCCTAGATCCCTGGCGGGTGTTTTTGGGGGCATTCTAACAGATGAGTTCTTTAGACTTCTTAGCTGTTACTGTCAGCGAGAGATGTGGTTTCCCACAGACGGTGCCAATCTGTTGATGCCAAATATGTGCATTGCTGAGCAAGAGGTTGGATCGCAGAAGTACCTGCACAGGGAAAGGGAGAGTAGCTATGGGGTCGACAGAGGGGATGCCTCCGAGGATGCTCCGATGCTTAAGTTAGGGCAAGCTCAAGAGTATCTTTTTAAAACTGAAAAACGAATCTGCCTTATGGATTTCTTACCAAGTCCTTTTTATAGAGTTTCGGAGGCGGTAGTGGGCCTAGGGTGGCTGCAATATGATAGCCCAACTGAGTTGGGTAATGATGCCTGTGAGGCCCAGCTAGGTGGCTGAGAGCCGTTCACTAGGGCGTTAGCCTTGCTAGCTTAATCAGAAGCCGTCTATGCGTTAAGACGGTTTTTACGACCTGATGTCCCAACTTGGTTGGGTAATGATGGTTCGGAGGGCGGTGGTGACGTGGAGACCCAGTTGGAGGCAATGATGCTCTGGAGGGCGGTCATGACCTGGAGGTAATAATGGCCTGGAAGGCGGTGGTGACGTGGAGGCCCAGCTGGAGGCAATGATACCCTGAAAGGAGGTCATGAACTGGAGGCCCAACTGTCTGAGCCTGGGTTGTCCGCGTGTCTCCTCGCAATCTGTGGTCACGATGATCTACATGTCGTCTTCTTATTAAAGAGTCGTATTTTGGCAGTATCAAAAATAAAATGTATATGTAAACAAATCATTTTCCATTCCCCTTTGTATCTCTAAAAAACAGGGTAAGTCATTGATCAAAATTTAGTGTCGTACCTTCTCCTTATCTTTCTTCTCACTCTGCCAATCGACGCTCTCTCTTCACTTTCTAGTGTTTTTTAGAAACTTGCATTAGCTATCTTTAAACCATGGGCTTCTAACATTTAAGTTTCTAAATTATGAATTTGACACTAAAGATTTTTAAACTTTGAATCGATTGTAATATTATCATCTTTATCAACTTAATATATATATTTTTTTTTACTTTGAGATAGTTAAATACACTAATTAAGGGTCTTAATAAATTTTATAAACTATTTGGAGGTCATCCAATAATTTTTTAAAATTTCCCACTAGTGTGTTATTTTAGTTTTTAATAGTTATAAAATAGGAAAATGTATTTTCAACATTAAAAAAATATCATTTTTTATAATGGTAGAATACATTTATCTTTGCATGTGTATAAAAATCACTATCAAATTACTTGTATTGTTAAGTTCTTAAGACAATTTCATTGATGAATAATGTTTGAAAATTTCACATTGTAATTAATTGAAAGTTTGAGGATTTTAATGTCAAATTGATAGTTGTTGACCCCATATTTATTTTGATAAGGACAAAACATATTATTGTGCTAATTCTCTTTATATAATTTTATTTCGATTTTAAGGATAAAGGAACGTACGTTAGAAGCTATGCACGATCAATGGAACTTTGAAGTATTTATGAAAACTTAGAAGTAAAATAAGAGATTACTAGTCTAGTATATGTTAAATTCTTTGTTAATCTCTCTCTATGCTCCTTGATCAATTATGGCTCAAAGATTAAAATGTTTTCAAATGATTTTAAGCAAAAACACAAATTTTCTTCAGGTCGTAGTCAACAACAAAGAACCGTAGCCAATTACACTTTGCGTAGCCAACTACAATTTTCTGTAGTCAAATAAAAAATAATCACTTAACCTTGGTGTAGTCGACTACAAGGTCCCACAGTTTCAATTTCTATCTTCAATCAAAGTTGTTATGTAGTCAACTACAAGACCTAGTTGATACTTTGTTTTCATTTTAAAAAAAGCTGTAGTCGACTACGCCAAGTCTTGTAACGACTATTTTGCATAAAATCTTGCGCGAATTAGTTGCATTTAATGCTTAAGCGGTCATATTATATTTGAAACGGTTGTTTGGAGTTTTTGATATAAATACCCAGCCATTATAAGCCTCAACAACTATCTTGAACACCATAGAAAATATTTATTGCAAGAATCAAGCTTTCAATTTTATTCTTGAGCCCTTGTTGAGCTTTAAGCCTTAGAGAGAGAAATTTTTCAAGTTGTAAGCCTTTATTGTGCATTCTCTCTTGTTCCAATCTATTCATTCATTCTCAAAATGAAAAAGATTGAGTTGGTATAACTCTTAGAGTGTTTAGGCATTAAACACTTCATTGTAACTTCCTTGTGGAAGAGATTATTGTAAGGTTATAGCAACACCTGTGAAGTTGCTTGACTATCATTAGTGGATTAATTCAAGGAGATTCCTTGAAGAGAATGGATGTAAGGTCAGAGAGATTCCGATATTGTCGGACCACTATAAACAGAGTTTGCATATTCTCTTCCTTTGCTCCTTTAATTTCCAACAATTTATTTGGTGTTTGCTCTAATTGATTAAATTGTTAAAACTTGTTTGTTAATTGCAAAAAGTTTTTGAAAACCCAATTCACCCCCACTTGGGTTTGCACCTCGGTCTACAATAGTTTATGGATCTAACACTCCATTTGTTATGATCTAAAGTATAGAATTCAGTTCATTTCCAAATCAATTGAAACTATAATTCATTTGTAAATGAAATCATACTTCATTTTCAAATGAATCGAAACTACAATTCATTTGCAAATGAACTCAAATGAATTTTTATGTTTGGTATGTTTTACTTAAACAATATAATTGAAATGAATTTTATATTTAGAATCAACTTAGAATTCAATTCAATTTCTAAATTTTGCGTAAATATCTTTAACTTTATTAAAATGTTTTATAATAGTTTCCTTTTCCTTTTTTATTTTTTTTCTTTCTTTCTACATGGTATTTAATCCTTTTCTGCAAGGCACTTTATTTTTGGGATAATTATAAAAACTTACCTGACATTCAGGGGTCTCAACACTTACCTACCTATTACTGAGAAAATTACACTTATCTACTTTGACCAAGGTTGAACAAACGAAATTCGCTAAAACCTAATAGAAATGATAAAAGACCATATTGATCTCATATAACACTTGTTTTTCTTTCTTTTTAGTTCTTCTCCTCCATTCCCTTCTCTTCCCTGAAAATCTCTCCCCATATCACCACCTCCGCATTCTAGCCTTACCTCACCAGATCTAGCCGGATTTGGTTTGGATCTAATCGGATATGGCCGGTGTAAACCGAGGTTCAGACCCAAGAGGGGGGTGAACTGGGTTTTAAAAACTTTTGCAAATTAAACTTGTAAGTTTTTAAATAGTTAAATACACAATGCACACAATCAAATAATATACTTGAAAGTAAAGGAGTTCAAAGGAAGAGAAAATGCAAACTTTGTTTATAGTGATTCGGTAATATCGGAATCCTTCTTACCTTACGTCCACTCTCTTCAAGGAACCTCCTTAAAGCAATCCACTAAAACTTTAGTTGTGCAACTTCATGGGTGTTGCACAAACCTTACAACCAATCCCTTCCTTACAGAAGCTAATCCCTCCCTCACGAAAGCTAATCCCTTCCTTAAGGAAGCTAATCCTAAACACTCTAAGAGTTATTACAGCTCTTTTCCCTTTACAATAAATGAGATTTGCTGTAAAGTAAATGGTAGATAGATAGCAATAAGTGCTTTTACAAATGAATAATATCTCTCTTTCAAGAATAAGCTTAAAGAATGACTCAACAATAAGTATTTCAAAGCTTTTGAGAATTAATGAGCTTTCTTGTGAATTGAATATGTTCTCTTGTTTTTCTTAAATGCTCATTGAAGTGAGTTTATATAGCTTTGAATTAATATGGCCGTTTGACACTGACTTGGTAGGTTTGGGGCATTAAATGTTCAAGTCCCGCGTCTCAAACGGTCATAATTTTTGAATTACCAATCGACTGGGTTCTTGTACTAGTCAATTGAGTCAAGTGAGAAACTTCATTTTTTAGGCTATGGGAGAGTACCAGTCGACTGGGTCCTAAGCACCAATCGACTGGAAGCTTTCTGTCCCATGTACCAGTTGACTGGATCCTCAACATCAGTCAACTGGGTCCATTTACTAGTCTTTTGGTTTTGTCAAAGTTTTTTGTAAATTGAGCCATAGATCAAGCTATTTAATTGAATGTAAGAGATTTACAATTGTTTCAATTACCATAATGCCTATTCTAGATCTTCTGTCTTGTCTTGTTGTCTGAATCGAGTTGAGTTCTTGCATCTTGTTTCTATGCTGAATGTTTTTGCCGCTTAAACACTTAGATAAAACTGTTAGTACAATTAGAGTAGCATTTTATAATTATTAAAATCAAATATGGGTCAACAATCTCCCCATTTTTTATGATGACAAAACTAATGAGAGAAAAACAGGTTTAAAAACTAAGCTTTGGGTTTTTAGAAAAAATTGGGCAAAGTTTCCTTTGTTTTTCGGATAAAACCAACCTGTTAAGCATTCAAACGTAGTTTATATGTAGTTATATTAACCCAACCAATCAAAGCAAGACAATATTACATTCATCAATGTGTTCGTAGCAATGCTCCCCCAAAATATATGTTCTATTCTAAGTTTACATACAGTGTATTGATTTTTCTCTCCCGTTTTGATAACAGTATAAAAATAGGGTGTAAACTCAAAAAATAAGCAAAACAAACACCACAGCCCATGAAGATAAGGCAAAAAAAAACTTGTGTGTGAAAACTAGGCATGATTTAGAATTGGGAAGACTTCCCAAGAAGAATCAGAAGTTTCCTACACTAGTATAAGTAGTTACAGCATATAGGGAAACATCAAGTGCTTAATATAAGCAACCATTTAGCTTATAAGTAAAGCATATCTATGAGAAAAAAGCTAAATAATCTATATAGATAATCATCCATATATCATAAGCTTACAGAAGCTAAATCAATGAGTAAGGACAAATGAATGTATGTAAAGAAAAAAAATGTTTGTGTTAAGTATCCATAGAGCTATAAATGTACATAATAGTAAGATAAAACAAAAACAGCTCAACGAGCAGGGGAATGAGAGTCATCTCGAAGAAGATCTTGAAGCTCAGCCAGAGAGCCTTTTGTGTGCTCTCGATGCAACTCGAAATGGTCTTGAAGTGTGTGGAGGTTGCGATGAATGTGAACGATAGAAGAGCTCAAGCTCTGGAATTAGGACTGCATGGACAGCTGGAGGTTTGGCATAGCCTAAAGTAAGTCAAAGTATCCAGCCTGACCAGCACCATAGCCATCATGTTGTGGACTGGGTGCTTGCTTATCAGTGTCCATCGTAGTAGGAGGAGCTACATCATCACAAACCTCATCATCCTCCTCGCTGCTGTCATCCTTAGCACCAATCTATATGTTCCTCCATGCCTTGGAGTAGATCATACCCTCTCGGATCGTGCACCCTATCTTCTTTAAAGAAGATACATTGATGATGTCCTTCATGCCGATGTCCTGAGCCTCAGAGGCGGGTAGAGGGACTCGAAAATGCTATAGGATCAGGGTGATAAGCATCTCATAAGGAAGACATTTGGATTCGTTCACTTCACCATTGATCATGTTGGCGAACAGTAAAGGGTAGATATTGAAATGGTGTCCTATTTTGAGACACTAGATCAATACCACATCTATCTTCGAGAGATAGCCCCAACTCCTACGTCGTGGGTGGATGGTCCAACTCATGATGAGGTTGAACAGCTTTGAGTCGAGGGGCATGTCACTACATTGGTGAAATGTAGTGGGCCTAAAGATGTAGTTAGGGTCGCCCCTAACTATCTGACATGCCTTCTTATAATCAAAGTTTTCTGGCCATCCATACAAACTCCACTGGATCCCTCACACAGGGATCCTTAGGATATTGACCAGAAGGTCAATGTTTACTTCGAATTCTATGCTCATCACACTGGTTTTGAACCGAAGAGCCAATGGACTCGGTTTCACCAAGTTGGCGTAGAACTGGTGAATAAAGTGTGGATAGAATTTTTGGTGGATATTTACTAGGGGTGTGAGGTTAATAGCCTCAAAAGCAAGGTAGATGTCAAAATTTACATGATGTATAGAATCGAAATCAACGAATCTACCCATCATGATCTTTTTTATTGCGGATGACAAAATTATACCTGTTCTTGGCGGCGGGGCTCCAGAAAAGCAAGTCATCGAGCTCAGACCTCACCTTCTTGCTTAAAGAACCAGTTAGCCCCTTCCCTTTGGTATTCGACTAAAAAGACTTCTTGGATCGGGGACTTGTAGGTGTGTGAGGTCCTCCTACGGTGGTTTTAATCTGGATTCTCTCAAACATTGTGAAAAAGGTCGTTTTAGAGAGATATTTTGGGGAATAAAGGATTTTCAACCGTGAAAAGTTGAAATGGAGGTGATATGGGATTAAATTAAGGGTTCTATAGTGTAGTTTTGAGAGATTTGGGACTGAAATCACGAATTTTCTAGAGAGAGAAAGCTTTGGGAATTTCAAAAAGGGCATGAAGACTAAAAAATTTGAAGAGACTATTTATAGAATCGCAAGACTGGGTTATTCATAATTTTGGGAATTTTTGACATACTAGTCAACTGGGTCGGGACACCGGTCGACTGGGTGAACCATACCAGTCGACTAGGTAGGTTACCAAAATTTCAAATTTTGGCTCCAAACAATGTCTTGTGGTACCAGTCGACTGGATGCTTTATACTAGTCCACTAGGGTGAACACACTAGTCGACTGGGTCCTCCAGAAAACTTAAAATTTGAGCTCCAACTTGAGATTTTAGCGCGTAATTGTTTACTTATGCCATCTTGAGTGAGAGAAATATTAAATAGAAGTTAATACTCATTCACTAGATATCAAATATGCATATGATGAATGTTGATACAATCAAACATACATTTTATCATAGTCTATCAGGCACATCAATAGTCTAATTTTGCCAAAGTTATCTTCACTTAAGGGTTTTGTAAGAATATCAGCTATTTGATCTTCTGAAGGAATAAATTCTAGTTTAATATCACTCTTTTGAGCATGGTCTATGAAGTGATGTCTAATTTCTATATGTTTGGTTCTAGAGTGCTGAATAGGGTTTTTAGTTAAGTTGATAGCACTAGTGTTGTCACAATGAACTGGTATATCTTTAAAGTTTATGCCATAGTCTTCTAACTATTGTTTCATCCACAACACTTGTGCATAACAACTTCTGACTACTACATATTCCGCTTCGACGGCTGATAGCGCAACATAATTTTGTTTCTTGAAAAACTAAGAGGTTAGCATTGCACCTAAGAATTGGTATGTTCCACTAGTGCTTTTTCTATCTAGTCTACAACCTGCAAAGTCAGCATTTGAATATCCTACAAGCTCAAAAGTTGATTTTCTAGAATACTATAATCCTAGGTTTTGAGTCCCTTGTAGATATCTAAGGATTATTTTTACTGCAGTTACATGTGATTCCCTAGGATTAGATTGAAATCTACCACACATGCACACACTGAACATTATATCAAGTCTACTTGCAGTTAAATAAAGTAAAGCTCTTGATTACGCTCAAACTAATTCGTGGTTATTGTGTATAGTTGAGGTGTCGATTCCACGAGGAAAAGTGAACTAAAAAGAAAAGTGTAAACCTTAACACAAACAATAAAGATCAAGTGAGAAAATTTGTGTTTTGATAATGAATTAATGTGAGAAAATTGTGTAAATAGTTTGAAGAATATAATAGAGAAACAACAAGGGTCTGGGAATCCTCCCTAGGTTCATTGCCTTATTCCAATCTTGATTCAATTGTTTGTATCTTAATTGCTAGTTTCACATCCCAAACAGGCAATCGGCGAATATTCAATTAAGCACATGTAAACCCTAATGTAATTGTTATGAAATACTTTTTACTTTCGATTCAAGCACACGTGATCTATCCTATAGATTTATCAAGAAACGACAATATATCTTAATGACAATATCGCAATAATGGACAAACATAAAATATAAATCTACCGAACTCAATCACATCCAACAATCTTAACATAAGAAGAACATGACTAGATTTATATCGAGGAGAAAGATACAATTACGGGATTAAGAGAAAATCTTCTAACTAAATCAAAGAGTAAATCATAACAATGTTTTGACAATAAATCCGAACTACAACTGAATCAATAATGGAAAATAAGAACAACTACACCTAGGGATTCATCCATTTACCTTTCTTGGAGATTAGTTGGCCATGGGGCTCATGTTTGAACACTTTGATGGAGAATGTGATAGCCTTCTTGAGTTTTTCAGCATTTTTTAATAATACTTTATCAAATTCTAAGTGATCTATTTATAATACAAAAAGGTCCAAAGGTGTTTTCAGGTTTAAACTATCATTAAAACCTTAATTAAGTCGTAACTCAGAAACAAAGCATCGAGCTCGCGCCTCGGCTCACATTAATGGTCTTCTAGCTCTTTTCGGGCTTGGTTTTGGAGGCCGAGGCTTAGACTTTTCAGGCCGCAGTGCACACACTAAAGACTTAGTTTTTCTTCATTTTGTCCTTCTGCAATCATACCTTCACTTCGATGTGCATTGAAGCATCGTGCTTTAAGCTATGATGGCTTTCCACCTCTTTTGGACTCAAAGTACCTGAAAATGTATCGAAATAGATCAACAATCCAAGAATATCACTTTTGAGTTATTAAGGTATAAAAGTGCAATTCAAACCTAATTCAACCACAAAATTCTAACAATTAAGTGTTGTTAAGATGCATTTTATGACTCTCATCATAACCCCCAACTAGCTTATTGCTAGTCCCTAGCAATTTAAGCGAAAACAAGACAATACGAAATGAATTCTATGGTTGGAATCAAAACAAAGTAAAGCAATGTTAGCGTTAAACCAAGAGTAATTCACTTTTTATCTCAAAAATCGCATATAACACACAGCACATAGAATCATTAAATATCACCCAAGTCCATAAGTAATTCAAACATCAATCTTAAAATTGTTATCGACTCTTAACATCCATCTTACCACAATCCATTAATCCGAACACCTTGATGATTTTATGCACAACATTCATGAATACAAGTCTTGGCCTCTAAAAATATATTAATTTGCGTGACATCAATCACAAAAACAAGCTCCATAGGCTCACTTTTCAAATCACTCTCCACTATTGTAGGAAAATCACACCACCTTGGATCAATAGGTCTTTAATAAGCTTGTAACGTTAGGCTAAGGTAAAGGTTAAGAAAGAACGGGAAGGATTCAACAAATAAAAGAATTTAATCTCTTAGTTTTAAACACAACCTACTTTAAGCACTGGATAACCTTACTTCAACACCTAACTCTTTCAACTGTTTTTCGAGCATTTTTCTCAATAAATCACCAATTTTTTTTTTCTTTTCTTCTTTCTTTGCCATAATTCACTTTTTTTATTTATTATTTTGGCATAAGACCATTCACCTTTTTTTCATTTTTTTACAACCCCCAACTTATCTCTTTTAATGTACTTGGGTTATAGTAGTAATATATATTTTTTTTAATATTTCTATCCTTACTCCTCTCAAGTGCTTCTCAACAAATGTGTATAACTAAGTTTTCTTAAAAAAAAGGTAAGGATAGAATATTTTAAGGCTCATAAAGATAAGTAAATGGGTTATCAAAAGAAACAAGGCTCAAATTCTTTTTCAAGAAAAGGCTCAAACAGGTGATGATAAGACTCATAAAATGCATCTTAACAGTACTTAATTGTTGGAATTTTAGGGTTGATCTAGGTTTTAATTGTAATTTTATACATTAACAACTCTAAAGTGTCATACTTGGATCATTGATCCATTTTGGTGCATTTTCAGGTACCTTAAGTTCAAAAGAGGAAGAAAAGTTATCATGCTTGAAGCACAAAGACTCGAGGCATACCGGAGTGAAGGCATGGTTGTGAAAGGAAAATGAAGAAGAATCAAGCCTTGAATGTGTGCGTTGCGGCCTAAAAATATCCAAGCCTCGGCCTTTAGAACCAAGCCAAAAGAGCAAAGAAAGAAGCTTCAGTGAGAGGTACGACCCTGATTGATGAGGGGTGCAGCGCCCAGAAGCATGAAGAAAGGCCAATGGTGAGAGGTGTGGCCCTAATTGATGAGGGGTGCAGTGCCTAGAAGCTTGAAGAAAGATCACTGGTGAGAGGTGCGGCGCCCACTGATGAGAGGTGCAGCGCCCACATGATCCCTCTCTCCAAGTTATGACCTAATTAGGATTTTAATGATTGTTTTAAACCCTAAAACACCATTGGATATTTTGTATTATAAATAAATCACTTAGAGTTTAAGAGAAGAGAATCTTTGAAGGTTGGAAAACTCAAGAAGGCTGCCACACTCTCCTCCATCAAAGTGTTCAACCATGAACCCCATGGCGAACTAATCTCCAAGCAAGGCAAAGGGTTGAATCCCTAGGTGTAGTTGTTCTTATTTTCCTTTATTGATTAAATTATAGTTGGGATTTATTGTCTAACCATTGTTATGTGTTACTTTTTTATCTAATTAAAGGATTTCCTTTTAATCCGGTGATTGTATCTTTATCTTTGATATAAGTCTAGTCATGCTCTTCTTATGTCAAGATTGTTGGATGTGACTGAGTCCGGTAGATTTATCTTGTAGGTTTGTCCATTACTGCGATAGTGTCGTTAAAGATATATTGTCATTTCTTGATAAATCTATAGGATAGGTCATATGTGCTTAAATCGGAAGAAAGAGTAATTCATATCAATTACATTAGGGTTTATATATGCTTAGTTGAATATTTTTCGATTGCTTGTTTGGGATGTGAAACTCGCAATCGAGATTAAACAATTGAATCAAGATTAGAACAAGGCAACGAACCTAGGAAGGATTCCTGGAACCTTGTTGTTTCTTTATTATATTTCAAATCTATTTACATAATTACTTCATTATTAAAATTCATATCTTTTCACTTGATTGTTATCGTTCGTGTTAAGATTTGTACTTTTCCTTTATAGATCGCTTTTCCCTGTGGAATCGACACCCCAAAGCTATGCTACAACTACCATGTTATACTTTGGGCGTAATCAAATTTTGGCGCAGTTGCTAGGGAAAATCACTTACATACAAGGAAAATTGTCAACTCTAAGACAAGACGGTACTATTATTCTTTTCCTTAAGTTTTTGATTTTCTGATTTTATTTATTTATTTGTTATGTTTTATTTATTTCTCTTTAACTCATTTGATGTATGCTTAGACCAAGAGATTCGTGAGGTAAATTCATTAAAGGACCCGAAGTAGAACTACCATTTTCTTCCATGTCCGTTAGTGAAACCTCGCCTAGATCAAACCCTAGTGTACACCTAAACAAGAATTTAGAAAACCTTGTTAACATGACTGAAAACCCTAATGAGAATGTTGCTAAGACACTTAAAGATTATTTACATCCTAGCCGAACAGCCACACCATCATGCATCATGTTTCCAACCAACACTCGCCATCAAGACTTTAAAACAGGGATGATTCAATTGCTCCCTACATTTCATGGCCTGAAAAATGAAAACCCATATGTACACATTAGGGAGTTTGAGGAAGTAGTTGTGACTTTTCATAGTCAAGATGCAACTGATGATATCGTGAGACTCAAGTTTTTTCCTTTCTTTTTGAAGGATAAAGCTAAGAGTTGGCTATACTCGCTGAGACCACGATCTATTGGGACATGAAATGAGATGACTCAAGCCTTCTTCAATAAATACTTCCCTCAACAGAAGACTAATGTTTTAAAAAGGCAAATTTCCACCTTTTCACAAAAGGATAATGAGATTTTGTATCAGTCTTGGGAGAAATTTAAGGAGCTGTTAAGCATGTGTCCACACCATGGATATGAGAGTTGGCACTTAGTGAGCTACTTTTATGAGGGACTTACCTATAGAAAGCGCCAATTCGTAGAGATGATGTGTAACGGTAAATTTCTGCAAAAATATCCTGATGAGGCCATAGATTACCTCAATGAGCTTGCTGAAAAAGCTCATACTTGGACTGGACCTAGTGCTACTGAAAGTACAAATAGGTCACGACCTATAGGAAACCCTAATAGTGGTGGAATATACCATCTTAGGGAGGAAGACAACCTAAAAGCTAAAGTCGAGATGCTCACTAGGGAGTTAGATGCGTTAAAGACTAAAGACTCGAAGCCAACACACGTGGTTAATCATGCCAAATCTTTGGAACCATGATTTGTGTGTGGCGGGATAGATCATCCCACTCGAGGGTGCCCCACATTCATAGATATGAGAGGGATGTATAAGGAACAATGTAGTGCCTTAGGCATGTACAAGAAGCCTCTTGCACATTTCTCTAACACCTATAACCCAGGATGGCGAAATCACCCCAACTTCAGCTGGAAGTCTGAAAATCAGCAGCTTGCATAACCCTCTAGATCATACCCTGCACCATATCATGCACCCTCATCCTCTAGGACTTCTTTAGAAGACACTTTACATGCTTTTATTGAGGCACAAGGTAAGACAAACCAAATGTGTGAAACATTAATCACACAGGTTATGGAAGAGAATAAGGAAATAAAGAGCCAAGTGTCTAAATTAATGGGCTCCTTAAGTGTGACTGAGTGAGGTAAGTTCCCTTTCCAAGCTCAGTCCATACCCCATGGTCAACACATGGCATAAACAAATCTCGAAAATATGAATGCCATTGTGACAATAAGTGGTAAGACATTACACATCCCAACGACGAAAAAATCTGAGGATATGGAAAAGGGTCAAGGTAGTAGTGATACCGAACTGCCCAAGGACCCTGAGGTTACCAAGAGCCCTGTTAAAGCACCATTCCCTTAAGCCTTAAAATCAAACAAGAAAAATCTAGAGCTAAATAATGAAATCCTAGAGAACCTAAGGTAAGTAAAACTAAATCTTCCACTTTTGCATGTGATTAAACAAGTTCCTACTTATGCAAAGGTTCTCAAGGATTTATGTACAATTAAGAGGAAACACTATGTGAAGAAAATAGTGTTCCTAACGGAACAAGTTAGTGCTTTAATTGAGCAAAGAATTCCCCTAAAATACAAGGATCTTTGCTGTCCAACCATTGCATGTAGCATTGGAAATCATGAAGTTGGACAAGCCTTACTAGATTTAGGAGCTAGTGTAAACTTGATGCCATTCTTTATTTACTTATAAATGGGTTTAGGAGAAATCAAACCAACTGCTGTGGTATTGTAATTAGCTGATCGTTCAGTCAAAGTAGCTCGCGGTGTGGTAGAGGATGTTCTCATTCAAATTGATAAATTTTATTATCCTGTTGATTTCCTAATCCTTGATACTACCTCTGCTGTTGACACTAACTCTAAAATTCATTTGATTTTGGGTAGACATTTTCTTGCTACTACAAATGCTTTAATTAATTGTAAGAATGGACTCATGAAGTTGTCATTCGGAAACATGACCCTCAAAGTGAATGTTTTCAATGTTGCAAAACAGCCTGAAGATGAGGATGAGAACCACCAGCTATACATGATCGAGTCACTCATCGATAGGGGAGTTTCCATTGCTCATGACTTTGATCCTCTTGAATATTTTCTTGTTAATTCTGAGATTGATTCTATTAATGATAAAACTGTGCTGTTTTTGATAAATCTCAGGATTATGGCACTCTAGTATGGCAACCAAAGTTTGAGGAGCTGCCCGAAAGAAGTGAGAAACAAATCTCCTCAAGTGTGGAAGCACCTAAAGTCGAATTGAAGCCATTACCTAAGGGTTTAAAGCATGCCTTTCTCGATCTAGGTGATATTTTTCCTGTTATTATCCTATATGAATTATCTGAGACATAAGGTGAGAAATTAATTCAAACCTTAAATGCACATAAATTAGCCTTAGGTTGGAGCATGGCTGATTTAAAAGGTATTAGTCCCCTGATCTATTCTTATAAGATAAATTTGGATGAAGGAACTAGTCCTCGTAGAGACCCTCAATATAGGCTTAACCTCACTATGAAAGAAATAGTAAAAAATGAAGTGCTAAAACTATTAGATGCGAGAATTATATATCCCATAGCTGATAGTAAATGGGTAAGTCCTACGAAAGTCGTTCCTAAAAAGTCTGGAGTCACTATGGTAAAGAATGACCTAGGAGAGTTAGTCCCTACCAAACTTGTGACCGGGTGGCGTATGTGCATTGATTATAGAAAATTAAATGTTGCCACCCGGAAAGACCATTTCCCACTCCCTTTTATTGATCAAATTCTTGAGCGTGTAGCTGGTCATCCTTTTACTGTTTTCTATATGGTTATTCTAGTTATTATCAAATTGAAATTGCATTAGAAGACCAAGATAAAACCACTTTCACTTGTCCCTTTGGCACTTATGCTTTTCGTAGAATGCCATTTGGATTGTGTAATGCACTTGCTACTTTTCATTGTTGTATAATGAGCATTTTTAGTGACATGGTTGAAAATTGCATGGAGGTTTTTATGGATAACCTAACTGTTTTTGGATCTTCATTTGATGCATGCTTAATGAATTTAGAAAGAGTGTTGATTCACTGTGAAGAGAAAGAACTAGTCTTAAATTGGGAAAAATGCTATTTTATGGTACCATCCGGTATTGTCTTAGGGTATATTGTTTCTTCTAAAGGAATAGAGGTTGATCAATATAAGATTGAATTAATCTCTAAATTGCCTACCCCTAAGACAATAAAGGATGTGAGATCTTTCCTTGGTCATGCTGGTTTTTATAGGAGGTTCATAATTTTTTTTTCCAATATATCTAGACCACTATGTGTTTTCTTAGTTAAAGATACCCTATTTGAGTGGACGCAAGCTTGTCAAGAAGCCTTTAAAACACTTATTGGTAAGCTTACTTCAGCACCTATAATGCAGTCACTTTATTGGACTTTACCCTTTGAAATCATGTGTGATGCTAGTGACTATGATGTAGGTGTTGTTCTTGGACAGCGAAGGGAAGGGAAACCTTTTGTCATTTACTATGCCAGTAAAACCCTTAATAGTGCTCAAATGAATTAATCCACCACTGAAAAAGAATTGCTAGTTGTAGTATTTGCTTTAGATAAATTTTGTGCTTATTTTATTGGTTCTTCTATCTTTATTTTTACAGATCATGCAGCCCTCAAGTACCTTATCACAAAGAAGGATGCTAAGGCACGACTAATACGATGGATCCTACTCTTACAAGAATTTGACATCACTATCAAAGACAAGAAATGAGTAGAGAATGTAGTGGCTGACCATCTTTCGAGGCTCACATTTGAGGACGCCTCTGACGACATGCCAATCAAGGATAACTTTCTCTACCATAGTTTGCTCATATCGTGAATTATTTGGCCACCGGTGAGATACCAAGGGATTGGAGCTCTCAAGATAAGAAGAAGTTCTTAAATGAGGTACATAACTTTTATTGGGATGACCCCTATCTTTTCAAGTACTTCCCTGACCAAATTTTAAGGCGGTGCATCCCTAATGAAGACATTGCCAGCGTCTTAGAATTTTGTCACTCCCACGCTTGTGGATGCCACTTTTCAATGAAAAAAACCCCTGCAAAAATTTTTCAGTGTGGATTTTATTGGCATACCTCGCTCATTCACACTCAAGGAGCCCATCAATTTGGACACTTGGCTCCTTATTTCCTTATTCTCTTCAACAACCTGTGTAACTAATGCTTCACACCTTTGGTTTGTCTTACCCTATACCTCAATGAAAGCATGCAAAGTGTCTTCTAAAGAACCCTAGAGGATGAGGGTGTATGATATGGTGCAGGGTATGATCTAGGGGGTTGTGCAAGCTGTTGGTTTTCAGACTTCCAGCTGAAGTTGGGGTGATTGCGACACCTCGAATTATAGGTGTTAGAGAAGGGTGCAAGAGGCTTCTTGTACATGCCTAAGGCATTATATTGTTCCTCATACATCCCTTTCATATCAACGAATGTGGGGCACTCTTAAGCGGGATAACCTACCCCGCCAAACATAAAACATGGTTCCAAAGATTCAGCATGATTAGCCACGTGTGTTGGCTTTGAGCCTTTAGTCTTTAACGCATCTAAGTCCCTAGTGAGCATCTCGAATTTAGCTTTTAGGTTGTCTTCCTCCCTAAGTTGGTATATTCCACCACCACTTGGGTTTCCTACAGGTCATGACCTATTTGTGCTTTCAATAACACTAGGTCCATTCCAAGTGTGAGCTTTTTCGACAAGCTCATTGAGGTACTCTATGGCATCATCAGGATCTTTTTGTAAAAATTCACCATTGCACATTATCTCTACAAATATGTAAGTCTCTCATAAAAATAGCTCACAAAACACCAATTCTCATACCCATGGTGAGGACACATACTTAACAACTCCTTAAATTTCTCCCAAGACAGATCCAAAGTCTCATTGTCCTTTTGTGCAAAGGTGGAGATTTTCCTTTTTAAAGAATTGATCTTATGTTGAGGGAAGTATTTGTTAAAGAAGACCTAAGTCTTCTCATTCCTGGTCTCAGCGAGTATAGCCAACTCTTAGCTTTATCCTTCAAATCGAAAGGAAAAAACTTGAGTCTCACGATATCATCAGTTGCATCTTGAGTATGAAAAGTCGCAATTACTTCCTCAAACTCCCTAATGTGTACATATGGGTTTTCATTTTCCAATCCATGAAATGTAGGGAGTAATTGTATCATCCCTGTTTTAAAATCTTGATGGTGAGTATTGGCTGGAAACATGATGCATGATGGTGTGGTTGTTCGGCTAGGATGCAAGTAATCCTTAAGTGTCCTAGCAACATTCTCATTGGAATTATCAACCATGTTAACAAAATCTTCTAAATTCTTGTTTAGGTGTACACTATAATTTGATCTAAGCGAGGTTTCACTAACAGACGTGGAAATAGAGGGTAACTCTAATTCAGGTCCTCTAATGAATCTACCTCGCGAATCTCTTGGTTTAAGCATACACCAAATGAGTTAAAGGGGAAATAAATAAAAAAAAATCAGAAAACCAAAACTTAAAGAAATGAACAATATTACCTTCTTGTCTCAAAGTTAACAATCTTCCTTATACTTAAGCATGTTTCCCCGGCAACGGCGCCAAAATTTGATTACGCTCAAACTAATACGCGGTTATTGTGTACAGTTGAGGTGTCGATCCCACGAGGAAAAGCGAACTACAAAGAAAAGTGTAAACCTTAACACAAACAATAAAGATCAAGTGAGAAAATTTGTGTTTTGATAATGAAGTAATGTGAGAAAATTGTGTAAATAGTTTGAAGAATATAATAGAGAAACAACAAGGGTCTGGGAATCCTCCCTAGGTTCATTGCCTTATTCCAATCTTGATTCAATTGTTTTTATCTCGATTGCTAGTTTCACATCCCAAACAGGAAATTGGCAAATGTTCAATTAAGCACATGTAAACCCTAATGTAATTGTAATGAAATACTTTTTACTTTCGATTCAAGCACATGTGATCTATCCTATAGATTTATCAAGAAACGACAATATATCTTAATGACAATATCGCAGTAATGGACAAACCTAAAATATAAATCTACTGGACTCAATTACATCCAACAATCTTGACATAAGAAGAGCATGACTAGACTTATATCGAGGAGAAAGATACAATCACCGAATTAAGAGAAAATCTTCTAATTAAATCAAAGAGTAAATCATAACAATGTTTTGACAATCAATCCAAACTATAACTGAATCAATAATGGAAAATAAGAACAACTACACCTAGGGATTCATCCCTTTACCTTGCTTGGAGATTAGTTGGCTATGGGGCTCATGTTTGAACACTTTGATGGAGAGTGTGATAGGCTTCTTGAGTTTTCCAGCCTTTTTTAATAATACTTTATCAAACCCTAAGTGATCTATTTATAATACAAAAGGTCCAAGGGTGTTTTCGGGTTTAAACTATCATTAAAACCCTAATTAAGTCGTAACTCGGAAACAAAGCATCGAGCTCGCGCCACGGCTCACATTAATCCAGGCCGCAGCTCAGCCTTTTGGGTGGTTTCTTCAACTTTCTAGAGGCTGCGGCCCAAATTGGTCCAGGCAGTGGCTCAGACTGCCAGGCCACGGCGCACACTGATGGTCTTCTAGCTCTTTTCGGGCTTGGTTCTGGAGGCCGAGGCTTAGACTTTTCAGGCCGCAGCACACACACTAAAGACTTGGTTTCTCTTCATTTTGTCCTTCCGCAACCATGCTTTTACTCCGATGTGTATCGAAGCATCGTGCTTTAAGCTATGATGGCTTTCCACTTCTTTTGGACTCAAAGTACCTAAAAATGCATCGAAATAGATCAACAATCCAAGAATATCACTTTAGAGTTATTAAGGTATAAAAATGTAATTCAAACCTAAATCAACCATAAAATGCTAACAATTAAGTACTGTTAAGATGCATTTTATGACTCTCATCAGCTCCTATCATGCTTTTATAAGTTTTAGTATTTACACACTTACCTTCTTCATCTAGGTCAAGTTTTGTAGAAGTGCTCATAAGAGTGCCAATTGACTTTGAGCTTTCCATCCTGAATCTCTCTAATAAGTCATTGGTGTAGTTTGATTGATTGATGAGGATGCCTTCTTACAATTATTTGATTTGAAGTCCAAGAAAGTAGGTAAGCTCTCCCATCATGATCATTTCAAATTCACCTTGCATGCACTTAGCAAACTCTTGACACATAGATTCATTAGTAGCACCAAATATAATATCATCAACATATATTTGGATTAGTAGTGTGTCATCTTTGTGAGTTTTTGTGAAGAGGGTTGTGTCTATTTTTTTCTCTTATAAAATCATTTTCAAGCAAAAACTTACTTAGTCTTTCATACCATGCTCTTGGAGCTTGTTTTAACCCATTTAGAGTTTTAAAAAAATTATAGACATGGTTTGGAAGACTAGGATTTTCAAATCCAAGAGGTTGTTCAACATACACCTCTTCTTCTATAAAGCCATTTAAAAATGCACTTTTTACATCCATTTGAAATAACTTAAACTTATTAAGGCTAATAACATTCGAATAACTTCTAATTTAACTACAGGAGCATAGGTCTCATCAAAATCTATTCCTTCTTCTTGATTATATCCCTTAGCAACTAGTCTAGCCTTGTTCCTAGTTACTGTTCCATTTTCATCCATCTTATTTCTAAATACCCATTTGGTTCCTATTATAGTGTGATTCTTTGGTCTAGGAACTAGATTCCATACTTTGTTTCTTTTAATTTGATTTATTTCTTCTTGCATAGCATTTATCTAATCAACATCCTTCTCGACTTCTACAAACGTCTTAGGTTCTACTTGTAATAAATAAGATACATATTTGCAAATATTTTTAATAGAGGATCGAGTTCTTACCCCTTGTGAAGGATCACCAATCATTTGATCGATTGGATGATAATTCACATACCTCCAATATTTGGGAAGACTATCATCTTGTTGACTTATAGATGGTTGATCAAGATTGAGAGTATCTATCTTATGACTCGTTTGAGGTTGGCTCTTCTTCGGGTCAACAATAGGAGTAGGTGTTTCTATCCTTGGAATGAAATTTGCATCATCATTAAAAGAACATACTCTACTACTAATTGGGTTAGACTCATCAAAGGTTACATGTACAGATTCTTCAACCACTAGAGTTCTTTTGTTAAAGATTTTATAAGCTTTACTAGAGGTTGAATATCCTAAGAATATCCCTTCATCAGTCTTTGAGTCAAATTTACCCAATTTAGTTTTATTGTTATTTAGGATAAAGTATTTACAACTAAACATATGAAAGTAAGAGATATTAGGCTTTCTACCTTTCTATAATTCACATGGAGTTTTGTTAAGCATATGCCTAATTAAGACTCTATTTAAAACATAGCAAGAAGTGTTTACGGCTTCCGCCTAAAAATATTTTGGCAAACTATTTTCACAAAGCATTATTCTTGCAAATTCTTCTAGAACTCTATTTTTCCTCTCAACAACTCCATTTTGTTGAGGAGTTCTAGGTGCTGAAAAGTTGTGATCAATTCCATTTTCATCACAAAATTTTGAAAAGCTTTGGTTTTCAAATTCTTTTCCATGACCACTTCTAATGCTTGACATAAAAATTCATTTTTCATTTTGAACCATTTTACAAAGTTCATAAATCCTTTGTAAGCTTCATCCTTGTAAGCAATAAATATAAAAAAGGTATGTCTTGAATAGTCATCAACAATAACAAGAGTATATTGATGGCCACCTAGACTTATGGTACTTATTGGACCAAATAAGTCCATGTGTAGAAGTTCCAATGGTCTAGTAGTTGAGACTATATTTTTTTATTAGGAAATTCTAGTTTGTTTTCCCATTTGACAAGCATCACATACCTTGTCTTTTTCAAATTTGATTTTTGGAAGTCCAATGACTAAATATTTTCTCGAAATGATTTTAAGCAAATCCATATTCACATGGCCAAATATTCTATGCCATAGCCATAGGTTTTCACTAAATACTGGAAAACATTTTTCATTATCATAATGCAAAGATTTTGAATCAACTATATAGACATTTCCGTGTCTATGGCCAACAAACTTGATCTTGTTACTCTTGATGTTTATGACTAGACAATGAGAGGTTTCGAATATGACTTTGTTGCCTTTGTCACATAGTTGAATAATACTAAGAAAATTTGGCTTAAAGCCTTGCACATATAATACATGATCAATGGTTGAGAAATCATTATCAACTTTTCCATGCCCAATGATCTTTATCTTTGTGTTATCTCCAATGGTGACATGTTCACCATCCCTTAGAGTTAGCTCTTTGAACATGCTTTGATCACTGGTCACG
Source organism: Bretschneidera sinensis (assembly GCA_023935145.1). Classification (NCBI taxonomy): domain Eukaryota; kingdom Viridiplantae; phylum Streptophyta; class Magnoliopsida; order Brassicales; family Akaniaceae; genus Bretschneidera; species Bretschneidera sinensis. Next base: position 106,533,573 of record CM043703.1, on the reverse strand, counting down.
TGCTTTGAGCATCCACTATCAAGGTACCAATAGTTACCTTTTTCCCTTTGTGTGTAGACATATCTACATTACACAAGGATACACAATTGCACTCTTAGGTACCCAAAATTTCTTGGGTCCTTTGGGGTTAGTTCTAGAAAATACGGTTCCTTTAAGGACCCATACTTTCTTAACATTGTAAGGTGCTTTAAAATTGTAGACATGTTGATAAGGCAAGATTCTAGGATAATAGTTATTGATATTTATAGGATCTCTCAAATATGCATGCCTATAGTTCCTTGGATAAGTATTCCTAGGGTACATGTTTCTATTGTGAAGATTATGAACATACATGTCATGTCTAGGAAATGTATGATGATTATTTCTAGGATATGTACTTGCATTATTATGAACATATATGTTATTTCTAGGATACACATGATAGTAATTCCTAGGATGTGCATGTGTAGTGTGCAAGTTACGAGTATACATATATGCATGTGTATTTCTAGGATGTTTATTTCTAGTAAACGCATTAGGATTTACATTTGCATTTCTAGGCTTACTAGCATGTATTGAGGGAGTGCTTTTAAACTTGCTAGTAGTATTAGAAATTGAGGCTTTATTCACACATGTTGTTTTCATGAACAAAGTCTCTTTTGACTTTTGCTTCCCTAATGGAAAATAAACCAAGCTGGATTTTCCTCCATTTAACCTTTGGCTAGATAGCACTTCATCTAGATTTTCTTTTCTAAGCATAAGTCTAGATATTGTGCTATTTAATTCCATTATTTTCTTCTTTAAATTTTCATTTTCGTCTTTAAGAAAATGTTGAGAAGAATTATAAAGCATGGAAGATAGTTTTTCTTTTTCTTCCTTTAAACCTTCCATCTCTTTAGAAAGAAATAAGACTTCCTTTTTTAGGGTTGTATTCCTAAAATCGAATTTTTTCAATTTTTCATGCATTTCATTTATAACCTCAATTAATTCTTCGCTGCTACTAATAATGTTATTATTAGAAGGGAAAAAATTTGATACCTCATTTTCGTCGTCGATTGCCATCAAGAATAGGTTGGCAATCTCCTCATATCCGACCTCATTGTCCAAGAATTCTTCTTCTTCGTCATCACTCCAAGTGGTTGCAATCATAGCTTTCTTTTTGAAGCTCTTATATGGTTTGTTTGTTGCTGTACAATCAGCCTTGATGTGACCGGGCTCCTTGCAACCATAACACACAAGTGGTTCCCTTTTTGGAGAGGGATCATTTGTGTAAGGTTTCTTGCTCTTCTTCAAGAACCTGTGAAACCTCTTGGTGATTAGAGCCATCTCACCATCTTCTTCGCTGCTCTCTACCTCTTCTTCTGTTTCTTCCTCTTTGTTGCTCGTACAAGCCTTGAGAGCAATTAACTTTTTCTTCTTCTCACCATCATTGTAGACTGAGGTTTCAACCCAAGAGGGGGGTGAATTGGGTTTTAAAAACTTTTTGTGGATTAAAACACAAGTTTATAAAACAGATAACACAACTAGCATATAAACAAGTAATATGTGCTATAAATAAAGAGTTTAAGGAATAGAGGATGCACACTCAGTTTATAGTGGTTTGGCAATATCGGAATCGTTCTGACCCTATGTCCACTATCTTCAAGGAACCTCCTTGAAGTAATCCACTAAGAACCTTAGTCATGCAACTTCACGGGTGTTGCATAAACCTTACAATCCCTTCCTCTCGGAAGCAAACCCTTCCTTTCTGAAGCAAAACCCCTTCCTTTCGGAAGCAAATTCCTTTACAATAAATACTGTAAAGAAAACAGTAGAGAGACAATAATGGAAGCTTATACAACGGAATAATATCTCTCTTTCTAGGTAAAGCTTGAATAATGGCTCAACAATCAATTTTTCAAAGCTTTTTGAGTATCAATGAGTAAAAACTTGTTTGAATGTGTAATCCTCTTTTTTAAAATGCTCAATAGAGTGGGTTTATATAGCCTTGATGTAATATGCCCATTTGTAACTGATCTGGTACGTTTTGGAGCAAGTTGTGATGAAATATTGTGCCTCAACAGTCATATTTTTTGAATTACCAGTCGACTATGTCCTCTTTAAAAATCACATATTTAAGGCTGTTGAAGGTATCAATCGACCGGGTATGACTTACCAGTCGACTGGGAACTTTCTGCCCAAAGTACCAGTTGACGGGGTTATTTTTACCAGTCAACTGGGGACTGTTTGCCCAACACATCAGTTGACTGGTATGAAATATCCAGTCGACTGGGAACATACTGACCTTTATACCAGAAGACTGATATAAGTACCTAGTTGACTGGGTTGTTTTAACAACCCAGTTTTCATGTGTTGAAGAGATTTTAACTTGGAAAACATTGATTAAAAGGTTATGTTAAAATGCTTTTCAAACAAAGAGCCATTGGACAAGCTATATACCTGAACAAGTGAGACTTACAACTTGTTTTATTACCTTAGACCTATACTAGTTCTTCTGTCTTCACTTGATGTTTGATTCGGGTTGAGTTCTTGCACCTTGATCCTTGGTTGAATGCTCTTATTGCTTAATACACTTAGATAGCATCGCTAGTATAATAAGAGTTGTGTTTTGTCATCATTAAAATATAAGTGAGGGTCACCAATCTCCTCCTTTTTGATGATGATAAAACTAATGAGAGAAAACTGTTAAAAAACTAAGTATTGGTTTTCTGAAAAAAAATCGGGCAGAGTCTTCTCTGTTTTTTTGAACAAAACCAACCTGTAAAAGATCAAAAGCAGTTTATATTCAACCCAACCAAGCAACTCAACATATATAAACATATTCCAATATCTTTGGAGCAATGCTCCCCCTAAATTTATGCAGTATCTTTGAGTTTTCATTAGGTTTTCATATTTTTCTCATTTTTCTCATCCGTTTTGAAAACAGTAGAAAATGGGGTTGTAAACTAAAAATTAAGCTACTTAGCTACCATAGTCATCAAAAGTATGCATAAACAAACTTTTATGCAAAAATTTGGCATCATTTAGAGTTTGAAAGCTTTCCCGAGAAGAACCGAAAATTTCTATACAAGTATAAGCAGTTTTAAAGCTTTTAACGAATATAAAGTGATATAAAGCATGCAACTAAATTTCATTTACGTAGAACGAGTACATGACATAGGTCTAAGCATAAAGCATCATCATATATATAAAATTTTTATACAAGTACAGGCTTTGTAGAGCCAAACGAAAGTACAAAATGTAATAGAACATGAGACTATGTCTGTGCTAGGAACAATGAAAAGCTACGACAAAATATAAATCAAAAGGAAGATAGTATAGGGACTTATGGACCAGGAGAGTTCAAGCCATCACGAATGAGATCCCGAATCTTAGCTAGGGAACTCTCGGTGTGCTCTCGGTGTGGCTCAAAGTCATCCTGGAGGGTCTCAATGGAGGAGTTCAAGGTCTGGAATTCGGACTGCATGGTCAGCTGGAGGCTCATGATAGCCTGAAGTAGATCATCGTACCCAGTCTGACCAGCATTCGAGTCACCCAGAGGAGGTGCTCAGGTATTTGTATCTATATCAGCAGCAACAACAGCAGCATCTTCATCATCACTACTATCATCTTCTCCAATCCGAATGTGCTTTCCGGCCTTGGAGTAGATGAAGCCATCTTTGACCATACATCCCATCTTTTTCAGTGAGGAGACGTTGATGATGTCCTTTGGCCCGATATTCTGAGCCTCAGAGGTGGGGAGAGGCACTCAAAAGTACTCGAGTATGAGCGTGATCAACATCCCATAGGGAAGACATCTAGAGTCGCTTGCTTCGCCATTAATCATATTGGCGAGCGGCAGGAGGTATATATTGAAGTGGTGCCCAGTTTTAAGGCACCAAATCAATACAATATCTATCTTAGATAGATACCCCCGACTCTTTAATCTCGGGTGGATGGTCCAACTCACTATGAGGTTGAACAATTTTGATTCTAGAGGCATGTCACTACATGTGGGAAATGTAGTGGGTCTGAACACATAGTTAGGGTCACCCCTAACTATCTGACACACCTCCTCAACCTCGAAATTATCTGGTCATCCATCCAGACTCCATTGGATCCCTCCCACAGGGATCCTCAAAATACTCATTAAGATGTCAGTATTGACCTCAAGCTCCACACCCATGACACTGGTTCTGAATCTCAGAGCCAATGGACTAGGTTTAACCAAGTTCGCATAGAACTAGTGAATCAGTCTAGGGTAAAACTTCTCATGTATCTTGACCAGTGGGGTCAAGTGTATCGCCTAGAAGGCAGGTAATACATAAAAGTTACCATGATGAATAGAGTCAAAGTCGACAACACTACCCGTCATGATTTTTTTATGCCTAATGATGGAAATATACCTATCCTTTGCCGTCGGGCTGGTGAACAACGAATCATCAAGCTCTATTCTGGGCTTCTTGCTTGATGAGCCCTCCATTCCTTTACCACGTGACTTCAGAACCGTGGATTTGGTGGACCTTGGCCTCGTAGGTACATGAGGTCCCCCAACGGTGGTCTTTATCCAGATTCTTTCAGACATTTTGGTAGAAATGGAGTTTTTGGGTAAAAGTGGTTTTAAGAGGAAATGAGAGATTTCAACCGTAGAAAGTTGAAATAGATGTTTTAGATGAGTATATCAATGTGTTTAGGTAGCGTTTTGAAGGTTTTTGGATCAAAATGGTGAGATTTTGTATAAAGAGAAAGCTAAGGTTTTTGGAAATGGCGTGAAAATCTGGAAAAAATTAAGAGGCTATTTATAGAATCGCGATACCAATCGACTGGGGTAAGGATACCAGTCGACTGGGTCCTTTGAAAAGATGAACAATTTTGCATACCAGTCGACTGGGTCAGGGTATCAATCGACTGGATTTATTGGCAGAAAGGTACTAATCGACTGGATAGTTTTTACCAGTCGACTGGGGTGATAACTGAATTTCAAAATTTTGGCTCCAAACAAGGTTTAGTTAGACTAGTGACTAGTATTGACTTACTAGTCGACTGGGAAATTAGGCAGTGACTTTTCAATCGACTGGGATAGACTTACCAGTCGACTGGACTTTTAAGAAAATTTTCAATCTTGAGTCTTAGCACGAAATTTGTTTATCTATGCCATCTTGAGTGAGGGAGATATTAAAAAAGGATTAATACTCATTCACTAGATGTCAAGTATGTATAAGGATGAATGATGAAGCAATTAGACATTCAGTTTATCATAATCTAATAATCTTATTAACGGTCTAATTTTGCAGAAGCTAGCTTCACTTAGAGGTTTTGTGAGAATGTCAGCTATTTGATCTTCTGAAGGTATGAATTCTAGTCTTATATCACCTTTTTGAGCATGGTCTCTTAAGAAATGGTGTCTAATTTCTATGTGTATAGTTCTAAAGTGCTAAATAGGATTCTTAGTTAGGTTAATAGCACTAGTATTATCACAATGAATTGGGATACTTTTAAAGATCATATCATAGTCTTCTAGTTGTTGTTTCATCCATAACACTTGAGCACAATAACTTCCAGCTGCTACATATTCCACCTCAGCGGTTGATAGTGCAACTGAGTTTTGTTTCTTGGAAAACCAAGAGGTTAACATTGCACCTAAGAATTGGCATGTTCCACTTGTGCTTTTTCTATCTAACCTACATCCAACAAAATCAACATCTGAATATCCTACAAGCTCAAAAGATGAATCTCTAGAGTACCATAATCCTATGGGTTGAGTTCCTTGTAAATATCTAAGGATTTTTTTTACAGCAACTACATGTAATTTCTTAGGATTAACCTGAAATCTAGCACACATACATATACTGAACATTATATCAGGTCTACTTGTAGTCAAATAAAGCAAAGTTCCTATCATGCTTCTATAATATTTAGTATCTACACATTTACCTCCTTCATCAAGATTAAGTTTTGTCGAAGTGCCCATAGGTGTTCCAAGTGGCTTTGAGCTTTCCATCCCGAACCTCTTTAGTAGGTCCTTAGTGTACTTTGATCGATTGATGAAGATGCATCCTTTTAGTTGTTTTATTTGAAGTCTAAAGAAGTAGGTAAGCTCTCCCATCATGCTCATTTCAAATTCACCTTGCATGCACTTGGCAAACTCTTGACACATAGATTCATTAGTAGCACCAAATATAATATCATCAATATATATTTGAACTAGTAGAGTGTCATTTATGTGAGTTTTTGTGAATAAGGTTGTGTCTACTTTACCTCTTATGAAATTATTGTTAATCAAAAATTTACTTAGTCTTTCATACCATGCCTTTGGAGCTTGCTTCAACCCATATAGAGCCTTAGAAAGCTTGTAGTCATTATTTGAAAGACTAGGATTTTCAAATCTAAGAGGTTGTTCAACATAAACATTTTCTTCTATAAAGCTATTTAAGAAAGCACTTTTTACATCTATTTGAAATAACTTAAACTTATTAAAGCATGCAAAGGCTAATAATATTCTAATAGCTTTTAATCTAGCTATGGGAGCATAGGTCTCATCAAAGTCTATTCCTTCTTCTTGATTATATCTCTTAGCAACTAGTCTAGCCTTGTTTCTAGTTACTATTCTATTTTCATCCATTTTATTTCTAAATACCCATTTAGTTCCAATTATTGAATGATTCTTAGGTCTAGGAACTAGATTTCATACATTGTTCCTTTCAAATTGATTTATTTCTTCTTGTAATGCAATTATCCAATCATTATCCTTTTCAGCTTCTATAAATGTCTTAGGTTCTATTTGAGACAAATAAGCTACATAATTGCAAATATTTCTAATAGAGGAACGAGTTCTTACCTCTTGTGAAGGATCACCAATCACTTGATCGATCGAGTGATAATTTACGTACCTCCAATCTTTGGGAAGACTATCCTCTTGTTGACTTGTAGATGGTTGGTCTACTTTGAGAGTTTTCATCTCTCCATTTGTTTGAGGTGGACTTTCCTTTGGGTCAACAATGGGATTAGGAGTTTCCATTATTGGAATAAAATCTGCATCATCATTAAAAGAAACTTCTCTACTTCTAATTAGGTTAGACTCATCAAGAGTTATACGTATGGATTCTTCTACCACTAGAGTTCTCTTGTTGAAAACTCTATAAGCCTTACTAGAGGTTGAATATCCTCAAAATATTCCTTCATCGGTCTTAGAATCAAATTTACCCAAGTTAGTTTTATTGTTATTTAGGATGAAACATTTACAACCAAAAGTACGAAAATAGGAGATATTAGGCTTTCTACTTTTCCATAATTCATATGGAGTTTTGTCAAGAATAGACCTAATTAAAATTCTTTTCAAGATATATCAAGAGGTGTTTACCGCTTCAGCCCAAAAATATTTTGGTAAATTATTTTCACAAAGCATTGTTCTTGAAAATTCTTCTAGAACTCTATTTTTCCTCTCAACAACTCCATTTTGTTGAGGAGTTCTAGGGGCTGAAAAGTTGTGATCAATTCCATCTTCATCACAAAATTTCGAAAAACTTTGGGTTTCAAATTCTTTTCCATGATCACTTATAATGCTTGAAATACAAATTCTTTTTTCATTTTGTACCTTTTTGCAAAAGTTTTCAAATCCTTTGTAAGCTTCATCCTTGTAAGCAATAAAAATAACAAAGATATATCTTGAATAGTCATCAACAATAACAAGAGCATATTGATGGCCACCTAGACTAATGGTACTTATTGGACCAAATAAATCCATATGCAAAAGTTCCAAAGGTCTAGTAGTTGAGACTACATTCTTTGATTTAAAAGAAATCCTAGTTTGTTTTCCCATTTGATAAGCATCACATATTTTGTCTTTTTCAAAATTAATTTTAGGAAGACCAATGACTAAATCTTTTCTAGAAATGATTTTAAGCAAATTCATATTGACATGACCAAGTCTTCTATGCCATAGCCATGGATTATCACTAAATGCGGGAAAACATTTTTCATTTTCGGAATGCAATGATTTTAAATCAACTATATAAACATTTTCATATCTATGGCCAACAAATTTGATCTTGTTACTCTTGATGTCTATAACTAGACAATAAGAGGTCTCAAATGTGACTTTGTTGCCTTTGTCACAAAGTTGACTAATACTTAGTAAATTTGGCTTAAGGCCTTGTACTAGCAATACATTATCTATGGTTGAGAAATCATTACCAACTTTTCCATGCCCGATGATCTTTATTTTTGTGTTGTCTCCAATGGTGACAAGTCCACCATCTTTTAGAGTTAGCTTATTGAATACACTTTTATCACCGGTCATGTGTTTTGAGCATCCACTATCAAGGTACCAACAATTACCCTTTTCTTTAGTGTGGAGACATATCTCATTTTCATCATCAATTGCCATAAGGCATAGGTTGGCAATTTCCTCATATCCGACTTCTTTATCCGAGGATTATTCTTCTTCTTCGTCATCACTCCAAGTGGTTGCAATCATAGCCTTCTTCTTGAAGCTCTTGTATGGTTTGCTCGTAGCTATACAATCGGCCTTGATGTGACCGGGCTTCTTGCATCCATAACACACAAGTGATTCCCTTTTTAAGATGGGATCCTTTGTGTATGGTTTCTTGCTTTTCTTCAAGAATCTATGAAACCGTTTGGTGATTAAAGCCATCTCACCATCTTCTTCGCTGCTCTCTGCCTCTTCTTTCAATTCCTATTTTCTGTTGTATGTAGAGGCTTTGAGAGCAAACACTTTCTTTTTCTTCTCATCATCATTGACAATGGGATTCATTTCCTCCATTTCATATGTCAACAATGACCCAAGGAGTGTCTCAACATCAAGTTTGTCAAGATCTTTGGCCTCCATGATAGCAGTCTTCTTTGCTTTCCACGTGGATGGCAAAGACCTTAAGATTTTTCTTGTTAATTCAAATTCCTCAATGTTCCTACCAAGAAGCTTCAAACCATTAACAATAGTTGTGAAACGTGAGTGCATTTGAGAAATTGTTTCATTAGGAGACATTCTAAAAGATTCATATTCAGATACTAGCATATAGATTTTTGATTTTTTAACCTCACTAGTTCCTTCATATGTAACTTGCAATTTATCCTATATTTCCTTAGCTGAAACACATGCAGAGATTTTATTGTATTCAGATATATCTAAAGCACAATGTAAAATACTTGTTGCTCTACTATTGAAAGACATCATTCTACAATCCTTCTCATTGTACTCAGTTTTGAGTTTAGGCATTGTATGATTGATTTCTCTAATAGTAATTTCCTTTGATGGAATTCTAGGTCCCTCTTCAATGACTCTCCATAGATTATAATCTTGTCATTCGACAACGATTTTCATCTTGTTTTTTCCAATAGTTATAGTTGGAGCCATTGATCAAGGGAGGCCTAGTATATGAGTGTCCCTCAGAATAACTATTTGCTGCCATCAGATCAACTCAAGGATATTAAACCAAAAATTGAGAATGAGGCTCTGATACCAATTGTAAACTTAGGTTTCAACCCAAGAGGGGGTGAATTGGGTTTTAAAAACTTTTTGCGGATTAAAACACAAGTTTATAAAACAGATAACACAACAAGCATATAAACAAGTAATATATGCTGTAAATAAAGAGATTAAGGAATAGAGGATGAAAACTCAGTTTATAGTGGTTCAACAATATCGGAATCGTTCCGACCCTACATCCACTCTCTTCAAGGAACCTCCTTGAAGTAATCCACTAAGAACCTTAGTCGTGCAACTTCATAGGTGTTGCACAGACCTTACAATCCCTTCATCTCGGAAGTAAACTCTTTTTCCTTTCGGAAGCAAAACCCCTTCCTTTCGGAAGCAAATCCCTTCCTTCCGGAAGATCCCTTTACAATAAATATTGTAAGAAAATAGTAGAGAGACAATAATGGAAGCTTATACAACTAAATAATATCTCTCTTTCTAAGTAAAGCTTGAAGAATGGCTCAACAATCAATTTTTCAAAGCTTTTTGAGTATCAATGAGTAAAAACTTATTTGAATGTGTAATCCTCTTTTTTAAAATGCTCAATAGAGTGGGTTTATATAGCCTTGATATAATATGCCCGTTTGTAACTGATTTGGTACGTTTTGGAGCAAGTTGTGCTGAAATATCGCGTCTCAACGGTCATATTTTTTGAATTACCAGTCAACTGGGTCTTAGTACCAATCGATTGGGTCCTCTTTAAAAATCACATCTTTAAGGCTGTTGAAGGTACTAGTTGATTGGGTATGACTTACCAGTCGACTGAGAACCTTTTGCCCAAAGTACCAGTTGACTGGGTTGTTCTTACCAGTCGACTGGGGACTGTCTGCCCAACACACCAGTCGACTGGTATGAAGCATCCAGTCGACTGGGAACATACTGACCTTTATACCAGAAGACTGATATAAGTACCCAGTTGACTGTGTTTTCATGTGTTGAAGAGATTTTAACTTGGAAAACATTTGATTAAAAGGTTATGTTAAAATGCTTTTCAAACAAAGAGCCCTTGGACAAGCTATATACTTGAAAAAGTGAGACTTACAACTTGTTTTATTACCTTAGACCTATACTAGTTCTTCTGTCTTCACTTAATGTTTGATTCGGGTTGAGTTCTTGCACCTTGATCCTTGGTTGAATGCTCTTATTGCTTAATACACTTAGATAGCATCGTTAGTATAATAAGAGTTGTGTTTTGTCATCATTAAAATATAGGTAAGGGTCAACAATCATTGACAATGAGATTCATTTCCTCCATCTCGTATGTCAATAGTGATCTAAGAAGTGTTTTGACATCAAGTTTATCGAGATCTTTGGCCTCTGTGATGGCCGTCTTCTTTGCTTTCCAAGTGGATCGCAAAGAACTTAAGATCTTCCTTGTTAGTTCAAATTCCTCAATGTTCCTACCAAGAAGCTTTAGACCGTTAACAATGGTAGTAAAACGTGAGTGCATTTGAGAATTAGTTTTATTTGGAGACATTTTGAAAGATTCATACTCGGACACTAGCATATAGTTTTTTTATTTTTTTTAACTTCGCTAGTTCTTTCATATGTAACTTGCAATTTGTCCCAAATTTCTTTAGTTGAAATACATGCATAAATTTTATTGTATTTAGTAATATCTAGAGCACAATGTAATATGCTAGTTGCTATACTATTGAGAGACATCATTCTACAATCCTCTTCATTAAACTCTGTTTTGAGTTTAGGCATTGTATGATTGATTTCTCCAATGATTATTTCCTTTGTAAGAATTTTAGGTTCCTTTTCAATGACCCGCCATAGATTGTAATCTTGTCATTCGACAAATATTTTCATTCTATTTTTCCAATAGTTATAGTTGGAGTCATTGAATAAGGGAGGCCTAGTATAGGAATGCCCTTCGGTATAGCTATTAGATGCCATCGGATTAACTCAAGGATTTTAAGCCTGAATTGAGTACGAAACTCTGATACCAAACATAAATCGAGGTTCAAACCCAAGAGGGGGGTGAATTGGGTTTTAAAAACTTTTACTAATTAAACTTGCAAGTTTTTACACAGTTAAATACACAATGCACACAATCAAATAATATACTTGAAAGTAAAGGAGTTCAAAAGAAGAGAAAGTGCAAACTCCGTTTATAGTGGTTCGACAATATCAGAATCCTTCTGACCCTACGTCCACTCTCTTCAAGGAACCTCCTTAAAACAATCCACTAAAACTTTAGTCGTGCAACTTCACGGGTGTTGCACAAACCTTACAACCAATTCCTTCCTCATGGAAGCTAATCCCTTCCTCATGGAAGTTACAAAGAAGTGTTTAATCCTAAACACTCTAAGAGCTATTACAACTTTTTTCCCTTTACAATAAATGAGATTTGCTGTAAAGTAAATGGTAGAGAGATAGCAATAAGTGCTTTTACAAATGAATAATATATCTCTTTCAAGAACAAGCTTAAGAATGGCTCAACAATAAGTATTTCAAAGCTTTTGAGAATTAATGAGCTTTTTTTTATGAATTGAATGTGTTCTCTTGTTTTTCTTAAATGCTCATTGAAGTGGATTTATATAGCCTTGAATTAATATGACCATTTGACACTGACTTAGTAGGTTTGGGCCATTAAATGCTCAAGTCCCGCGTCTCAAACGGTCATATTTTTTGAATTACTAGTCGACTGAGTCCTTGTACCAGTCGACTAGGTCAAGTGAGAAACTTCACTTTTTAGGCTATGGGAGAATACTAGTCAACTGGGTCCTAAGCACCAGTTGACTGGGAACTTTCTATCCAAGGTACCAGTCGACTGGATCCTCAACACCAGTCGACTGGGAACCTTCTGTCCCATATCCCAATCAACTGGTATATGGAACTAATCGAGTGGGTTGACCTTCAACCTAGTTTTCCTTTTTCAAAAAACAGTTTTTGACTTAGAAACTTTTTGTATTTTGGTTTTGTTAAAGTCTTTTATAAATTGAGCCACATATCAAGCTATGTAATTGAATGTAAGAGATTTACAATGTTTCGATTACCTTAATGCATATTCTAGATCTTCTATCTTGTCTTGTTTGTCTGAATCGAGTAGAGTTCTTGCATCTTGTTTCTATGTTGAATGCTTTTGCCGCTTAAACACTTAGATAAAACTGTTAGTGCAATTAGAGTAGTGTCTTGTCATTATTAAAATCAAATATTTGTCAACAGCCGAATATAGTTAAATTTACAAGACTTTCAATGTTTTTCTTAATTTTCTATTTGTTTTGTTCCCCTTCCATCACCAAATACCATGAAACTAAGTTTGTTAATGCAAAACATTGATGAAAATCATGAAAAGAATGTGATTTCTCTTGGTATGGGTGACCCTTTTGCTTACTCTTGCTTCCACACTACTCATGTTGCTTAAGAAGTTGTTATTGACGCTCTTCAATCTGATAAGCTTAATGGGTATGCCCCAACTGTTGGTCTTCCTCAAACAAGAAGGTAATTTAATTTATTAATAATATTTTAATTATAGTTTGTTCTGTTAATTGTTTATGGATTGTTGTGGTAATTAGTCAATCCTTGTTATTGAAGTGCTAATTTGGGTTTCTCTTCTTCATATATTTTCCATGTACTTTCCATTTGTAATTGCTTTATTGTTAGTTTTCCATGGTTTGCACTATCTTTGATTTCCTCAATTTTTTCTTTTCAATTCTTGTAGTTGAATTGAAGTAATAAAAAAGGAAAAAAATATGGGTTTGTTTTAAGATAGCTATAATTTTTTATGGTAGTTGGAACTGAAAGAAGTTCTTAAGTTACTATATGGGCTTCTTTTGTCTCAATTCAGTTACTTAGTTGTCACAGTTGCTGTGCACTTGCAGGTGATCTTACATAAGCACACAATGAGGAGAGAGAAAGCAACTGTGGTGTTGATAGAGTGGCGGCATAAAGCACGTGGAGAACAAGCGATGGTGGTTGTGCGGTTGGGTTAGGGATGAAATTGTTGTTGACATTGTGTGGGTATGTAGTATGTTTCTGTTAGCAAAAAATACTATGTGATATGTTACTACATGATATTATTTGCTAACAAAAACATAACGCATGATATTTTTTGCCACACAAAAACCTTCCAAGTATTTTTTAAAAATAAAGTCAACAAAATATATTTTTTGTAATTAAGCCTAAGATTTATTTGTAAATAAATTCTACATTTTTTAGTAAACCAAACATATAATCAATTTATTTGTAAACGAACTTCACACTTTATAAACAAACCAAACACACTAACTTAACACAATTTAATTGAATTCCATACAAAATATATTATTCATTTAAATCAAACGAATTGTAAATATTAAATAAATAATAATTTAATTTTTTTTTTTTATATATGTGTGTATATATATATATATATATTAGGAAGCTGTGTGTACAGAAGCACGTGACTAAACTTTAGTAACCGAGCGAAATTAAAAACAAAAGAAAAGAAAATAGTACTAGCAGGGAAGAAAAATAAGCAGTAAGAACGGAAGCTGCGGATGTTCGCAGGCAATACCGCTAGAAGAGAGAGGGGGATAGAATGAGAGGGAAAGAGAAAATCTAATTCTCCTTGTAATACGAATGGAACAGAATCAGGAGAAGATGACCAACGATAATAACTATAGCAATAAAAACATCAAATCTGCTCATATTAATACTACTACCACAAATTCCAATACGTCTCTCTCCTCTGATTCCCATTCGAATTCCGATTCAGTTGTCGATCCGACACCGTCTGGTATCCCTGTCCGCGTCTACGCCGATGGGATCTACGATCTCTTCCATTTTGGCCACGCTCGCTCCCTTGAGCAAGCCAAGAAATCGTATCTCCCTCCTCCTCTTTATATATACATCTATATATGCGTACTTATAATAAATCTATTTCTTTGTCGAGTTATTGTTTGTATGCTTGCTATGTTATTTGCTTTGATCCGTCTAAACTTATTGGTGACGTTTTGCTTTCATTGGATTTTTTAAATTTGTGATTTATATTATAATAATTATTTTTTGTGTTTCCGTTTATTTATCTGGGTTCTTCATGTGTTGATGTACCTGTATCATTAATATCGATTAGGGGTTTTTACATGAATTTATTGTTTGCTCTTTCTTTGTGGATTTTTTTTTGGATTCCCGTATACGTAATTTTCTGGATTTCTCAATCATGGTTTTTTTTTTTCTTTTTGTCGCTAAAACGAGTTGTCTGATTATGTATCAGGATTTATATTTGTGTTAATATTCTGGGTTGCTTTACTATAGTTTTTGTTACGTTTTTCTCTATTCTTGTAGGCGAGCTTACTTGCTTTTGGTTATATGATTAAACTGCAAAACTAGGTTCCCAAACACGTACCTGCTCGTTGGATGTTGCAGTGACGAAATCACCCACGAGTACAAGGGCAAAACTGTTATGACAGAGGCGGAGCGTTATGAATCTCTTCGCCATTGCAAGTATGAATTTTCCTCCTCAGTCATCTGAGCTTGTTAATGAAGTTTAGTTTGTGGCAGTGGAAAAGATTCGCATTAGTTTTCATTTGTGGAAAAATTGTTTTATATGTCAGACGGAGCTCAATGCTTCAAACACGTGCTTATTATTGTTCATTTTGTGCAGGTGGGTTGATGAAGTCATCCCTGATGCTCCTTGGGTGCTGTCACAAGAGTTTCTTGACAAGCACAACATTGACTATGTGGCCCACGATTCTCTTCCGTAAGGATACATGCCTTGTAGTAAGAGTTATCATGTCTCTTCTTAGCCAAGTAGTTTTCAAACAACTAGCGATATATTCTTCTGTTAGTTGAAACTAATCAGTTCAGTTGGAACATAAGGGAATCCTATCTTATGTTTTCCAATATAGATTTCTTTCAAAGAATTTTTTTTTATGGTTTGTCATGTAATCCTTATGCTTATGCCATAATTTTGGTACAGCTACGCTGATGCCAGTGGAGCTGGGAAGGATGTCTATGAGTTTGTAAGTCTTGAGTGACAGTTCTTGTTTTTTATTTTTATCATTTTCTGTTGAGTGTTTTATTATTTTAAGTGAGCTTCTATTGCAGGTTAAATCGATTGGGAAGTTCAAGGAAACAAAACGAACTGATGGCATATCTACATCAGACATAATAATGAGGATACTTAAAGATTATAACCAGTATGTGATGCGTAATCTGGATCGAGGGTATTCAAGAAAAGAGCTAGGAGTTAGCTATGTTAAGGCATGATCTTTGTTTCCATGTGCTTGTTTAGCATCTGATTCAGTTATAAGTAATCCCATTTTATGGGTTCTGGTTTGTAAATTGGTTTGTTTTTTGATAACTTCTCATTCAGAAGAAACTTATGCTTGGTTTTGTTCAATCCAAACAGGAAAAGAGATTGAGGGTGAACATGAGATTGAAGAAACTACATGAAAAAGTGAAAGAACAACAAGAGAAAGTGGGAGAAAAGGTATGCCTACAGCCTACTCTTATTTAGGAGTGCTTTTTCACCTTTCGTGTTCTTGTTTTATTCGCATTTCAGAGTGCTTTATGGTTTTAATATAGTTTTTGACATGATAATTAGCATTTAATTTTTGTTTAGAATGCTGGTTATAGACTTCCTTTTGTTTCATACGATTTCTCCAGGGACAATGTTGTCAAGTTTATATGCTTGTAGTGTTATCTTGAATTATACCCATCATTAATATCAATGATTTTCTGTGCAAAGCTTAATGTCATTGATGTCATCCTATGTGAAGCTCAATTCTATGAGGTCTAATATAAATAGTTCAAGTTAATTACCCATTCATATGATCATATAATCAATCAGTCAAACCACCGGTCACCATCTGTCCCTACAGTCTTATATCAGTATATTTCCTTGAATTTTTTCTTATGCACCATCCTGATGAACCAAGTCACTACCTTGCATGGCGAAGTAATCTATGCTAAGTAGATATCATCTTGTCTTTATCTGTTGCTGCCTCCAGCTTTTATGCAAATCCATTCTGTTTGAGACGGAGCCTCCTTGGAGCATTTTATTTCTGCTTGGGTCATTGCCATTTATTACCAAATACCAATACTCTAAATCAGATATAAGATCTATAGTCCTGTCTCCCTCTCTCTACTTTATGAGATAATCCAGTTCTTAATGTAGTTAACAGAATTTTTTTTGCATGTTGCTAAAGTATTTAATGCATATTGATAATGCTGAAACTATGTGAGTCAAAGAGCCTCGAGAAGTTTTCTTTGTAATTTTTGTATGTTGTATGACTGTTGCAACATGTTTATCTTTGTCATGTTCATGACTAGAATGGAATCTATGTGACCAAAGTGGTGAGTGAAAGTGGCAATGAAGTTATGACAGCTAGTATAACTAATAGTCTAATCGATCATTTTACAATATTCTATAATTTATTTTTTGATCATATATGTTTTCATTTCTCAAGAACACTGACAAATAGTCAGGAAAATTTAGGCTTCTTTCATGAAAATAACAGAAAAGCAAATAGAAAAGTATGGTGCAATTTTTGAGTCAAGTCTTTATATGTGTGAGAAATTTAAAGTTATTTTACAAGTTGGTAATGCCTGTATGTTAGATTAGCCTGGTATATGAGAAATGATTTGTTGTGAGCAAGACCATGGTTTATGTTATACGTAATGTCCAATAGAAATGACCAAGATATTGTAGCCTGCTTGGAGACCGCATCGGTGAAAATTGTATGATTTGGTGGTGAAATCAGTTTCAAAGTGCTAGTGTATGGTTAATAGTAGGTTCATTCATCCCCTTGGTAGTTGTCAGGAAAATGTCCTCAGATTGGAAAACAATTCCAACCGGTCACATGACTGTTGCACTAGTGGGGTGTCTGGAAGAAAGACAATTTTATGTATTTGTGGAGCCCTAAAATTATGTATTTGTTTTCCTTGGACGGAAGAACAAATCATTAATGCATGGAAATTCATTTTTTTTACCTTCTTAGGTTCTTAGGGATTTTTATGGGCCATGGAAAGGGTAGTATCGGAGCTATTCTAGAGGATAGTAACCTGTAAAGGAGATACACACAGGTTTTTTTTTATTGCATATATGGAGGTAGTGTTTCATCAAGATATTACGTTTCCGTCACTAGGAATTGAGTTGACCTGGGCAGGAGATTAGCAGTACTTATGGCACTGGTTGATCTCTTTCACTGGAAGTGTTAACAGTAGTTATTGTGGACCATTAGGGCTTAGCTCTGTCAAATGTATACCTGCCAATTAAAATGAGAATAGCATAACGTTCTTGTTAACTTCCATTGATTCGAAAAGCTTAAGCTTATAGGAAATGGGCCAACAGTGTATATCAAGCTCATATGTATTTTAACACTCTCCCTCACGTGCATAGCCCCAGAGACGTTATGGGCCTAGCACATGAAACCCGAAACAGAGACAGAGGCCAAACTAAGTATTTATCATAAACAGGGACAAGCAAGAATTATCAAGATTCGAACACAAGACCTTTAGCTCTGATACCATGTTAACTACCATTGATCCCAAAAGCTTAAGCTTATAGAAAATGGACAAACAATGTATATCAAGCTCATATATATTTTAACAGTTCTTAAATGTTACAAATCTGCAGGATGTGTAGGAAGTGTAGCTCTATGAATTTTCCACTTTGCTTACTTGGAAGAATGTCTACTGATGTCCTACAATTAACAATTCTATGATCCATCGGTTATAGCAACGCTAGAGATCGTCCCTACCTCCCTGGTAGGAGCTTAAGTATAGGACCATAATTTTTTTTGGACTATGGTATAGTTGGATTTTCCCAAATTCTGTTAATTTCAATTTCCTTTTTAGCGACCATCTTGTTCAAATCACCGTGTTCACACTCCAGATCAGATTAGTAGGTAATTGTCATAATATTTTGGGTTATGTATTGGGAAAAATTGAATCAGATTTTCCTGCTTGGTTCATGTTGCCATCAAATTTAGTTTAAGGGGAGAATTATACATGATTCTTGTGCTAATGAATGTTTTTTTGTTTTAGTTTTGTGTTGAACTGTGTCTCTCTTTCTCCAATCATGACTTAATCTGATGTGATCCCAATGTCTATTCCGTAGTTTCTTTTTTCACCCTATCAGCCATCACTGTCAATAGAAATTTGATGTGTTTCTCCCCTCATGATATTGTAGATCCAAACTGTTGCAAAAACTGCTGGCATGCACCGCAATGAGTGGATTGAAAATGCTGATCGCTGGGTTGCTGGATTTCTTGAAATGTTCGAAGAAGGTTGCCATAAAATGGTAAGTAAACCCATGCATGAAATAATTATGTATGTTTTTTTTTCATGAATGCCTTTAGATATTAGAATCTAGTGAGAGGGTGTGTAAATTTTGCTTTCTTACCCAGTAAACATTGGTGTTTGTTAGGGCACAGCCATTAGGGATCGAATCCAAGAACGGCTAAGGGGGCAGCAGTCAAGAGAGTCCGGATATTTACTAGAAAATGGCAACGATGATGATGATGAAGATGAGGAATATTATGATGATGATGATGACACTGATGATGAAGATGAAGAATACTATGATGAAGAAGAATATTTTGATGAAATAGATGAGAATACTGAGAAAGAAAAGAAATAGATTTGCTTTTCATGCTTGCAGGTGGTAGGTCCCTTGTAGAATGAGCCTGGTTTTGTTACATGTTTGTGGGGTTTCTGTAAAGTGTCATTTGACAGTTGCAGGCAGTGAAATGTATTTGCTGTTACAGTTGAAGGGAGCTTGGATGTTTGTTGAAACCTTTTCTTGTAATACTAATCCCTTCTCTTTAGTGTGGTTTAGATTTGCTCAGCACATGGAAAACGTTATACATGAAAATGCTGTTGGTTGGAGTTTCCGCATTGCCAGAAGTGAGGTTCTTGTAGTGACAGCATACGTAGAAAAATCGGCATGCAACTCTAGAGCTTGTACAATGTCTACATTAAGGTTAATACTTAACAGAGTCAAGATTACGAGTTTGTGAGAATGTAGGAAAGATTTGAAAGCACAATTGAATGGAATGGAGACGGGGAATAGTTTCTTCGTCTGGTCTATAAAATTGGCGTATATTTCGAGTAATTTGATGTTTTTTAAAAAGGAAGGGCAGATGTGCGTTCTTAAACATGTATCCTTCATAATTTAAGGGCTAAATATCATTTTTTATTACTATCACCACTTAAATAGAGTTTATGAAATAATTATAGTTTTTTTTATAAATAAAAGCTAAATAAAAAAAAGTCAAAAACTGTATCTGTATATGGTTTCTGAGAAATTGCCAACGTTGTTATTTTATTGAATAGTAAATATTTTTAGCATTTATGATGTTTTACTATTTTAAAAACTATTTTGTAAATCATAAACGACCAAATTATACTTTATTCAATTTTATCTCTGAAGTTTCAATTTAAGTAATGTTTTTTTTTATAGTTTCAAAAAGCATTTTAATTGTTACCCCTATGTCAAGAGCTTAACGGAATTACTATATCAATGATTTATGTGGTTAAAATAGATATTAACCTGGTTAAATTGGTGTTTTAGAAAAGAATTTTACTGTTTAAACCTCTAAAGATTCTCATTTTAACCTTGTCAACTTTCAAATAGGCTAAAAAGTTCTTAATCTTGTTTTTTTAATGGAAAATGCAAATGGTATCTTAAACATATACATCCAGTGGAAGACATCACGATTAACCAAACTTTATATATATATATATATATATATATATATTTTGCTTACAATGATGATTTAATATACTATTTTTTCGTTGAAATGTTTGATCTAATTTATTCTTAATTCTTACTTGTTCACGTAAACTATCTTTATCCATAAGTGTTTGTTGACGTGAAGAATTAAATTCAAAATCTCAATATACTTAAATACCTTTAATTTAAACCTATTTATTATATATTCAAGAGTATTTTAAATAATTTTTTTTTTGTCAAAATTAGTTTTAATATTAAAAAGCAATGCTATTTAATAGGAGTAGGTGTTTGGGCTGGGTACCTTTTTTTAATTAATTTAGGGAAGTGGGCAAAGCCCACTAGACCAGAAGAAGTCGAGGTCTGGAAACCCTAGCCGAATCATATATGATCAGAATAGCAACATCCACAGGTTGTTGCAGCCAAACAACACAAGATTCACTCACAGCCAATCTACACACCAGTTAGTGTTTTGATGAACGTGATTGACATGACGTTTCTAATTACGCGATAGGAAATCTTTGCAGGCTGTAATAACACAAAGTTGAGATCGAGTGCTTGAACTGTACCCAACACTAGGAGTTTCTACCTAGTTACCAAAAAGAGAGTTGGGTAAAGCAGACTCCAACGAGCACGGTTCAACTTTATTTAATGTGATTCAACCTATGCATTAATTAAGACATAAACTAGAAAAACTCTTACATTACGTTTAGTTATCTAGAATTAAAATTTAAAATTAAAATTAAAATGAATTTATATTTTTTTAATTATTTTTATATTAAAAAAATATAATTTCACCTCAAATCTAATTCAAAATTTCAATTTCAGACAATTAAACGTGACTTTAATATATGGTGATGCCTTTGTCTCACGATGGCTGAGTGTCGCTACACGTCTTGTTAACCTCTGCACTTCTTTTATAGTCTGAGGAGGGGCCATGTTGAGGATGACCTCGATCTTTTCTGGGTTAGCTTCTATTTCTCTTTGGGTAACCATGAAACCGAGGAACTTCCCCCTAGTGACTTCGAATGTGCATTTTGCAGGGTTCAGCTTCATCTAGTGATACCAAAGTATTTCGAAGGCCTCATCCAGGTCAAAGTTATGGTCCTTGGCCTCAAAGCTTTTAACTAACATGTCATCCACGTAAACTTCCATGTTTTTTCCAATATACTCAAACAAGATCTTGTTAACCAGCCTCTGATAGGTTGCCCCGACGTTTTTAAGCCCGAACGACATGACTTTGTAGCAATACAACTCTTAGTAAGTGATGAAGGTTGTTTTCTCCTGATCAAGCTCATGCATAAGGATCTGGTTATAGCCAGAATAGGCGTCCATGAAACTCAGAAGTTCATGCCCTGAGGTGGCGTCAACCAACTGATCTACTTGTGGTAGGGGAAAACTGTCTTTCAGGCAGGCTTTGTTCAGATCTGTAAAGTCAATACAGATTCGCCACTTGCTGTTGGTTTTTTTTTTACCATCACCACATTGGACACCTAGTTAGGATAGTCCGTCTCCCGAATGAAGTCAGCCACGAGGAGTTTATCAACTTCGGTCTTGATGGCGACTTGTCGTTCGAGGCAAATGACCTTTTCTTCTGAGTGACTGGCTTTTAGCATGGGTCCACATTTATCCGGTGCACGATGACATAAGGGCTGATCCTGGGCATATCTTAGGCCGACCATGCAAACAAGTCTTGATTCCTCTTAAGGAGAGAGAGGAGTGACTCTTTGAGATTCTTGGGGAGATTGGAGCCAATCTGGACTGTTCTTGAGATGTCGTTCGGATCATAAAACAATATATCCGTTGAGTTTCCATTATCCACTAAGATGCGTCTGACATCGTGGTTAGTTATAAGGAGCGAAACCACCACGACATCATTGTGTGGGGTCTGCACTCCTTCTAGATCATCATCCATGAAGGAGATTGTATGGTTTGTCTTTATTCGCTTATGAAGCCCAGTCACAGAAGCCATGGATCTGGCATACGTTTTAATGTTCTACCCAAAGTTGCTTCCGACGATCGATCCACCACAGATCATTTCGATAATTCTAGTGACTGTGAGATCCTAGCTCTCCTGGTCATGTTCTTCTCGGTTTGGCTTCAGACTCCTTCTAGAAGCTCAACGCTCTTGGTTTTGACCAGAGGGATGTTCAAGACTTTTTTTGGTTCGATCAGGCGTTCTTTCCCACCGTGGTCTAGTAAACTTGTTTAAGTACCCTCGGTTGATAAGAGACTCAATCTGCTATTTCAGAGCATGACACTCTTCAATGTTGTGCCCGTGATTTCTGTGGAATTGACACCACTTGCTCCGATTTCCATTGGGGTGTTGCGGCTTCGGAGGCCATCGAAGGATTGCTCTGTCCTGAACCTACATCAGGATAATAGTCATGGATGCGTTGAGTGGAGTGAAACTTTCAAAATTGGTGGTGGCTTTAAATATGTTCTCGTGATAGGGTTTTTTGGCTGCCCCACCTCAAGATTCGCCAGTGTCTTTCATCTTCTTCTCTGTTTCCCCTTCTCTTTCCTTTCGGAAAGCTTGATCGTCCTCGGCCAGCATGTACTTCTTAACTTGGTCCAGGATCTCATTCATATCTTTAAGAGGTCGCCTGATGAGCTTAGAGCTGAAGATCCTAGATCTTAGCCCGTTTTGAACGCTAATACTTGTACGTTGGGGTCGAGGTCCGAGATTTCCCATGCTGCTGCATTAAACCTTAAGATGTAGGCTCGAAGTTTCTCTCCTCGATGCTGAATGATGTTGAAAATACTTTCTAAGGTCTTCCTGGGTCCCTTGCTGCTGAGGAAGTGCGAGGCAAAGACATAGTTACGTTCCTTGAAGGTGTCCATGCTTCCCGGTTTTAATCTAGAATACCACATACTAGTGACCTTTTCAAGTGTCAAGGGAAAAGCTCGACACATGATGGGATCAGAATGCCAATATAGCATCAATGTGGTCTTGTAAAGATGCAGGTGATCTAGGGGTCCGTTGAGCCATCATAGAGCTTGATAAATGGCATCCGAAAATTTGGCGGGAGCGAAACTTCGAGAACTTCTTAAGTGAATGGTGGATCCTGGATGCTAAGCTCATCTAAGACGTCATGGTTCCAGCCTTAGAGAGTTTTATTGATCTTCTCTTCCATTTTCTCGATTCGTTTGTCCAGGTATAAATTACTTTTAGAGGAAGAACCTTCCCTAGATCTGCTGGTGTGAGGTGGTGAAGATTATGTAGCGGAGCGATAGTCGACGGGGCGCCCATCGCTAGGATGGCTAATTTGCCTATAAGTATGGCGAGGAGACGGAGGTGAAGGTTGTTTGCCCACTCCTCGAACTTCAGCGGCAAGATTCGTCACCAAATGGGAGAACTCTAGAAACCGTGCTTGGATCATTGGAATGGCGGGATGCACCAAGGAAGCCCTTTGAGATCTTCAGAAGAATCTATCTCCGTTGATCCCGGGTGAGGATGCTGCATTCTTGGAAAAGCAGGCGGCTCGTGGTCAAGAGCCATGTGCTCAGACGTTGTAGGGAACCTCGAGCCAGACTGCATACTGTGAGTGCTGGTATGTGTAGGTGCAACATTGGCTCCGACGATTCCCTTGCCGACATTTTTGGTGGTGTTTCTGGGTGGCATGGCAACATATGAGTTCTTTGAAGATTTCTTCGCTTTTACTGGACAACGAGATATTGGTTTCCCACAGACGGTGACAATTTGTTATGCCAAAATTCTACTGTAGGGTTGGAGGGCTGAAATGCTAGATCTGCATAAGGGAAAACGGTGATCTAAAGGGTTGCTGGAGGAAAAGGGGGGTTGTGTCTCCAAGGACTCTCCGATGCCTTTGTATATTTTGGGTTTTGAGAGAAAATGATAACAGTAAGAGTAGTAGTGATAGTGTTTAGTAATGAATAACTTATCTTTTGCGTACCTTGGACCCCTTTTTATACCAATGATTCGTTTAGGGAATCAAATCCATTATTTGCTTATGGACGACGCGGTCCCTAAAATACTGCCTAGGTTCTTGCGCGTGAAAAGTTTGTTACCAATAACGGCCTCATGATGCGTTTTGCCACGTGTCTTTTGCAGGCATTGCCATCATAGCGGTCTCATGATTCATTCTGGAGGTTTTAATCATCCACATGTTCGATCTTCATTGATGGGTAAATTATCCACTTGTCATCAAGTCATTGGAGAGAGAATTTTCCCCTACATCAAGAAGAATATGTAAAAGATGAAAAAACAGAAAAAAAAAGAAAAAAAAAAAGGAAAAGAGAGGTAAAATTGCAGGTAACTCGATTTGTGGACAGCCCAAAAGCCCTGGATGACTTTTTTTGAAGGTACTTAAGGTGGATTTGGGAAAGCTTTTGCCCACAGAAAAAGAGCTGGTGGGAATAGATTTGATTGCTTTTCTTAAAATTATTGTTTGGTAAAATTTCACTACTATAGCTTTTCAAAAAATAGCTATCAAGGAAAGCTAAAAATCTTATTTTCTTACAAGCAAAGTTGGAAGAGCTTTTAAAATGTGTTTGACCGGGTAGCTCCTATATTTTTAATGAATTTTATGTAAAACCAAAACTGCCATTACCACATTTCACTAATTTCCATCTAACGTCTTATATATTCAAATTATCTAAACCTTTAATTCTCATTTCTCTTTATTGAAACAACGAGCTCGACTATGAAAATAGTGCTTGGAAGAAACGGCAAAAAAAAAAAAAGACAAATATTGTAGATATTTTTTTTGTTTTATTATTAAGTAATAAATGATTTTATTAATATAAAGTTACGGATTATTATTAGATAATGAATAATTTTATTTTTGTTGTTAATAAAGAATACATTTTTAGTTAAAAAATAATCCATTAAAACTGTATATCTTTTAACCATGTCCATTTTAGTAGTTTTACAGTTTTTATAGCACTATTAAGATTACAATTACCAAATATTATTATTGATCACAATACTGTCACAGTGCTTTTGCAAGACAGTTTACCAAACGCTACACTGAGCTTTTAACAACAACATTTCTCACAACTCTTCTGGTACCAACACTCTCACAACACTTTTAGCACTAGTATTGCTACAATACAGCACCCCCAAATGCACCCTTTGTGCACTACCACCTCCAAGCTCTCCATTCCTTCTCGGTCCTACAAATTACACAATGCTTCTTGATTATCATATGAACTCATATAGTATTTACAGGCAAACCTTAGAATGAAAAAATGGCAATTAAATATATGGAGGTTAAATATATGAAAGAACTTGTCACTAATCTTGCACATGCATAATTTCACACATAAGAATATGCCAATTAGGAGATTTCGACCTATAAATTAAATGACTAGGTCAAAATGTCGCTTGAAAAATATAAGAATCAAGAAAAGGGCTAATCAATGCAAATAAGCTAGACAACTATTATATCAGTAGGTGATATAACACAAAAGAATAGCTCACATAGTCGCACCTAAAAAATCTATCCACGTGTGAAGACCCAATCCCAATGAAGTAATAACAACATAATCGATCCCAACACCACAGATAATTCATGGTGTTATGCCTAAAATAGATATACATATTATTGAACGGGATGTCCTATATCTATGGAAGGTTTGATCGTCATTCAAGATCTGGCCCTCTTGAATCTAGTGTTATTGATTGGAGAGGATATCGCAATTTTGGAGCCAGAACACCTTTGAAGGATTGAATAACTTTGGAGTTATTGTCCATTTCTACCTTTGATTATACTCTCTCTTTTAATATTGGAAAAAAAATAAGGAATAGTGCTTATGAATCGCTGCTACCTATGCAAATAGGTGCTTCTAAGTTGTTCTTAAATTAGACCACTTTAGATTATGGCTCTTTGGGTTTTTGGTTTTTGTTGGGTGAGTAGCGGTTCTGTTAAAGAGGAGTTGTGGGTGTGGAAGGGCATTCGAGCTTCGACAGAGAAGATGAAGATTATTGCCTTAATCTCAATCTCCATTTGGTGTATGGTTTTGTTGTAGAGAAATAAGAGAGCTTTTGGCAAATAGGAGAATTTTCTTGTAAATGAGAATCATCTTTTTGATTTCATAGAAGCATCATCTCTTAGATAGTTCTTTTGTACATGGGTGATACCTTTTTAGTTTCCTTTTATACTACATATGATATTCTTTTTCTTATAAAAAAAAAGATGATTGGAAAAATATATAACATACTTAGGGAACCCTTTTTTAATTTTGGAGAAATCCTAATAAAATTAAAGGAAAAATACACAAAAGTACTTTGTGGTTTTGGGGTCTTTAGATCAGATGCCTTAAGGTTTAAGGGTTTTTTAAATCAGGTTTAAAGGCCAAATGAATGGGAGAATTCTTTTTAATCACCACACTTCAAGTTAATTTAGTCGTTGCAATGAATTTTTAGGCTTAAATTATCAATATCGAACATGAGACAAGGAAATTTGGTTGAATTTTTATTTTTTTTATTAAAATATAAAAATTAAATGATTCATCTTGTTTGGGGATTAGTCACCACACTTCAAGTTGAATTGGCCGTCGCAATGGTTTCATCGAACATGGGAGAATTTGGTTGAATTTTTAATTTTTATTACAAAATAAATATAGAAATAATAAAAGTATAATACGGTTTGGCCTTCATTTGACTATGACAACCTCAAGGGAAGTTTAACTTTTTAAACCACAAGTACCTGATTTAAAGACCCTAAACCACATGTTACTTTTATGTATTTTACTATTTTCCCCTAAAATTAAATCCTAATCCTTATAGGAAACCCTTTTAATTTTCTGCTCCTACATCAGGAATATAAGTTTGGTGTCATTACGTCAATGATGCCGCGTAAAGAAGCACCAGCAGTAAAGGAACGAGGTAGAAGATAAGCACTATTCAAGAAATTACACGAAAGCAAACCGTTCTTTTTTCTTTCTTGTTGTTTCCAGAACCTCTATACTGAAGACACATAAGTTAACTTTTAAGATATAAAGAACAAAAACTTAACACAAAACACATACTCATGTAAAATCCAGAAGAAAGTTCCCATTGCATGCATTCCTTGTACGCTGTAACTTTATATGATCATTTAGTTTGGTTTTAACTTAAGATGTGACCTTGATCATAACCAAGAAAAGAGAAAAGGCCTTAATGCAGAATAACAGGAGTTTCATGCATAGCTGACCTGAATAATGGCAATGAGGCCTTTTGAGATTTCAGTAGCTTATCCACCCTAACTCTGCCTCAGTCTCTTCATTGCTGAAGCTTGTCACCAACAACCATTATAACAGACTTGGACACCATCCAGTGGCAATCTGCTTGAAACAAATTAGTGACTTTCCCATATTAAAACCAGCAGAGTTCGAAAATGTCAGATTGGACAGTGCCAAATTCATACCAACCACTATATAAGGAAGACAAGGACAAAGTGTCAACAATTCATCAGCCAACCCATCTGCTGTAGGAAAGCCGTCATTCATAATCCCCCATGAAAATCTGTAAGATATGCTCCTCTTCAATCATTAAACTTAGAGATCCCGATCTCTAGACTAGAATTTGGACAGGGTATAGGATAAGCATCTTTCATCTCCATGGCCAAACCTTCAAGCATTCTATATATCTGGTCGGCTTGAGGGTGCCCTTGATCCTTGGACACAAAACAGTTCACACAACCTGCAATCTCAATCCAGCTACATCCAATTTCCTTTCTTAAACCCTTTTCCCTCATCTCTTTCCTTACTCTATCAACACTTTTCCAGTTTCCTTCCTCTGCGTACATATTTGAGAGCAAAACATGATAGCCTGTAACTTTGTTTCCTGTATCCATTTCAAGCAACTTCTTGGCAACTACTTCTCCCAATTCAAATTGCCCATGAAGTCTGCAAGCTCCAAGAAGTGAACCCCAAATTTCCATTATATTACCCTCTTCACCCAATTCTGTAACAAACTCATAGGCTTCAGTGACCCTCCCAACCCTCCCTAACATGTCTACAATGCAACAATAGTGCTCAGCTGAGGGCTTAATCTTATATTCTGTCTCCATTGACTTGAATATTATAAGACCTTCGTCAACCAAACCAGAATAACTGCAAGCTGACAGGATTGCAACGAAGGTAATAGCATCAGGTACAACGTCAGAACCATGCACTGACAGAAACACAGAGAGAGCTCTCTCACCCATCCCATGTTGACCATAACCCAATATCATTGTGGTGTATGTAACAGAATTTTTCTCACAGGTTTTAGCAAACACATTCTCAGCATAATGAATTGCACCGGATTTGGAGTACATATCAATTAAAGCAGTGGCCACAAAGATATTTTGATCCAGCAAATAGCGAAGAGAAAATCCATGGAGTTGCTTACCCAAATCTATTCTACCGATTGGACTACAAGCTGGGAGAACTGACGCCAAGGTTACAGCATTGGGAATCATATTTTGCTCCACCATCTGTCTAAATGCACCAAAAGCTTCTTCAATAAGCCCATTCTGTGTGTATCCAGCAATCATAGCATTGTAGGTGGCTTGATCTATATCACTGGTGCGATATTTTTCAAAAAGTCGCTGTGAAGTCCTAATCAGACCAGATTTGGCATACATGTCTATAAGATAACTATCCATACCTTCAAAATGTATGCCATGCCTAAGAAGGAAAGCATGTGTCTGCTTTCCAATTTCCTTGTTTCTAAGATTTGATGCTGCTGAAAGTAAAGCAGTTGATGTTACAGAATCAATCACAAACCCTTGCTTCTGCATCTCATATACTAGCATCAATCCTTCTTCATCCAAACCATTCTGCACAAAAGCAGAAACCATGGTATTCCAAGAAATAACATCTCTTTCTGGCATCATATCGAAAACTTCAAATGATGTGTGGATGGAACTACACCTTGAATACATGGCAATGATTGCATTTTGTATGATAACAGGTACTTTAGATAAATTCTTAATAATAAATGCATGCAGCTGTTGACCTAAGTTCAATTGCTGCAACTGCGAAACTGCACTTATAGCTGAGAGAAGAGTTACATCATCAAGAACAGTCTGTTCTGATGCTACAGCTTGAAGAAAAAGCTCCATACCTTCAACAGGACGATTATTCTGAACATACCCACCGATCATAGTATTCCAAACTTCAGTATTTCTCTCCAAACAACAATAAAAAATATTCCTAGCAAAATCAAGGCAACCTAGCTCGGCATAAGTAAATATCGCTGAACTCACAACAAACAAGTCATTCATATATTCACTACCCAATTTAAGAAGCAAACCATAAAGAACATTAGCATTCTTACAGTCCCCTAAACTTGATAACGCAGGGAATATATTTACAAAACTAACGGGACTTGGTCTTATCCCCATTTTCATCATCATCCTGAATTGCCTAACCGCCTCCACATGCCTCTCCGTCTTTACATACCAAGAAAAAATAATATTCCAAGCAACCACATTTCTCTTACGCATACTGTCGAAAAGTTTACAAACTACATCATACTTTGAATACTGAGAACCCATAGAATAACCCATTTCACTAACGGTCGTGTTTAAACACGTAGCATACATATTCAAGAGAGAATTGTATACAATCCTGCTGGGGTTCGATAAACAGCGAACAAAATGGCAATGCACTGCTTTACCTAACTTCAAATTCCGGGTCTCGGCGCAGGCTTTGAGGGTAGAAGAGTATGTGTAGGAATCGCATTTGGTGTGTGGAGAGGAGTTCTTCATCTGGGCATAGAATAGAAGTGCCTCATGGGACATGTTGTTGCAAATGAAGCCAATGATGATAGTGTTCCAAATGACTGTTGTGGGACGAGGAATTGTATCGAATAGTTGGCGCGCGAGATGGGGTTGGCCTTCTTGGCATATCCTGCTTAGGCGTGAGCGAATTGTGGGGGTTTGGGGTTTTGGGTTTGGTGGAGAGACGGTTGAAGAAGAGCGGAGATGGTGATGATGGTTAGGATGAGGAGAGGTGTTAGTTGAGGATGGTGAGGATGGGATAGGTAGAGATGAACAGGCCATGGCCATGGAGATGGAGCGATAAGTTCTTTTTTATTATTATTATTATTTGATAATGGAGGGATGAGATCTTATTCTGGCCTTTCCTCTACTTGTCGATTTTGTGATATTTGATTGACTTGAAACTTTAATGGCTCATTCTCATCTCTCTTGTTCAAGAAATTTTTTTTTAGTAATTTTTAAGTAATTTTATTAATAATATTTTTATAATTATTATTTATGTTTTCAATAAAATTACTTAATAATTATTAATATAGTTTCTATTCAGATTGAAAATAATATTTTATACTAAATGCATATAAAAAATTCTCTTTGTTTAGGTCTTCGGTCTATTTAGGTGTTTGTAGGAAAGGGAAAATAGAGAAAATTAAAAGAAAGAGATAAAAGGGGTATTTAGTATTTACCTTGATTGTTAAAAAAATAATGAAAAGGTAAAAGGGAAAGGGAAAATAGAAGCAATTAAAGGAAAGAGATGGGGGGTATTTAGTATTTACCTTGATTGTTAAAAAAATTAATGACAAGGTAGAGGGGAAAAAGGAAAATAGAGGTAATTAATTGTTAAAAAAATAATGAAAAGGTAAAGGGAGTGTATTAACTCTCATTTTGTTTGGTTAGGAGGGGAAGGAGAAGATAATTGATAAGTTATTATTGTCATATTATCAATATATCTTTGTTAAAATTTAAACCGCTAAAAAAAGTAAAATTGAAATTACATAATATATCTATATCTATATACTATTAATAAAGCCAGAACACTCTTTTGGTGTGTTTCATTTTGAAATGTCAAAAATATCACCACATAAATATAGATTTATTGTGTTATTAGATATAAAAATGTAAAACTAATCCCCCTATATTTGTCTAATCAATAACTTCTTGTTTCAAAAACCATTTATCTATAATAACCACCTAAGCAGTTGTATGCTAACCGTTTCAAAAACCACTTATCTGCAATAATCACTAAGCAGTTACATAGTTCCCACTAATTCACACCTACTTATTCTTATCCTTTTATTTGTTTCTCAATTAACTATTGGTAACTAATTCGCTAAGCTTAATTTTCTTTCTCAATGTTTCATTTCTAGGTGAGATTATTCTCAATTCTCTTTATTCATATTTGATTAGTTTATTGTCTTTTCCTTTATGCAGATCTATTCTTTTGTTGACTTGGTAATGTTTTGCAATTGTGTTCGATAATTAGATTTAGTTTTTTTTTTGCATTTCCTAGATCAATGAATAATTTCAATTTTTCCGTAATAAATAACTAGCATCTCAACATATGTGTGTAGCGCATATTGAGATGTTAGGTTGTTTAATTATATAGAAGATGATGCTCGTATTAATAACTCCTAATCTTCTCTCCTCCCATATCCCCCAAATTGGGAGTTTTAAAAAATCCATTATTTAGAGGGGATAAAGGGGTATCAGATCCACCATAATACCCTTCCTTCCACTTCTTTAATAAACTCCTAAATTGAGGTATATAACCCAATTCCCTCCCCTCCCTCCCCTCCAATTCCTTCTGTCCCAAACAAGTTGTAGCTATTTGGAGAAGTATTTGCTGTCAACATATTTGCACAATTAGTGTTTGTAATGTTTGTTATTATCAATAAATTGGTAGGGGTTTGCTTAACATTCACCATATCAGGTAGTATAAAATAAAAAAAAATAAAAAAACTACTAGTAAAACTAACTCTAGTAAAATCTATGTTTTCAAAGTTCAATCATACTCCTATATAAAATATAAAATAAAAAACCTAACCATACATACATAATCCAAAAGCCAAAAGTTTTGTGTGTTGAGATGCTAATATTAATAACTTCTAATCTCTTCCTCTCCCATACTCCCAAATTGGGGGTTTTAAAAATTCATTATTTTGATAGGATAAAGGGGTATTAGATCCCCTCCAATACCCTCTCCTCCACTCCTTTAATAAACTCCTAAATTGATGTATATAACCCAATTTCCTCTCCTCCCTCCCATCCATTCCCTCCAATTCCTTTTGTCCCAAACAAGTTGTAGCTTTGGAGAAGTATTTACTATCACTGTGTTTGCCCAATTACTGCTTGTAATGTTTGCTATTATAAATAAATTGGTAGGGGTTTGCTTAACCTTCACTGTATCAGGTAGTTTAAAAAGAAAACTACTAGTAAAACTAACTAAAGTAAAATCTATGTTTTCGAAGTCCAACCATACTCCTATATAAAATATAAAATAAAAAACTCAACCAAAAATATTGATGTAGGGAAAAATTCCCTCTCCAATAACATGATGACACGCGTCAATCTCTAAGGGTAAAATGATAATTTTATGACCATGACAAGATAGCCCATTTCCTTTCGACACGTGACACGGGGGATAATGGTAACTTTGCACCAAATGGCCTGATACTATGTTGCCACTCCAACCTTTGGATAAACTCGTACGACTTATAGATAGCTCCAAAAGAATATTACTCCTATCTTAACACTAAAGTTGTTTTCCTAAATGAACTTTACTCCGACACACTATAAAAATGGGTTTTCATATATCAAAAGATATTTTTCAATAGAGAACTCATAGCTCCTATTTTATATAGCTTTCCTTATCTCCAAAAAAAGGCCCTATCTGACCTAGGCATCAGAGAGTCCTCTGATGGCACACCCCTCTCTGGCCCTCTGCTACTTTAGATTTTTTTCTCGTTTCATATGTGTAGGTCTCACTCCCCAACTATCCAGATTTTGGTAGGTTTTCGACATCAACAGATTGGTGCTAGAAGGAGGGCCTTCTTTTTTCTAAAGGATTAATGACTCACCTGTTATCATGCTATCTAAAAGCACTAACGAAACCAGTTCAGTTGCCACATGAGCATCCATTCGCCAACAATTAACCAATCCACACCTTCTTGCCATATCTGAACACACCGGCTCTGAGCATAACAATGAGCCATCGTATGGATGGACTAGGCACTATCCTCACCTTGATTCGATAGAACCCAAGCCCTAAGAGAATCAAGAGGCTTTCCTTGCCTTGCATCCCACCATTCTTCAGATCTATGAGCAATTCCAAGAGCTCACCAAACTTATCACTGATCTCATCTCTGGGGTAAAAGGAAGAGTCTGTCACTCTACGCCTCCATATCATTTATAATGGAGTTACTGACAAAAGACAACCTGAGCGCAATAAATTTGTTGGAGATTGTTCCTCAACTGGATCCTCCTTGTGTGCTAAGGCGAGGTCTCGGAACAACTCCATCTCTAGAATTTCTTCCAAAGTCAGGTCTCAAGGCTTCTCAATCTCCAAAAATCACACTGATCTAGACAAAAGATTAGAGGAAATGGACCAAATGATAAATGAAGCCTTTAAAGCAAGGAACACCAATGTCCTGGATGACTTTACCTCAAAAGATCCACCTTTTACTCAAGAGATCCTTAAGGCCCCTCTCCCTCGACATTTTTGAACGCCAGTTATCAAGGCATACGATGGAACCATAGACCCAGTAGATCACCTTCAACATTACAAGACCACTATGATGCTGCATCGCAATCTTGATGCCGTTATGTGAAAAAATTTCCTCCTGACCTTGGAAAAGGCTACTAACACCTGGTACAGTCATCTTAGGCCCAGTAGTATTAACTCATTCAAAAAGCTAAGTTGTACCTTCGTATCATATTTCCTGAGTAGCAAAAGACCTCGGAAGACCTCACAAAGCCTATTCAGCATCATTCAACGTAGAAGATAAAAGCTCCGAGAATATATCTCCCGGTTCGATATAGTGGCTTAGGAAATTCCTGATCTCGACCCTGTTATCCAAACCTCAGCCTTCTAGAATGGCCTCAAGCCAGGAACATTCAACTTCAAGTTGACCAAGCACCATTCCAGGGATATGAACGACATCCTAGCCTGGGCCGAGGAACATATGATCTCGTAAGATGATAAGGTATTCAAGAGAGAAAGAGAGGGTGGGATGGAAAAAAGAAAGATGGACTAATGAACCCAGATGAAGCTCCATTAAAAAATCTCACCCAAAAAGAAAAGCAAGAGTCCCCCATAACTTTGAGAATTTCACTCCGCTGAGTGCCTTTAGGACGAACATACTTCTGAGTATCCAAGACTGGGACCTCCTTCATTGGCCTCTAAGACCTCTCTATTCGAGTGAAAACCGATCTAAGTTGTGTCACTTCTATAAGGATCATGGTCACGACACTGAGGAGTGTCACACTTAAACAGTAGATCGAATCCTTCATTCGAATAGGGTACTTAAAGGAATACATCGGATCTCACCAAGTTCAGGATTATGAAGATCGTTCTCGGTGCTCATACTAATGAACCTTAGAAAGGTCATATCAAGGACGTTAGAGTCTTAGGAGGAGTCCTAGACCAAGTCCTAGAAAACCAATCCGAGAAGAAATGTGCTCCCAGAATAATCAAGGACACACCACCGTTGTTTCAGGCACTATCAAAGCCATTTTTGGAGGACCGACTGCACGAGGATAGTCTACCCATGGGAGGAAAGCTTATATTCAGTCGGTAGCATCTGGTGGTTGACCTCATAAACGGGTTAAGACAGACCAAGTGATATCTTTTATAGATGAAGACCTAGAGGGAATACAAATGCCACATGACGATGTTGTGGTTATCTCCCTCCTCATCACTAACTAGAATGTTGAACGGGTCCTAGTGGATAACGAAAGCTCAGCAGACATCATTTTCTTTGAGGCCTTCCAACAGATGAAGCTAAAGGATGACCAACTTAAGACCATATAGTCTTATTTGTTTGGTTTCTCAGAATCACCAATGCTCACCGAAATAAGCATAGTTTTCCCTGTCACTGCAGGAACTCCACCACAACTCACTACTATCCAAACTACATTTTTAGTGGTGACACACCCATCATCATACAATGTTATACTCGGGAAACCGAATCTTAATAAAATGAGGGAGGTAGTCTCTACATATCATCTGAAGGTAAATTCCCTACTGAGGAAGGCATGGGGGAAGTTCAAGGCAACCAGCAAACCTCTCGGTCCTGTTATTTGAACTCCATCAAAGGCCAAAGAAAAGTCAAAGCTTTGCCCTTAGAAATAGAGGACCTGAAAGATGAACTTAAGACCCCACAAGGACAACCAGAAGAAGAACTCATCCCCATCTCTCTAAATGAAATAGATTCGAAGACTGTACTAATAAGTTCTGGTCTCTATGAAGACCTCAAAGAATCCTTAATTTCTTTCATGCGAAGGAATTAGGATCTTTTCACCTTGTCAGTCTCTGACATGCTTGGGATTGATCCATCAGTTATTGTTCACTGGCTGAATGTGGATCCTAAGCATAAACCAATGGTAAAAAAAAAAGATGTCATTTGCTCCAAAACGGCAAAACACCATTAATGAAAATGTGGACAAGCTCCTAGCAGCTGAATTTATTCAAGAAATTAACTACCAATAGTGGATCGCCAATGTGGTGATCGTCAAGAAGGCTAATGGTAAATAGATGATCTACATCGATTTCATGGATCTGAACAAGGTCTGCCTCAAAAGATAGTTCCTACCTCGAATTAACCAGCTAGTTGATGCCACATTTAGGCATGAGCTACTCAGTTTCATGGATGTATACTTTGGGTACAACTAAATTTTAATGTATAAGCCCGATCGACCCAAGATCACCTTTATCACCGATCAACGCCTATACTGCTATAAGGTGATGCCCTTTGGACTCAAGAATTCATGAGCGACTTATCAAAGGCTAGTCAATAAGAAATTCAAATAACAGATCGAGAAAAATATGGAGGTTTACGTGGATGATATGTTAGTTAAGAGTGTCAGCATCAAGGATCAAGAGTCCGATCTGGAGGAGGCTTTTGGGATACTCCATCGCCACCAAATGAGGTTGAACCCAACCAAATACACCTTCATAGTTACTGTAAAAAAATTCTTAGGTTTCTTGGTAACACTATAGGGAATTGAAGCTAACCCTGTAAAGATAAAGGCAATAATAAATATGACTCCTCTTTGAAACATCAAAAAAGTGTAAATGTTGACCGAACGAGTGGCTGCACTCAGTCGTTTCATGTCTAAGTCTGTTGAAAGGTGCCTACCTGTCTTTAGAGCTATCAGAAAAGCCAAGCGTTTCATGTGGAATAAAGAGTGTCAAAAATCATTCAAGGAGCTAAAAGAATACTTGAACTCGCCACCCCTCCTGACTAAACCCATCACAGGGATGAAACTCTTTCTCTATATATCAGCAGGCTAAGATGTCATAGCCTTTATCTTGATTCAAGAAGACGCTGGGATGCAGAAATTCATCTATTATGTTAGTCGAATCCTAGATGATACTGAGACATGGTATCTCCCGATCGAAAAATTAGCATACGCCTTTCTAATCATGGCCCGAAAGCTCCGACCGTATTTTCAAGCTCACACTATAGTTCTCATCACCGACCAACCTCTACGGTAGGTCCTCCACAAGTCAAATATTTCTAGAAGATGGTTCAAATGGTCTATTGAGCTAATCAAATTTGATATTCGATATAAGCCACGAATGGCTATCAAAGCATAGGCCCTAGTGGATTTCATAATTGAAACCATTTTTCTCAACATCTTGGTTGAAGTCGAAGCATCTAAGAAAATTGAGTTGATACTAAGTTGGATGCTATATGTGGATGACTCTTCTAATAGCACTAGTAGCAGGGTTGGCCTCATTCTCAATAGCCTTGAAGGATTCATAATCAAGTACACCCTAAGATTTAGGTTCAAAGCCTCAAACAACGAGGCTGAATATGAAGCATTACTCGCTGGAATAAAACTTGCCAAAGCATTATTTGTTGAAGCTTTAGAAGCCTATTGTGACTCACAGCTAGTGGTGAACCAAATGACCAATGTATATAGAGCCAAAGGTGTAAAGATTGCAAGGTATCTCGAAAAAGCTTGCAAACTTATAGCAACCTTCAAGATAACCCATGAGCCTCGGAAGGAGAACACAAAGACGAATGCCTTGGCCCCGGTTGCCTCCTCCAGAAATATTGATTTTGCTTAGGCCGTCTACCTTGAGACCCTCTCCACCCCAAGAATTGATGAAGTACCAGTTATGTCACTTACCACTGAGCTAATCTAGATGGATATGGTCCTCAAGTACATAGTGGATGGCATACTTCTTGATCAAAAGAACAAGGCTAAGAAGCTCATCTGTCATGCCTCAAGATATGTCACATTTGATAAACAACTTTACAAAAAGGCCTCACCAGACTTTATCTAAAATGTCTAAGGACCACCGACACGAATTATGCTATCTCGAAAGTACACCAATGGACATGTGGTAACTACCTTGGAGGTTAGGCATTGGCATTTAAAATACTTCACCATTGTTACTATTGGCCCAATGACCGGCCAACCTCTTGACATCAATCACCATCCTTCTTCCCTTCGCCATGTGGGGAATGGATATCCTGAGACCATTTTGAGAAGCACCCAGACAAAAGAAACATTTAATAGTAGCCATCGATTATTTCACCAAGTGGGTAGAGACCGAACTTCTCTCCAGCATTTCTGACCATCAGACACGAGGGTTCCTCTGGAATTCAATTGTCTGCAGATTTTGCATACCTAAGGTATTGGTTACCGATAATGGTACGCAGTTTGACAGCACTCAGTTTAAATATTTTTGCCAAGACCTCTAGATCGAGTAAAGATTTTCCTCGGTTGACGACCCTCAGGAAAATGGGAAGTAACCAACAAAACCTTATTGTAGGTCATCAAGAAAAAGCTTGACAATACCAGCCAATATTAGATTAATCACCTCCGAAATGTTCTATGGGCATACCGAACTACCACCCGAACTCCCATAAAAGAGACCCTATTTTTCTTAGCATATGGATTTGAGGCTGTCATACCCATAATTAAAAGTGCAAAGCTTCAACGAAGCCAATAACAAAGAGGCTTTCAAGATGAACGCTGATTTAATTGACGAGGCCAGGGATAGAGCCCAGATCAAGCTTGCCATCTACCACTAAAGGGTGTCAAGGTACTACAAAACTCGAGTTCGAGGGAGAGCCTATAGAT
The DNA here is from genome assembly GCA_023935145.1 of Bretschneidera sinensis. Taxonomy (NCBI): domain Eukaryota; kingdom Viridiplantae; phylum Streptophyta; class Magnoliopsida; order Brassicales; family Akaniaceae; genus Bretschneidera; species Bretschneidera sinensis. The sequence goes on along the minus strand of CM043703.1, from coordinate 106,495,427 downwards.
TGCACAACCTGGTTCTAAGAAAGAATAAGGTGTCTTATCCCTGGAAGACGGGAAAACTCCTCCCGAATTAAGAGGGTCCTTATCGCATCAAAAGGGTTTGCTGAGTTAGCCCGTTCAAGCTTGAAGACTTGGACGACAAGCCAATACTGAGAACTTGGAATGCCAAGAATCTCCACAAGTTCTGCCAGTAGAACTTCTCCGAAGACCCCTCTAGTTGTTGCCAAATTTTTCGCTAATTTTGTTTCTTTTATTTTCTCCAAATGCTTATATAATCCTTAAATATTCCTAATAACGAAACAATCCATTTTCGCTAAGTTTTTTTAAAAATTTTATATTTCTATTATGCGGAGAAAAAGGCCTAAAACATTTCCCCCTCTGACTCTCCTATTTTTATTAGAAAAAGAAAGTGGAAATTTGACAAATTAAATGAAAAACAAAAAGATGAATATTCATTAACTTATAAGGTTTTTACAAAAGATACTAACGGCCAGGAGCAAAAAGTGAAGAAAAAAAATCCTAATCTACATCAACCTTTTCCTCCTCCTCAGTAGCAAGAGCCTGGTTCTCACCCTCATCTCTAGCACCCTCGTCGTCAAAAGGAAGCCCCACCATGGAGAAATCCTGGTCAGGATAGGTCACCGAAACTTGCTGCTTGGCCTCGTCAAAGTCTTTGAGATAGAAGTCTCCGACTGCAACCTCCATGGCTGACCTAAACTCTTAGGATTCTTTAAAATCCGCCAAGGCCTTCTCCACAGCTTCCTTCTTGACTCAGAGCTTCACCATCTCAACCTCAGTTGCGTCTCACTCTGACTAAGCCTCCTCGAGGTCTTCAATCAACAGAGCCTTTCCTTTTTCCAAGCACCTAACCTTCACAACATACTTCGCTAGGGACTCCCTCAAAGTCCAAATAAAGTTATGACAGTCCCCCGACTTTTTATCTAGGTCAAGGCATCGACATAAAATGATGCCTGAGGCTATGCTTGAGTGAAAAATAAGATAAGTTAAAACTCTTCAGATGAAAACAAGAATACTATGATAAAGTTTAAAGAATCATAGGTTACTTGAAAGGTCAAACCCTCGACCATCACTATAAGACTCTCCACGAGCTCCTGGGTCAGCCTTGCCATGTTCTTTGGAAGGATCCCCCTAATCAAGTGCTCTCGAGCGACGTTGGCACTCCCAAAGCACGAGACACCGAACTTGATGTACCAATCAGGCCTAAAGAATTGGGGAGGGTAAGCCTAAATGAGTGCAGTATTCCTCACAAGAGGATGAGAGGGAGTAGTGACAACATCATTTTCCACTATGATAAGAGTAAGAAGAGGAGTTTGATTGCGGGAACCTCCAATGTTAGCTTTTTTTCCCCAAAGATTGATTCACCATAGCTCTAACTTCTTCGCCAAGCTTTTTTTTTTATGTATGCTTTGTTGCCTTTCGAGCGGCCCTCAGCATATCCATAGCTGCAAAAAAAGGAACAAGATATGAGTATAGAAAAAAAATAAAGAAAAAATAAACATAAGGGAAAGAGCTCAGACCTATCTCCTCGTCTAGACCCTCAGGGCAAATTCTGAGCTTACCTGACTCAGCGTTTTGGTATAGAAGTTCAATTTCTATCTACCCACCAATCATGTTATCCATGGTCTCTATCTCTTTCCTCATAAGGTTTGGCTTCTTACTAGACCTAACCATGTCTAAATCCCACTTCGAAGGAAGGTTGAAACCCCTATCACTTTGGACAAAGAAATAAATTTTCTTCCATTGCTTGATATAGGAAAGTGTCTTCTCCAACAACCTCTTCTTTGGCCTAGAACTCAACACCAGCCAGTCGTTCTCTTTATGCTTACTAATCTGAAAGAGGCTATTGAAAACACTCATTTTCATCACCCTTTTTACTTTTGTATTGATGTATATGAACGCCATGAGCAAGCGTATGGAATTTGGCATAAATTGGCACAGGGCTATATCATAATACCTAAGCACGATATGAACAAAAAAGGTGAATGGAAAATCTAAGCCCAGCCTTCAAATGATGTAGATAGATACATAACTCCCCCTCCTTTAGATCATCATAAGCACGGTCTCCAATTCTAGCATTCCTTAGTGTAAATTCTTTGGGGATCCTATATGTAATCCTTATCTCCTTGAGCTCATCCTCTTTCAGCTTATTAGGAGCAAGATTCGTCGTAAATCCTAAGTTTGGCCTTTTATCCTCTCCCATCTCCTCTCGAAGTTTGCATAGGGCATGGTTTCCCTCTGAAGAGATGGAAAATGACTCACCTCCCTCATAAAGAACTAAGGCATAAGACTCCCCTAAGGTATCATCTACCTTAATTTCTAAACCATGACTACCCCTACTCTCACTACCACTACTCTCACTACCACTACCACTCCTACCGTCTTCACTACCCGTACTATCATCCCTACCACTATCACTATTAGTATCTTTATCATGGTAAATATCAAAAGAAGACATTGCGAAAGAAAAATAGGACTCACTAATTAAAAACTCTAAGAAGATTAGCTTCTTCAAGATTTCGAGCTTCCCTCGGTGACTGGAACTCTAAGACTCCCAAACTCTAAAAGCTTCTAAATTTTGAGACTCCTAAACTCTAAAAAGCTTCTAAACTCCCAAGGCTCCTAAAATCTGAAGGCTCTTAAACTCTAAAAATTCCAAAACTCTTAAAGCTCTCAAACTCTAAAAGTGCTCAAATCTTTTTATGGTTACAAATTAAGTGAAAAACAAATGCAAACCTCCTCCCCTATATAGAGCTCCTCGCACAAAGAACAAAGACGTATGATTACCCCAACTATATTCTCCAACATTGAAGCATTTATTTTCTCCAAAACCAAGAAAAATCAAGACTCTTTAAAACTCTAAGACATACGCCGTCACTTTTCAGCATTTAAGACAACAGCTCAAGAAAATCCTCATTAAAAGGTTGTAAACTTGATAATGGGTTAGAAAAATTCAAGGCCAAGCCTAAATTATAGGTCCCACAATTTGATATCTTGGACCCAATAGGAAACTTGGCCCACTATAAGAAATCCTAAAAAAATTAGAAGGGGAAAAAGGCCCTAAGAAAAGTTATTTTGCATTTAAAAAATAATTAAGTCCATTCTCCTCGAAAACAATCCGCGTTTACCAAAACTCTGAGCAGTTGAACTCTATATCTTTTTCCTCATACTTCTCCATCAAACTTCGAGCAGTGGACTCCATGTCTTTCTCTCGGACTTCTCCATTAAACTTTGAGCAGTTGGACTTCATGTATTTCTTCTCGGACTTCTCTATCAAACTCCAAGCAGCTAGACTTCATGTCTTTCTCTTTAGATTTCACAATCGAACTCTGAGGTGTTAGATTCCATGTGTTTCTCCTAAGACTTCTCCATCAAACTCTAACCAGTTAGATTTCATGTCTTTCTCCCTGGACTTCTCCATCAAACTCTGAGCAGTTCGACTCCATGTCTTTCTCCTCAGACTTTTCCATCAAACTTTGAGTAGTTGGACTCAACATTTTTCTCCTCAGACTTCTCCATCAAACTCTGAGAAGTTTGACTCCATGTCTTTCTCCTCGGACTTTTCCATCAAACTCCGAGTAGTTTGACTTCATCCCTTTCTCCTCGGACTTCTCTATTAAACTTCGAGCAGTTGGAGTTCATGTTTGTTTACCCGTATTTGATTTTAATAATGACAAAACACTACTCTAATTGCACTAACAGTTTTATTTAAGTGTTTAAGCGATAAAAGCATTCAGTATGGAAACAAGATGCAAGAACTCAATGTGATTTAGACACCAAAACAAGACATAAGATCTAGAATAGACATTAAAGTAATTAAAAAAATTATAAATCTCTTATATTCAATTACATAGCTTGATATATGACTCAATTTACAAAAAACTTTGACAAAACAAAAGATACAAAAAGTTTCAAAGTTAAAAACTATTTTTGAAAAAGAAAATTAGGTTGAAGGACAACCTAGTCGACTGGGCCCCTATACCAGTTGACTGGGATATAGGACTCGTACTCTTCCTTAGCCAAAAAAGTGAAAAATCTTCACTTAACACTAATCGACTGGTAATTCAAAAATATGACTATTTGAAATGCGAGACTTGAGTATTTAATGCCCCAAACCTACCAAGTTAGTGTCAAATGGCCATATTGATTTAAGGCTATATAAACCCACTTCATTGAGCATTTAAAATAAGAAGATAACACATTCAATTCACAAGATAACTCATTTGAAAAAATTATTTTTGAGCCATTTTTCAAGCTTGTTCTTGAAAGCGAGATATTGTTCATTTGTAAAAGCACTTATTGCTATCTCTCTACCATTTACTTTACAGCGAATTTCATTTATTGTAAAGGGAAATAGTTGGTATAACTGTTAGAGTGTTTAGGATTAAACACTCCATTGTAGCTTCCATGAGGAATAGATCAATTGTAAGGTTTGTACAACACCCGTGAAATTATACAACTAAAGTTTTAGTGGATTACTTCAAGGAGGTTCCTTGAAGAGAGTGGACGTAGGGTCGGAAGGAATCCGATATTGTCGAACCACTATAAACAGAGTTTGCACTTTCTTTTCCTTAAAGTCTTTTACTTTCAAGCATATTATTTGATTGGGTGCTTTATGTATTTAACTATTTAAAAACTTGCAAGTTAATCAGCAAAAGTTTTTAAAACCCAATTCACCCCCTCTTGGGTTTGAACATATGTTTACAATTGGTATCAAAGCCTCGTACTCAATTTCAAGCTTAAAATCCTTGAGTTGATATGATGGCATCAAATAGCTATACCAAAGGTTATTCCTACACCAGGCCTCTTTTGTTCAATGGCTTCAATTATAACTACTGAAAAAATATAATGAAAATCTTTGTCGAATGACAAGATTACAATCTATGTGTTGGAAATCACCTTGACAAGATGCCCAGGTGGTGATCTTCCAAACATCCAAGTCTAGAATGACTTGTAGAAAGAAATACAATAATCGAACACAAGAACAGAAAATCAAAGAAAGAAAGAAGACAAACAATTGTTATTGAGGTTAAGCAATGTGCCTACGTCCCTGTGAGTTCCTCCGAACTCTCTGCACTAAATCAAATGGTTCTTACAAGTTACAACAATCCCTATTAAGAAATCAAGTTCTTGAAGAAACCAAGAAGAGAAGTAAGGAAGAAGATAAGAACTAACTATGCTCTCTATTCTATACTCTCTCTTCTTTTACAACCAGCCTCACTTACAAAGAGTCCCTCTTGTGTTTATGTCACTCACACAATTCTCTCCTGTATTATAATTGATCTCAAAGTATGTCACAACTTATGTTGTTCTCTCTTGTATGTGTTGTATGAAAATGAAGCTAGGAAACCCCTTTTATAGCCATCCACTTCTTGGTCATTCTTGAGATTCAATCCTCACCATTTGATCATGATTACCACTTAATCATGGCCCTCCATCACTTCCTAAGTGGTACTGTGTGTTTTAACCTTGTACCCACACACCTAAGAGAGTGTTAAAATAGGCTGTCTATGTGTGCTTTGGTGTGCTTGGAGCCTAGGCACTCAACAGGGTGTGGTGCGGCACTGGGCAGAACACATTTGCAACTGCTCTGGGGGGTGCGGCGCTAGTTGTGCGTGCTGCAGCGCTGGTGCGTTCCTAGAGGCATGCACACTAGAAGGTGATGCGCTGGGTAGTGCGCACTACTGTGATGGGGCACTCTTAGGGTCTTCAATCTGTGGGGTGCGGTGCTAGTGAAGGGGCGTTGTGGTGCACACTGGTGCTGCCCCTTTTACCCAGCTCTGCGCACACCCTTTTACTTGTGTGCAGAAGTGCGCACACTAGTGCGTCTAGCCTTACCTTGCTCCAAAGTGATGCACACACATGTGTGCAGTCTTATAACTTGCTGAGCTTTAATCCTCCAACCTTGGTTTAGACTTTAACCATCTTTGAACCATGTTTAGACATGTTTAAACCTTAGACAAATACCAAAAATCTACACTTTTGTCTAAGTGTTTAAAACCTGAACCATTGTGCAGAGAGCTTTGGGATCCAAACTCATCATGAGTCATCTATCGACCGACTCCAATCCTAAGTAGTCCAAGGCAATGATTGAATTTACTTAGAGGTAGAACTTTAGTACCTAAATCCGTAGGACTTTCCTCCGTGGTCTTTTTTGTAAACATGAATGCATCCTTTCGTACCATTTTTCAGAATGTAATAGTACCGAACATCTATATGCTTTGTCCCTTCATGGAACACTAGATTCCTCCATAAGTGCCATGCATTTTGCCTATCCGAAGACACCACCACCTGCTCTTTTAGGACCTCTCACTCGTCTAACAACCCTTTGCACCCAATAGCCTCCTTTATGGCTTCCGTAGCCGCTATGCATTCTGCCCCGGTTTTTATGAGTGCTACCACTGGCTGCCATTGAGCCTTCAAGTACCTCAGCATCCACTTCATCCCAAGCCAATGCTCTTTTTCGAGATTACTCACAAATTTGCTGAGAACACCCATTGCCCAAGAAACCCTTAACCATTTTTTCTTCCTTTCCCGGATGATTCTCATCCCAATGATCTTTTGTGTAAGGCTGAGATCCTTCCTCTCGAACTCCTTACTAAGTTGAGATGTAAACCTTTCCATCCTTTTCCAGCTATTCCAAACCAACAGCCTATCAATGATATAGGTGAGGATATTCACCATTTTTTCCACCTTGTGTCCAGGTGAGAAAGTTTATGTGAAATCTTTGTCTTCTCTTCTCGTTAACCCATTCGCCACCAGCCTAGCCTTGTTCCGGACTTCATCTCTTGGAGGGTACCCTTCTTTGACCTTGTAAGTGCATTTACATTTCACAACTTTTTGCTTTCCTGGAATTTTCACCAATTCCCAGAAGTTGTTCTTCCTCAAAGAATCCATTTCTTCCTCCATAGTTAGCCGCCACTTTGACGAATCCTTACAATCCATGGCATCCATGTAAGTTTCTGGTTCACTCATCTCTCATTCTATCTAAGGAGTTGCTACATTCGCAGCATCCACAAACCCATATCTTGAAGGTGGTCTGACCAGCCTTCTTTCCCAGTCTCTTGTGAGCTGATAGTCCTTCCGAATCCCGTCATCATCAACCTCCAGCTCAACCTCCTCACGAGTGTCCTGAGCTTGGCATTCATCAATGGGCTCTACCTAGTCCGAACCCTCTTGCCTTCCATGCTCTACTTGAACTGAATTCTCTTTGATGCTATGCTCCACAAGAACCAAATTGGTTTGCTCACTAGCCCCTGCAGGGTTAGTTTTCTCCAAGTAAGGAAATAACAATTCATTAAAAATAACATCCCTACTTATAATGAGTTTTATGTCCTTCTTTTCTAAGGACCACAACCTATAACCCTTAGCCCCTCTTCCATATCCTAGAAATACACATTTTCTAAATCCTGGGCTAAGTTTATCATCCTTTTGTTGTGCATATGTAGCACACCCAAAAGTCCTAAGGTTGTCCAACTCAGAGGGTTTTTCACTCCACATTTCTTCGGGAGTCTTTTGGTACATAACACTAGAGGGTGATCTATTCACCAAATATGCAGTAGTAGACACCGTTTCCCCCCAAAAACATTTAGGTAATCCGAATCCATCTAACATGCACCTAATCTTTTCCATAAGGGTCTTATTCGTCCACTCAACAACTCTATTTTGCTGAAGGGTTTCCACAACCGTTCTATGTCTTTGAATCCTATTTAATCTACAGAATTGATCAAGTTCTTGGTTAAAAATCTCTAATCCATTATCAGTTCTTATCCTCTTAACTACCCTGCCCATTTGAGTCTCTACCAGCCCTTTCCACACCACTAATTTATTCAATGCACCTGATTTATTCTTAAGCAAATAAACCTACACTTTTCTTGAATAATCATCAATTAAAGATAGAAAGTAAATGTTACCTCCCTGTGTTGGTGTCCTTGCTGGTCCCCAAAGGTCCGCATGAATGTAGTCAAGAATACCCTTAGACTTGTGTACTCCGATGTTGAAGCTGACCCGATGTTGTTGCCCAAGAACACAGCTTTCACAGAAATCGAGTTTCTCCATCTCAGCCATCAAGCTTGCTGTTTGAACCTTGATGTCTGTGTCTCCGATCACCTCATAGAGTCCATCGTTTCTTGCTGCCTTGATCACTACCAAAGATCCCTTGGCCACCTTGATATTTCCTCCCTCTACTTTGCATGTATACCCCATGCAATCTAGCTGTCCCAATGAGATCAAATTTCTCTTCAAATCTGGAACACACCTCACATTTTCCAGCAGCCTTGTGACTCCATCAAACATCCTTAATTAGATGTCTCAAATCCCCCTCATTTGGCAAGAATTGTCATTCCCCAAGAAGTCCCTTCCATCATTGATCTCCTTGAAATTCTTGAACCATTCCCGGTGAGGGCACATGTGATAAGTGCACCCGGTATCCAAGATCCATTTCCCGCTGCCTTCTTGCCCCTTGCTCATATTCGAGCACACAACAAGAACATCATCACCTTGCTGTTCTCTCATGGCAACCAAAGTCTCTCCATTCTTGGTATGGCTTCTTCCCTCATCCCTCAACCTCTTCTTGCAATTTCTCTTGAAATGACCCTCCTCATGGCAGTAGTAGCATCTCCTTCCTCTAACCATTGGTTTAGAGTGTGCTCTCCCATGGATTTCTCTTCTACCTTTGTCTTGGTAGTAACCATTGTTGCTGCCATTCCGAGTTGCTAGCCTTCCTCTTACGAACAGCCCATCTCCACTTGATGTCTCCCTCATCTTGGCTTTGAAATCATGTGCCCTTATGGCATTGATCATAATCTCCTTTGTTAAAGTGTCCATTCCATACTCAATAACATTAATCAAATTATCAAAGCAATCAGTAAGAGAATTTAACAAGATAACAACCAATTGTTCATCTGAAAATGTAATGCTATAGCTATTCAAATCTTAAACTAGCTTATTAAAGACATCAAGATTATCTTACAACTCTTTACTAGGGTCCATTTTAAAAGCAAAGATTCTTTTAAGAAGATAAATCTTGTTAAGGAGAATTTTGGTAAGAAACAACTCATCTAGTTTCTTTCATATGACAGCAGGATCCTCCGAAACTCCGCACTCCTTTGTGACACTATCCAACATGTGCAAGAAAATGGTGCTGTAAACCATCTTCTTCATCTCGGTCCGTTGGTCCTCCGTGACACTTGCTGGAAAAGCATCATCTTCTCCAATAGCCAAGTCTACTTTTTGATAAGTCTTAAATATTACATATTTTAGACCCTTAACTTATATTTGTTATGCTCTTAGTTATTAGTATTTCACTTTATTTTTTTTTTTCGTGTTTTGTGTATTTTTATAGGATTGTGGAGAAAATGAAGCATTTCAGGAGATGTGAAGCTTCAAGAGAAATTGCGATCGATCGCACTATGCTGCGATCGAGCGCAAGGTCATCAATCCCACATCGAAATGTTTGCAGTGCATCGCACCTGCGCTCGTGCGCACGAACTTACGATCGATCGCAAGCGATCATCCCACATCAATCAGAATCTTTACAGCGCGATCGAGCGCACCAGACAAGCGATCGAGTGCACCTGCGATCGATCGCAACATACTGCGATCGAGCGCACTCGGGTAGTATCCTACATCGTTTCTGCAAGCCACATTGCTCCGGGTCTCCCCCTATATAAACACCACCTGACTTCATAATTCAGTGTACAATTCATGAGCCACTTTGGTGTTTACCGGTGGACGTCCGCCAACATTCTGGTGGATCCCGAAGGCATTGCTACCACGAGGGGAAGCGCCGCCCCGTCAGCGAGTGGAATCTCTCCCATGTAAAGTTGTTTATTTATTTCTTTATATTCAGTTGTTTTAGTTTAAATGTTTAGCACTTTTTATTATAGTTTTATAGTTATGAGTGGCTAGACTCTTCAGCTAAGGTTGAAGATGAAGCCCCGCCGTTGTTTGGCATAGTAGTTCAGATTTGCTTGTACAAATCTGACAATTTTTAGTATAAATGTTCTGTCAATTATTTGAGTTAATCTTATAATTGATTGAGTTTAAATTGTCTGTTGGATTTTCTTTGTGTTTCATCTGATGGATACATTGAATGCTTTTCGATTAAATTGGATTCTCTTTGTGATTTGTTAAGAGCGGATACATTGGGTGCTTTTGGTTTAGTTGGGATATTCTAAGTTTTTTGTCTTATAGTTGGATTCATGGAATGTTTTGATAGGCTATATTTTTAGAACATGTATGCTTAACTTCGGTGGGGTGGATTCAGAAACCTTAGTGCTTTTTATTATTAGATTTTAAATCAACTTAGTTTAGTTTTAATTTATTTTGCAATATCATTCCGAAATTTGGAACTAGGTTAAGATAGAGTTAGTTTAGATTGAAAATATACTTTCACAACGCAATTCTCTGTGGATTCGACCTCGCACTTGCACAACGCTATACTGCAAATGACTCGTGCGCTTGCGAGTAATTTAAAACTCACAATAAGTTTTTGGCGCCGTTGCCGGGGAATTGTTTTGTTTGTGAAAATTTTTGGTCTAAATTAATTTTATTTTTCTACTAGTTAGTTAGCAATTTTTTTTTTTAAAAAAAAAAAAAAAATTTGAGTTTTGTGTTTGCTTTATTCTGTTGCTTCTGCTGGTTAGTATCTCATTATCTTTCTGTTGGTGTATGCTTGGTCGGAGATCCTTGAACTTAGATTTGACACATTTAGATCCCGACTTAGAAAGAACTCTTAGGAGGCAGAAAAAAGCACTAGTTGAGAGAGCGACAGTTGAGATGGGAGAAAATTTTAATCATCCTGAACATGTAGAGCAACCTAGAGCTTGGAACGTGGACTCCACTACATCCCTTAGGGATTTGTTCGCACCCGTTGCGACTAACTCATCTTCCTGCATAGTGTTGTCACCAACCAATGCCACACACTTTGATTTGGAGCCACATGTTATCCAACTCTTACCCTCATTCCATGGCTTAGATCTTGAAAATCCTTATAGTCATGTGAAGAAGTTCAAAGACATTTGTGCTACATTCAAATTCCAGAACTTCTCTGAGAAGTCAGTCCATCTTCGACTCTTCCCTTTCTCCCTTCACGATAGAGCTAGGGCGTGGTTGGACTCTAACACGTCCGGGTCTATTACATCTTGGGTAAACCTGCTTAGCAAATTTTATCATAAGTTTTTCCCAATGTCTAGAGTGAATGAATGCCGAAAGGAGATTAGCTCTTTCACTCAGGATGAGGATGAGAAATTCTCTGAAAGCTGGGAGCGCTTTAAAGAGTTACTGATCAGATGCCCTCCACATGGATATGAGAAGTGGAGACTCGTTCAATTCTTCTACCAAGGGTTGACTCAACCCAACCGTAGCATGATCGAGTCTATGAATGGGGGGGGCATTCTTAAGTCTGACAGGAGACGAAGCATACATGGCATTGGACAAGTTGTCCGACAACTCACAGTAGTGGGATTTTTCAAGCTGTCGAGATAAGTCCATTCGTGCTCCTAAGAGGGGAGGCATCTATGAGGTCAGAGAGGACGCTGATTTAAGGATAAAGTTAGATGCCCTCACCAAGAAGATTGACGCTCTCACTGTGAGCTAATCCATCAATGCTGCCAACATATTCAATCTTGAAAGTTGTTCCATCTGTGCTAGTCCCATGCATCTAGCACAGAATTGCCCATCAATGTCGGCTTGTGCCGAGTATCCTATGGAATAAGTAAATGCTTTCAATGACTTTCGAAAGCAGTTAAATGGATCGTACTCCGAGACGTACAATCCAGGGTGGCGGAACCACCCAAATTTTTCATGGAGGCAGAACCAACCAATGAATCAGGGAGGAGCCCCTTATCATGCTCAAAATCAATATCCTCCCGGATTTGCCCCACAAATTCCTAATCATGGTCGTTCTACCCATCCAGCACCTTCACCTGCTTACCACGCACCCACTCAAACACCAGCACCAGTTTCACAGTCACTAGAGGACACCCTTAAGGAGTTCATGAAGGCGACTAGCCAAAATATGAGCGATGTGAGGAGTGCAACAGTGGTAAACACCCAAGCAATTGCCAAGCTGGAGAGTCAAATAGGGCAAATTGCAAGTCACTTGGGTGAGAAAGAGAAAGGAAAGTTCCCCAGTCAGCCCGTGCAAAACCCGAAAGGACAATTTATGGTTGAGAGTTCATCAACTCCTACGCACGGGGAGGAACAAGTACAGTCAATTGTCACACTGAGGTCTGGGAGACAAGTGGACAATCGAGTGAAAGAGAGCCCTGCTATGCAGCAAGGGCAAGGGAGTGGCAACACAGAGAAGAGAGATGCTGAGCCATCTACAGCCACACCTACTGAGAAAGACCCTCCTAGGTCGTTTGTACCTAGAGCACCCTACCATGAGAGATTACAGGCGCCCAAGAAAGGAGGGAAGTATGAGGAAATTCTGGAGGTTTTCAAGAAAGTCCAAATCAATATCCCATTTTTGGATGCCATCCATCAAGTGCCATCATATGCCAAGTTTTTAAAGGACTTGGTCACTATCAAGAGGAGGACGAATGTCCCAAAGAAGGCATTTTTGACCGAGCAGGTCAGTTCAATCCTTCAATGCAAGCTACCCATCAAGTATAAGGACCCGGGGTGTCCTACCATCTCTTGCACGATAGGAGTCAGCCATATTGAGAGGGCCCTTTTGGATCTAGGAGCGAGTGTGAATCTTCTACCCTACTCAGTCTATGTGCAGTTGGGGTTAGGAGAATTGAAGCCCACATCCACGACGCTTCAATTGGCTGACAGGTTAGTGAAAAGACCACGGGGGATAGTTGATGACGTTTTGATAAAAGTGGATAAGTTCTATTTCCCCGTGGATTTTATTGTGCTTGACACAGAGCCGGTTCAGAATGTAGGGATTCAAATACTGGTGATTCTAGGGCGACCATTCTTAGCCACGGCTAACGCCCTAATCAATTGTAGGACAGGGGTGATGAAGATCTCCTTCGGAAATATGACAGTGGAGTTGAACATTTTTGATATCACTAGGCAACCACTGGAATATGATGAAGTGAGAGATGTATGCTTGATAGAGGAGATTCTTGAGGATACTGTGGATGAATCAAGCATTGAGGATCCCATGGAGGCATGCTTTGCTCACTTTGGAGAGGACTTGGGTTTAGATAAGTTACTCGAGGAAGTAAATGCCATTTTAGAGTCTGATCCTCAAGAAAGCAAGGAGGAGGAGGAGAAGGTGTCACCAGAACCTCAAAAGAATGAACTTAAGCCTTTACCGGATAATCTTAAGTATAAGTTCCTGGGTCCAGCATACTGTTTGCCTGTGATAATAGCTTCAGATTTGGGAGAGGCTCAAGAGGAGAAATTATTAGATGTTTTAAGAGAGTACAAGGAAGCTATCGGCTGGACCATTGAGGATATTAAGGGAATCAGCCCCTCGGTGGTGATGCACAGGATATATTTGGAGGAAGATACTAAGCCATCGAGGGAGCCGCAAAGAAGGCTCAACCCTGCTATGCAAGAGGTTGTGAGGGCAGATGTTATTAAGTTGTTAGATGCAGGGATCATTTATCACATCTCTGATAGTAAGTGGGTGAGCCCCATTCATGTCATGCCCAAACGAGCTGGGTTAACGGTAGTAAAGAATAAGGACGACGAGTTGGTGCCAACCCGTGTGCAGTCTGGGTGGAGAGTGTGTATAGACTACCGTAAGCTGAACATTGCCATAAGGAAAGATCACTTTCCACTTCCATTTATTGATCAGATGGTGGAGCATTTGGCTGGGCACGAGTATTATTGCTTTTTGGATGGTTATTCTGGATATAACCAGGTCCCCGTGGACCCCGAAGATCAGGAGAAGATGACATTTACCTGTTCTTTTGGGACCTTCGCCTACCGTCACATGCCTTTTGGGTTATGCAATGCGCCCGCCACTTTTCAGCGGTGCATGGTCAGTATATTCTCTGACATGGTAGAGCGGTTCTTGGAGATTTTCATGGACGACTTCTCCGTCTTCTGTTCAACATTTGAGGAGTGCCTGCACCGTCTCTCTTTGGTTTTGGTACGTTGCAAGGAAAAGAACCTGGTACTTAATTGGGAGAAGTGCCATTTTATGGTCAAGCAAGGAATTGTACTAGGGCGTATCGTATCTCATCGAGGGATTGAGGTCGAAAAAGTGAAGGTGGATTTGATTTCCAGCCTTTCACCCCCACGTATGGTGAAAGAGGTTCGATCCTTTCCGGGCCATGCAGGTTTCTATAGGCGATTTATCCAGAATTTCAGCAAGATCGCCAGGCCCTTGTGCAAGTTGTTGCTAAAAGATGCCCCATTTCTATTTGATGAGGATTGTAAAAAAGCATTTGGGGATTTGAAGAAGACTCTGACGTCCATACCCATTATTCAGCCACCCAACTGGGATGTGCCTTTTGAGATTATGTGTGACGCATCAGACTATGCTGTTGGAGTTGTTTTGGGGCAATGTGTTGATAAAATTCCCCATGCTATCTATTATGCAAGTCGAACTCTAAACGACGCACAACTCAATTACTCTACCACTGAGAAGGAGTTGCTTGCAGTCGTTTTTGCATTAGACAAGTTCAGATCCTACTTGTTAGGATCTAAAGTCATTATCTACTTGGACCATGCTGCATTGAAGTATCTTTTCTCTAAAAAAGATGCTAAATCTCGTCTTATCCGATGGATCTTGCTACTTCAAGAGTTCGACATTGAGATTCGGGATAAGAAAGGTTCAGAAAATGTGGTGGAGGACCATTTGTCTAGATTAATTGTGGAATTCACTGAGGCTGCCACTCCCATTTCTGAGACCTTTCCTAATGAGCAATTGATGCACATTGCTCACAGTCCCGCACCATGGTTTGCTGACATAGTGAACTATCTTGTCACCGGACACATGCCCTTGCATTGGGGGAGGCAAGATAAATCAAAATTTTTTGCCATGGTAAAACACTTTTTCTGGGACGATCCTTACCTGTTCAAGTATTATCCTGATCAGATCATTAGACAGTGTATTCCTGAGCATGACCAATCTAATGTCATCGCCTTTTGTCATGATCATGCATGTGGAGGCCATTTTAGTGCTAAAAAGACCGCTGCAAAGATTTTGCAGTGTGGATTTTATTGGCCTACCCTGTTCCAGGACTCTCACACCTACTGTATATCTTGTGAGCGTTGCCAAAAGCTAGGGAGTCTTTCTAGGAGAAATATGATGTCCCTCAACCCTATTCTGATTGTTGAGATTTTTGATGTATGGGGCATTGATTTCATGGGACCATTCCCAAACTCCTTTGGCTACTTATACATTCTAGTTGCTGTGGACTATCTGTCCAAGTGGGTGGAGGTCGTTGCGTGCAAGACCAATGACCACAGAGTTGTGGTCCAGTTCTTGAAAGACACTATTTTTGCTCGTTTTGGTACGTCTCGAGCAATCATAAGTGATGGAGGTAAGCACTTTTGCAACAAGATCTTTGAGCAGTTGATGAAGAAGTATTGTATCACGCACAAAGTTGTCACCCCATATCACCCACAGACGAGTGGTCAAGTGGAAATTTCAAATCGCGAGATCAAACAAATTTTGAAAAAGACTGTGAACCCTAATAGAAAGGATTGGTCTCTGCGATTGACGGATGCACTGTGGGCATATCGAATAGCCTTCAAGACGCCAATTGGCATGTCCCCCTATCGCATTGTATACGGAAAGGCATGTCACCTTCCGGTTGAATTAGAGCATCGTGCGTATTGGGCTGTCAAGCAACTAAATTTCAATCTTTCCAAGGCTGGCTCACAACGGAAGCTCCAACTCAACGAATTGGAGGAGCTGCGGAATGATGCATTTGAGTGTGCCCGATCATACAAAGCACAAATGAAGAAGACTCATGACCAAAACATTTTGAGACGAGCTTTTGAGCCGGGTCAGAAAGTTCTTCTTTATAATTCGCGCCTGCATCTTTTTCCAAGCAAGCTCAAATCCCGATGGTCAGGCCCATTCATTATTCGATCAATTTTTCCTCATGGGGCCATCGAGATTGAGGATCCTAAGAATGGTAATACTTTCAAGGTAAATGGACAGAGGCTAAAACCATTCTTAGAGTTGAGGAGTCCGGACATTGAGACGATATTGTTGGTGGATCCTAGTTACTCAGATTGAGTGTAGTATTCTAGGGAGAGTCTGGCTGAAGACGTTAAACTTAGCACTCATGGGAGGCACCCCATAGCTTATCTTTTCTTTTGTTTATTTATTATTTCGTATTTTTATGATTAATTTTTATTTCCAGTATTTTTTGTTTTCCAGTTTTTATTTTTCAGGGACAAAGGGTACTTCAGTTCAAGTTTGGGGGTATGCTATGAGCCATACCAGTCCAGATAGTTCTCCATATATCAGGTCAGCTCTTTCCATATTAGTCACACATTGGGGTCAATGTGTAATTTAAGTTTGGGGGTATGGGAGACATATCACACACTTTGTCCTAATTTGTTGTCTTTTCGTCATAGAGATAAATGCATGCTCATGTTATCGTGAAATTTTAGTTGATCTAAACATTTTCTGTGATGTGATGTCATTGGTGAGCTTAACATTTTGAACACATGATCTGGTGATAAATTTTTAAAATTTAGTTACTTACTTTAGGCATTTTGAGAATTCACATGTTTGATCTAATCTAACACGAGCACATTAGCACAAATTATGTGAGGTATGACACATGATTTTAATGTGTATTTTTCCTTATCTTAACTGAAACTGGATGACTTGTTGGATGAACTCTTGGGCATAGGAAAATATTAAAAAAAAATTATCAATAAACTTTTCGCTGAGTAACTGGACCTCTTGCCTCAGTAAGCAGTGAGTGTTCACGTCAAAAGGTGAAATTTTGCTTGGTAATATTAAGGTCAGTTTAATTTCGTAGCTTTTTGACTCGAGTTAGTAAGTCCTTAGGGGTGTCTTTACACCTAATGCCCTAAAACCACCTGGTTTGGGAGTCATTGACTCAACACTCGCTACATGGGTCAATTTGAAAGCTTAAGGGAACTAAACATAGTCGTGCCTTATTATTGTTAAAAAAAATAAAAATAAAATAAAATAAAATAAAAAACTATGCCTTTTCGTTCATTTTTTATGGGAAATTTGGTGAATCTTGAGACATGGAAACCTTACACATTAGAGTTATTTGGAAGCTTCATTTTTATATGCTAATTCGCCTTACACTGATTCAAGCTTGTGATGCATTATCCTGCCTTTTGTAAGTAATTAGATTTTAACATTTCTATTCATTGCGAAGATGGGTTTACCTTTTTAAGCTTGCTTATGAATGAATATCATGGTGATGTGTGCTCCTTAAATTTTTGGATACCATGAGTGATGACTTTATCTTTATGTTCTTTGTTTTTTATTGAGTCTTTTATTTTGTTTTGCTAAGGGACTAGCAAAATATAAGTTTGGGGGTATTTGATGAGTCTTAAATATTGCATATTTTAGACCCTTAACTTATATTTGTTATGCTCTTAGTTATTAGTATTTCACTTTATTTTATGTTTTTTTTTCGTGTTTTGTGTATTTTTACAGGATTGTGGAGAAAATGAAGCATTTCAGGAGATGTGAAGCTTCAAGAGAAATTACGATCGATCGCACTATGCTGCGATCGAGCGCAAGGTCATCAATCCCACATCGAAATGTTTGCAATGCATCACACCTGCGCTCGAGCGCACAGACTTGCGATCGATCACAAGCGATCATCCCATATCGATCAGAATCTTTACAGCGCGATCGAGCGCACCAGACACGCGATCGAGCGCACCTGCGATCGATCGCAACATACTGCGATCGAGCGCACTCGGGTAGTATCCCACATCGTTTCTGCAAGCCACATTGCTCCGGGTCTCCCCCTATATAAACACCACCTGACTTCATAATTCAGTGTACAATTCCTGAGCCACTTTGGTGTTTACCGGTGGACGTCCGCCAACATTCTGGTGGATCCCGAAGGCATTGCTACCATGAGGGGAAGCGCCGCCCGTCAGCGAGTGAAATCTCTCCCATGTAAAGTTGTTTATTTATTTCTTTATATTCAGTTGTTTTAGTTTAAATGTTTAGCACTTTTTATTATAGTTTTATAGTTATGAGTGGCTAGACTCTTCAGCTAAGGTTGAAGATGAAGCCCCGCCGTTGTTTGGCGTAGTAGTTCAGATTTGCTTGTACAAATCTGACAATTTTTAGTATAAATGTTCTGTCAATTATTTGAGTTAATCTTATAATTGATTGAGTTTAAATTGTCTGTTGGATTTTCTTTGTGTTTCATCTGATGGATACATTGAATGCTTTTCGATTAAATTGGATTCCCTTTGTGATTTGTTAAGAGCGGATACATTGGGTGCTTTTGGTTTAGTTGGGATATTCTTTGTTTTTTGTCTTATAGTTGGATTCATGGAATGTTTTGATAGACTATATTTTTAGAACATGTATGCTTAAATTCGTTGGGGTGGATTCGGAAACCTTAGTGCTTTTTATTATTAGATTTTAAATCAACTTAGTTTAGTTTTAATTTATTTTGCAATATCATTCCGAAATTTGGAACTAGGTTAAGATAGAGTTAGTTTAGATTGAAAATATACTTTCACAATGCAATTCCCTATGGATTCGACCTCGCACTTGCACAACGCTATACTGCAAACGACTCGTGCGCTTGCGAGTAATTTAAAACTCACAAAACTTTCTATTGCATTAGAACCGCTTTGATCTTCCGTTTCCAAAAAGTAAAGTCTCATTTTCCATCAAACTTCTCAACACAGAAATTTGAAGCCATCTTTTGCGGACAAGATCTCAGATTTATGTTATACCCACAAATGCTTTCTTCAACCTCAAGAACACAGATCGAAGATGGATCTTTAACACCGTTCTTGAATCAACCTTCAAGAACATGATCTGATCTTGATTTTTACACCGTTCTTGAATCACCCAAGAAGTTGATCTTTGATTCTTGGAGTCTTGGCTCTGTCACTTTCTTGTTCTTGCTCCGATACCCAGCTGTGCAAGCTCTAATACCACTATTGGAAATCACCTTGACAAGATGCCCAGGTGGCGATCTTCCAAACACCCAAGTCTAGAATGACTTGTTGAAAGAAATACAGCAATCGAACACAAGAACAAAAAATCAAAGAAAGAAAGAAGACAAGCAATTGTTATCGAGGTTCGGCAATGTGCCTACGTCCCCGTGAGTTCCTCCGAACTCTCTGCACTAAATCAAATGGTTCTTACAAGTTACAACAACCCCTTCAAGAAACCAGGTTCTTGAAGAAACCAAGAAGAGAAGTAAGGAAGAAGATAAGAACAAACAATGCTCTCTATCTAATCTAGACTCTCTCTTCTTTTACCCAGCCTCACTTACAAAGAGTCCTTCTTATGTTTATGTCACTCACACAATTCTCTCCTGTATTACAATTGATCTCAAAGTATGTCACAACTTGTGCTGTTCTCTCTTGTATGTGTTGTATGAAAATGAAGCTAGGAAACCCCTTTTATAGTCATCCATTTCTTGGTCATTCTTGAGATTCAATCTTTACCCTTTGATCATGATTATCACTTAATCATGGCCCTCCATCACTTCCTAAGTAGTGTTGTGAGTTTTAACCATGCACCAATGCACCTAAGGGAGTGTTAAAATAGGCTATCTATGTGTGCTTTGGTGTGCCTAACGCCTAGGGGCTCAACAGGGTGCGATGTGACGCTGGGCAGAACATATTTGTAGCTGCTCTGGGCGGTGCGGCACTGGCTGTGCGCACTGCAGCGCTGGTACGTTCCTAGAGGCATGCACACTGGAAGGTGCAACGCTGGGTAGTGCGCACTATAGTACTGGGGCGTTCCTGGGGTCTTCAATCTGTGGGGCGTGGCACTGGTGAAGGGGCACTATGACGCACACTGGTGCTGCCCCCTTCACCCAACTGTGCGCACACCCTTCTGCTTGTGTGCAGAAGTGCGCACACTAGTGCGCCTAGCCTTACCTTGCTCCAAAGTGATGCACACACATGTGTGCAGTCTTCTAACTTGCTGAGCTTTAATCCTCCAACCTTGGTTTAGACTTTAACCATCTTTGAACCATGTTTAGACATGTTTAAACCTTAGACAAATACCAACACTATGGAGAGTCATAGAGGAAGGACCTAGAATTACTACAAAGGAAATATACATTGGAGAAATCATCCATACAATACCTAAACTCAAAACTAAGTTTAATGAAGAGGATTATAGAATGATGTCTCTAAATAGTATAGCCATTAGTATTTTACATTGTGCTTTAATGAAGAGGATTATAGAATGATGTTTCTAAATAGTATAGCCATTAGGATTATAGAATGATATCTCTAAAGAGGATTCTGAGTATAATAAAGTTTCTACATTTGTTTCGGCTAAAGAGATTTAGGACAAATTACAAGTCACATATGAGGGCACTAGCGAAGTTAAAAAATAAAAAATTTATATGTTAGTATCTGAGTATGAATCTTTCAAATGTCTCTTACCGAAACAATTTCTCAAATGCATTCACATTTCACCACTATTGTTAACAGCTTAAATCTTCTTTGTAGGAACATTGAGGAGTTTGAACTAACAAGGACGATCTTAAGGTCTTTTCCGTCCACTTGGAAAGCAAAGAAGACGACCATCACAGAGGCCAAAGATCTCAACAAACTTGATGTCGAAACACTTATCGGATCACTATTGACATACGAGATGAAGGAAATGAATCCCATTGTCAATGATGATGAGAAGAAGAAAAAGATAATTGCTCTCAAGGCCTCTACAAACAACAAAGAGGAAGAAAAAGAAGAGGAGAATAAGAGCAGCAAAGAAGATAGTGAGATGGCCTTAATCACAAAAAGGTTTCACAAGTTATTGAAAAAGAGCAAGAAACCTTACACAAGGGATTCTACTCCAAAAAAGGAACCTTTTGTATGTTACGGTTGCAAGAAGCTCGGTCACATCAAGACCGATTGTACAACAACAAGCAAACCATATAAGAGCTTCAAAAAGAAAGCTATGATTGCAACCATGTGGAGTGATTATGAAGAGGAAGAAACTTCGGATAATGAAGTTGGATACGAGGAGATTGTTAACCTATGCTTAATGGCGATTGACGATGAGAATAAGGTATCAACTCATTCCCCCTCTAATAATAACATTGTTAGTAGTAGTGAAGAGTTAATTGAAGTTATAAATGAGATGCATGAAGAATTGAAAAAATTCGATTCTAGAAATGTGGCTTTCAAGAATGAAGTTTCATCTCTTTCTAAAGAGATTGAGGGCTTAAAGGAAGAAAAAGAAAAACTACATTCCATGCTTTATAACCCTTCACAAGATTTTCTAAAAAATGAAAATGACATTTTAAAGAAGAAAATAATGGACTTGAATAGCACTATATCTAGACTTATGCTTGGAAAAGAAAATCTAGATGAAGTGTTATCTAGTCAAAGGTTAAATGGAGGAAAATCCAGCTTGGGCTATTCTCCATTTGGCAAGCAAAAGTATAAAGAGACTTTGATCATGAAAACAACATGTTTGAATGAAGCCTCCATTTCCAAGACCTCTAGCAAGATTTAAAGTACTCCTTCAATGTATGCTAGTAGCTCTAAGAATGTGAATTTAAATTCTAATGCATATACTAAAATTAAGCATCCTAGAATATGCTCAATCAAGAAATGCATATACTAGAAATACACATCCTAGGAGTAACCATCATGTGCATCCTAGAGATAATATGTAAACTCATAACTTGCACACTACATATGAACATCCTAGGAATTACCATCATGTGTATTCCAGAAATAATATGTATGCTCACACCACAAGTGCACATCCTAGAAGCTACCATCATACATTTCCTAGTAATAACATGCATGTTCATCACTTTAATCATAGAAACATGTATCCTAGGAATGCTTATCCAAGGAACTATAAACATGCACAATTAAGAAATCCTACAAATTTCAATAATTATTATCTTAGGATTATGCATCATCAACATGTCCATAATTATAGAGCACCTTATATTGTTCTTCCTAAAGGAACCGTATTTTCTAGAACTAACCCCAAAGGACCCAAGAAATTTTGGGTACCTAACAGTGCAATTGTGTATCCTTGTGTGATGTAGATATGCCTCCACACCAAGGAAAAAGATAACAATTGGTACCTTGATAATAGATGCTTAAAGCACATGACTGGTGATCAAAGCATGTTCAAAGAGCTAACTCTAAGGGATGGCAGACATGTCACCATTGGAGATAACACAAAAATTAAGATCATCGGGCATGGAAAAGTTGGTAACGATTTCTCAACCATTGATCATGTATTATATGTGCAAGGGCTTAAGCTAAATTTGTTTAGTATTAGTCAACTATGTAACAAATGCAAAAAAAAATCATATTTGAAACCTCTCATTGTCTAGTTATAGACATTAAGAGTAACAAGATCAAGTTTTTTAGCCATAAACACGAAAATGTCTTTATAGTTGATTTAAAATCTTTGCATTCGGAAAATGAAAAATGTTTTCCCACATTTAGTGAAAACCCATGGCTATGGCATAGAAGACTTAGCCATATGAATATGGATTTGCTTAAAATCATTTCAAGAAAAGATTTAGTCATTAGACTTCCAAAAATCAAATTTGAAAAAGACAAGGTGTGTGATGCCTGTCAAATGGGAAAACAAACTAGAATTTCTTTTAAATAAAAAAATATAGTCTCAACTACTAGACTATTGGAACTTCTACATATGGACTTGTTTAGTCCAATAAGTACCATAAGTCTAGGTGGCCATCAATATGCTTTTGTTATTGTTGATGAAGCTTGCAAAGGATTTGTGAACTTTTGTAAAAAGGTTCAAAATGAAAAATGAATTTTTATTTCTAGTATACGAAGTGATGATGGAAAGGAATTTGAAAACCAAAGTTTTTCAAAATTTTGTGATGAAAGAAAAATTGATTACAATTTTTCAACACCTAGAACTCCTTAACAAAATGAAGTTGTTGAGAGGAAAAATAGAGTTCTAGAAGAGTTTGCAAGAACAATGCCTTGTGAAAGTAGTTTGCCAAAATATTTTTGAGCAGTAGTCATAAACACTTCTTGCTATGTTCTAAATAGAGTTTTAATTAGGCCTACACTTAACAAAACTCCATATGAATTATGGAAAGGTGGAAAGCCTAATATCTCTTATTTTTGTGCCTTTGGTTGTAAATGTTTTTTCCTAAATAACAATAAAATTAACTTGGGTAAATTTGACTCAAAAACCGATGAGGGGATATTCTTAGGATATTAAACCTCTAGTACAGTTTTGTAACAACCCATCCCGGGTTGGCCACCCCTGAGACGGTGTTGTCACATTTTGAAAATCCCAGCACGATACATAAATGCAACAATAAAAATAATACCAACAGAAATTTTATATCAATCCTTAATCCTCAACAGGGGAGATATATCATTCTGATCTTGACTTAAATATTTTATACAACGTAATATGCATGAATATTTACAAATAAATTTTTATTTTGTTTTTTCATTAATTTGAGGATGTGGATACGCACGTGGCTTACAGATAATGACTTCTTCTAAATCTCAACTCAGCAAACTATATGTCTTGTCTGCTACCTGAAATCATTGTACAATGAGGAGTGAGCTTTACAAGCTCAGTGAATTAAATTTACTAGAAGTACTCAAATTTATACTTACCCTTACATCTTATAATTCAATTACTTCAAAATAATCTTCCGGTATTCATTCATCTTTTTCCTCAAATAATTCAATAACAATATTTTGTACTCACTACTCAATTTCATAATTTCCCTATTACACAATCTCTTCTAAGTTACTCATCAGAAATATTTTCATATTTCTTCCTTAGCATATTTGTCTTTCTGTGTGACTCATTCCTCTATCAATAAATTTACAATCATAAATAACACTTTAACATATCAAGCAATAACAATCAATATTTAAAGCAAATGCATTGTGTGAAGTTAAATATTATTATTATTGGGAACGTCTTCCCAGATGTCAACATGTTTTTATCTTAGACCGGCTGCATTCCTGGTTCTTTCATTCTCATTTAGACCGGCTGCATTCTCGGTTCTTTTATTCTCATTTAGACCGGCTTCCCTCCTAGTTCTTTTATTTTCATTTAGACTGACTGCCTTCTCGTTTCTTTTATTTTCATTTATATGCATATGAATAATGATATGAAATATGCATATAAACAATAATATAGAAACAAACATGAATTCAAATATTTAAATTAGCTATCCTAATTATTCTCAAATTATTATTTAAAAAAAAATTTCACTAAATTCTTCACCTCATAAATGATATCAAATCATCAACCATAGTTCGTCAAGATCCATTAAATTTCCTTCCTTCATAAATCATATCAAATTATCAACCATAACTCATCAAGAATTTCACTTATCACCTTTATTATTAAATCGATTCATTATTCCAACGATATTATTTCTCGTAAAGTAATTCTCTACACATCCACTATTCCTATCATACCTATCAACCAACTTTCATCTATCACCAAATCATAAGTTAATGATTTATTCTAATATTATCTATATATTTCATATTTATCTTAATTACTTAAAATAAATCTAACTCACCACGTAGCATTTAGAGCTACCCGTGGATCACTTCCTTGCCTTTCCTGCTTCTCTCAGCAATTTCCCCCGGTTACTGATTGTCAACACCTGACATAATATTTATATTAAATTTCTAATTTATTCTTCAATTCTTCATAATTCACACCCTTTGAAAATTCCCACTTTGAATTCCCGAGAAATTTCATGTATGCTAAATTTCAAAAATAAACTTTACATTATTACCTTCTGTTTTTCTTAGAGCTTCATGTGGTTCTTTATAAAATTTTCCCGTAAACCCCTTCAAAATTTTTCTCTTTCAATCTTTCTTTCGGTCCCCAAGTGTTTAAAGAAATAGAGTAGTTTATATTGAAAAATGAAGAAAACCAAACAAGATTTGGTAAATAGAATAAAATGATATAAACAAATCATTTTTATACCAAATATCAACCCCCCCCCTCCTCCCTAACCGTCTGCACCTTAATTGCCATGCCACCTAGGTAGCTTGTTGTCAAACATGCAAAATTTCATGTTAGATAGCCAACAACTGTCGCCACATATTTTTTTAAGAATTATTTTATGCAATACTAAATCCTTTATATGTGTATGTGTGTGTGTGTCTATATATATATATATATATATATATATATTATTTTAATTTCATGTCAAGTTTATCAAATTACTTCTTTACCCATATTTTAAGAACACGGATATTAAAATTCTACCCACCTTATAAAAATTTCATCCTCGAAATTTCTTTACCTAATCAAGAAAGCAATTGTGAATAATATTTCTTCATAGTTGCCTCATGCTTTCACATAATCTCTTCAACATCCTTGTTCCGCCACAAAACTTGAACTAATGAAATTATTTTATTATACAAGACTTATTATTTTATATCTAAAATTCTCACTGGTACTTGTATGAAAGTCGAATCTTTCTGAATTTCTACAGCTTGGCATGAGATTTATCAAGTAAGCACTTTCGCAAAAGTGAAATGTGGAATATGTTATGTCACTACTTCAACTTTGGAGGTAAATCCAAGCTATTCATAACTAGCCAAACTTTCTCAATAACCTCATAGGATCCCACTTACCTCAGACTCAACTTTCCTTTCTTTTTTATCCTCAACACACCTTTTCATAGAGATATTTTCAAATACACCCAATCACCTACTTGAAACTCAAGAGGTATTCTTCTATTATCAGCATAGCTATTTGGTCTACTATGTGATGTTTTAAGATTTTCTCTAGCCAATTTGATCATCTTAGTTGTTAACTTAATAATTTATGAACCAAATATATTTCGCTCTCCTACTTCTTCCCAACATACTGGAGTTCTTCACCTTCTACCCATTTGTTGAGGATGAAAAACTATATTAAATTGTAACTGCGTACCCGTGGCTTTCTGAAAGCCTCTCCAAAACCAAGATATAACTCTAGCATCTCTATTTGACACTATGCTTAAGAGTATTCCATACAACCTCACAATCTTAGCTACATACAGTTTAGCCAACTTTTTAGGACTCCAATTTGTTTTAGTTGGAAGAAATTAAGACGACTTAAAAAGTCTATCTACTATCACTTACACTGTATCGTGACCTCTCTGGGTATGAAAAAATCCAGAAATAAACTCTATGCTCATATTTTTCTATGGTCATTCGAGCACAGGAACAGACTGTAGTACACCTACCAGATGTTTATTCTCTAATTTCACTTACAGACAAACGAAACATCTAGAAATATATTCAGCTACATCCCTCAGCAATCTTGACCACTAATAATTTTGTCTTAACCCTCTATACATCATTATGTACGTCTCTCAATATCTTCTTTCTCAACTCCGTGTCATTAGGAACACAAATCCTATGTTCCAATACCAAAATATCATCATTCTAATTTTGAACTTATATTGCTTTCTACTATGCATTTCCTGCTTGATCTTTTCTATTTCTTATCTTTAGCTTGTATCTCTAACAAGCATTCTATTATGGATGATTGTATAACCATGTTTGCTAACAATGATCTTCTATCACTGATATTCAACTTCATTCTTATCTCTCTTAGTCTATCATCAATTACACATCATGACTTTCAATAGCAGTCAATCTTCTTGTAAATTTTCAACTCATTGCATCAGCTATCACATTCGTCTTTTCTAGATGATAGTGAATTGTATAATCATAGTCACAAATCAACTCCATCCACCATCTTTGCCTCACATTCAACTCTCTCTGGGTAGGTAAGTATGTCAAACTCTTATGATCAATGAATATCTCACAAATGGCTCCATACAGAAGATGTCTCCAATCTTTAAAGTAAATACTATGGCAGCCAACTCTTAGCTATAGGTGGGGTAATTTCTATCATGATTCTTTAATTACCTAAAAGTATAGGCCACAGCTTTCCCATGTTACACACATCCCAACCATATCTCATTAATCTGAGGATGTGGACACGCACATGGCTTACAGATAATGACTCCATCTGAATCTCAACTCACCAAACTATCTATCCTACCTGCTACCTGAAATCATTGTACAATGAGGAGTGAGCTTCACAAGCTCAATGAATTAAATTTACTAGAAGTATTCAAATTTATACTCCCAATTACATCTTATAATTCAATTACTTCAAAATAATCTTCCGATATTCATTCATCTTTTTCCTCAAATAATTCAATAACAATATTCTGTAATCACTACTCAATTTCATAATTTCCATATTACACAATCACTTCTTAAGTTACTCATCAGTCATATTTTCATATTTCTTTCTTAGCATATT
Source organism: Bretschneidera sinensis (assembly GCA_023935145.1). Classification (NCBI taxonomy): domain Eukaryota; kingdom Viridiplantae; phylum Streptophyta; class Magnoliopsida; order Brassicales; family Akaniaceae; genus Bretschneidera; species Bretschneidera sinensis. The sequence continues at coordinate 106,468,003 of CM043703.1, read as the reverse complement.
TGTCTCTCTGTGAGACTCATTCCTCTATCAATAGATTTACAATCATAAATAACACTTTAACATATCAAGCAATAACAATCAATATTTAAAGCAAATGTAATGCTTGAAGTTAAATGTTATTATTATTGGGAATGTCTTCCCACATGTCGACATGTTTTTATCGTAGATCGGCTGCCTTCCCGGTTCTTTCATTCTCATTTAGACCGGTTGCCTTCCCGGTTCTTTCATTCTCATTTAGACCAGCTGCCTTCCCGGTTCTTTAATTCTCATTTAGACCAATTGCCCTCCTGGTTCTTTTATTTTCATTTAGACCAGTTGTTTTTCTGGTTCTTTTATTTTCATTTATATGCATATGAATAATGATATGAAATATGCATATGAACAATAATATAGAAACAAACATGAATTCAAATATTTAAATTAGCTATCTTGATTATTTTCAAATTGTTATTTAAAAAAAATTCCACTAAATTTTTCTCCTCATAAATCATTTCAAATCATCAACCATAGTTCGTCAAGATCCACTAAATTTCCTCTCCTCATAAATTATATCAAATCATCAACCATAGCTCATCAAGAATTTCACTTATTATCTTTATTATTAAATCGACTCATTATTCCAATAATATTATTTCTCATAAAATAATTCTCTACACATCCACTATTCCTATCATACCTATCAACCAACTTTCATCTATCACCAAATCATAAGTTAATGATTTATTCTAATATTATCACTATATATTTCATATTTATCTTGATTACTTAAAGTAAATCTAACTCACCACGTAAATCTAACTCACCACGTAACACTTAGAGTTACCCGTGGATCACCTCCTTGCCTTTCCTACTCCTCTCAGCAATTTCCCCCGGTTACTGATCATCAACACATAATATAATATTTATATTAAATTTTTAATTTATTGTTCAATTCTTCATAATTCACACTCTTTGAAAATTCTCACTTTGAATTTCCGAAAAATTTTATATATGCTAAATTTCAAAAATAAACTTCACGTTATTACCTTTTGTTTTTCTTAGAGCTTCCCGTGGTTATCTATAAAATTCTTCCATAAACTCCTTCAAAAAATTTCTCTTTCGGTCCCAAGTGTTTAAAGAAATAGAGTAATTTATATTGAAGAATAAAGAAAACCAAACAGGATTTGGTAAATAGAATAAAATGAGTATACCAAATATCAACCCCCCCAACCGTCTACAACTTAATTGCCATACCACCTAGGTAGCTTGTTGTCTAACATGCAATTTTGCATGTTAGACAGCCAACACCTGGCGCCACATATTTTTTAAGAATTATTTTAGTCAATACTAAATTCTTCATGTGTGTATATATATTATTTTAATTTCACATCATATTTATCAAATTACTTCTTTACCCATACTTTAAGAACACGGGTATTACAAGCTTATAGAGTTTTTAACAAGAAAACTCTAGTGGTTGAAGAATCCGTACATGTAACATTTGATGAGTCTAACCTAATTAGTAGTAAAGTAGGTTCTTTTAATGATGATGAAAATTTCATTCCAATGATAGAAACACATACTCCCATTGTTGACCCGAAGGAGAGTGAACCTCAATTAAATCAAGAGATAGACACTCACAATCTTGATCAACCATCTACAAGTCAACAAGAGGATAGTCTTCCCAAGGATTGGAGGTATATGAATTATCATCCAATCGATCAAGTAATTGGTGATCTTTCACAAGGGGTAAGAACTCGTTCCTCTATTAGAAATATTGCAATTGTGTAGCTTATTTATCTCAAGTAGAACCTAAGACATTTGTAGAAGCCAAGAAGGATGTTGATTGGATAAATGCTATACAATAAGAAATAAATCAATTTAAAAGAAACAAAGTATGTAATCTAGTTCCTAGACCAAAGAATCACACTATAATAGGAACTAAATGGGTATTTAGATATAAGATGGATGAAAATAGAATAGTAACTAGGAACAAGGCTATACTAGTTGCTAAGGGATATAATCAAGAAGAATGAATAGATTTTGATGAGACTTATGCTCCTGTAGCTAGATTAAAAGCTATTCATATGCTATTAGCCTTTGCTTACTTTAATAACTTTACGCTATTTCAAATGGATGTAAAAAGCACCCTTTTAAATGGCTTTATAGAAGAATAGGTGTATATCGAGTAACCTCTTGGATTTGAAAATCCTAGTCTTCCAAATCATGTTTACAAGCTTTCTAAAGCTCTCAATGGGTTGAAGCAAACTCCAAGACCATTATATGAAAAACTAAGTAAGTTTTTTCTTGAAAATGATTTTACAAGTGGAAAAATAGACACAACTCTCTTCACAAAAACTCACAAAAATGACACACTACTAGTCCAAATATATGTTGATGATATTATATTTGGTACTACTAATGAATCTATGTGTCAAAAGTTTTCTAAGTGCATGCAAGGTGAACTTGAAATGATCATGATGGGAGAGCTTACCTACTTTCTTGGACTTCAAATCAAACAATTGAAAGAAGGCATCTTCATCAATTAATCAAAGTACACCAAGGACCTATTAAAGAGGTTCAAGATGGAAAGCTCAAAATCAATTGGCACTCCTATGAGCACCTCTATAAAACTTGACCTAGATAAGGAAAGTAAGTGTGTAGATACTAAAACTTATATAAGCATTATAAGAGCTTTACTTTACTTAACTACAAGTAGACATGATATAATGTTTAGTATATGTATGTGTGCTAGATTTCAAGCTAATCTTAAGGAATCACATGTAATTGCAGTAAAAAGAATCCTTAGGTATCTACAAGGGACTCAAAACCTAGGATTATGGTATTCAAGGGACTCAAAATGTAATTGCAGTTGACCGTTATGTAAAAAATTCCCCAAATTATGAAGAACCCAGTCGACTAGTATCTCGATTCTATAATAGTCTCTTAAGAATTTTCAGTTTTCACTCCATTTTTTGAAAAACCTTAAGCTTTCTCTCTCTAGAAAAATCTTGATTTCAATCTAAAATCTCTCAAAAACAATTCATAGCACCTTCAATCATATCCTAAATCACCTCTATTTCAATTATTCACTGTTGAAATCTCGACTTTTTTTCCAAATCTCTTTCCCCAAAATGTCTAAAAGAATACACATCAAAACCACTGTTGGAGGACCTCGCGCACCTACAAGGCCCTAGTCCAAGAAGTCCTCAACACCAGTCACAAAGGGAAAAGGATTGGTCGGTTCATCAAGCAAGACGACAAGGGGCGAGCTTGATGAGTCCTTATTTTGGAACCTGATAAGTGCTTAAATATTCATATTTAAGCCCCTTAATTTATATTTTTTAAGCCCTTAGTTTGTGTTATTTCATCCTATTTTATCTCATTTATGTGTTTACAATGTTTTTCTAGGTTGTTATATATTTAGCTTAGGAATTTGTTACTTTGAGTTGTTTTTTCATTATTTTACAGGTTTACAAGCACTTGGAAAGGAGTTTCACTAAATTACCAGAATTGCCCATACAGATCAGTCATTTTTACGGATTAAACTGTATTGATTCAAGAAGAACTAGGAGATGATACATATATTCTTGGAAAGATCTGGATGTCTATTTTCTGGAGAATTTTACGGCTCATAAATATGATTTTTCTAGAGAAAGTTATGGCAGTTTTAGTAGACAAAGGTCAGGTTGTGCCTGATTTCAGGTTGGCAGAAGTGATTTTTTTGGATTAAACTGTAATGATTCAGGAAGAAACAGAAGATGAGCCATATATACTTGGAAAGATCATGGTAGAAGTGATTTTTTTTCGGATTTAACTGTAATGATTCAGGAAGAAACAGAAGATGAGCCATATATGCTTGGAAAGATCTGGATGTCTATTTTTTGGAGAATCTTACCGCTCATAAATATTATTTTTTTAGAGGAAGTTATGACAGTTTTAGTAGACAAAGGTCAGGTTGTACATGATTTTAGCGTGGACAGAAGTTTTGAAGGGCATATAAAGGCTTAAATCCCACATCCCACATCGGTTAAAAGAACATTCTACATCTCACATCCCACATCGGATTGGAAACACATTGCACTCATGGATTTGCCCTATAAAAACCTCATTTCACTTCATCAAATGGGTGTGCAATCTCAGAGACTTTGCTACCAAGGGGCGCAATATGGAGGATTTTGCTACCAATCGGGGAAAGCACCGCACAGCAGCTGCGGGTGGAATTTCTCTCTCCATGTATTGTTAGTTTTAATTTATTTTTTTTAAGTTTTAAAGTTTAATGTTTAGCACTTTAATGTTTGCTTTAATTTTTCCTTTAAGATTTTTGTTGTCAATTATATTTATGGGTAACTAAATTCTCAGGTGGGGCTAGGGATGAACTTGCACAGTAGATGGTATTTTTGTTTATTTTTAATTTATGTATTTGATTTTCAATTACTAAAACTCTTTTGTTTTATCATTCTCAATTCATTGGTGATGTTTTCTTCTCCGAGTAAACGTAGAATTTATTCTGTTTATGGATTCAGTCATGCTTTCTCTATTGAATGGATTAGCTCTTTGATTATGTTTGGATCAATTATTTATCTATATTGATTTAATTCTTTGCTGCAATATCACTTCCTGAGTATATTGTCATCGTTGGATTTTCTCAATAGTGATAATAATTTACGTATTTTAAAAGTGGTGAATGAATTTTCAAAGGATTACATTTGGTTTAATCTTGGTTTATAAATCTACACTTTCCGATTGGGAATTTTTGGAATTGAGTACCCAATTGAGTTATTCAATGAATTAAGAATAATTAAAATACCATATTTGTGCAAAGGATTCCCGACGTTTTACTGTTTGTCAAATTTGAGTACTTTCTCCGTTAGTCACTTTGCTTCACTTTAATTTGCATTTAAAATTAATCTTTGTTCATCATTAATCATTTAATATTTTTCTTTAGTTTCTTTGTTTCTTCTACTATTCTTTAAATTTGTCTCTCTGTGGAATCGACACCTCAAAGCTATGCTACAACTACCACGTTATTCTTTGGGCGTAATCAAATTTTGGCACCATTCCCAGGGAGACGGTAGAAGAATTGGTGGATAGTTTTTCTTTTCAGCAGTTTGTAAAGGTAGTAACTTCATTCCTTCTTTTAGCTTACTGCACTATTTTTTTTTCTTTTTTCCCTTCTTTCTTTTAATAGTATTTTTATTATTTTATGACCTTGCATGCACAGATATAGAGACACTTTAGGTAGATTTGTTTGTAGGCCTATGCTAGAGTCAAAATCAAATTTTTTTTAAAATTCTTTATTTGACAATCCATCTAGTCCTGAAGAAATGAGTGAACACGGAGATTAACCCACTAGAACCCTTCAGGATTACCTCCACCCTACACGCATAGCCACACCATCATGCATCATGTTTCCAGCTAATACTTGCCAACTGGATTTTAAAACAGGGATGATACAGTTACTCCCTACGTTTCATGGCTTGGAAAATGAAAATCCATATGTGCACATTAGGGAGTTTGAGGAAGTAATTGCAACTTTTCATAGTCAAAATGCAACTGATGACATTGTGAGACTTAAGCTTTTTCCTTTCTCTTTGAAGGATAGAGCTAAGAGTTGGCTATACTCACTGAGACCATGATCTATTGGGTCATGGAATGAGATGACTCGGGTTTTCTTTAATAAATACTTTCCCCAACATAAGACCAACGCTTTAAAAAATCAAATCTCCACCTTTGCACAAAAGGACAGTGAGACTTTGTATCAGTCTTGGGAGAGATTTAAGAAGTTGTTGAGTATGTGTCCTCACCATGGGTATGAGAATTAGCACTTAGTGAGCTATTTTTATAAGGGACTTACACCTAGAGAGCGCCAATTTGTGGAGATAATGTGTAATGGTGAGTTCTTACAGAAAGATCCTGATGAGGCCATAGAATACCTCAATGAGCTTGCTGAAAAAGCTCACACTTGGAATGGACCTAGTGCTACTGAAAGCACAAATAGATCACGACCTATAGAAAACCCAAATGGTGGTGGATTTTACCATCTTAGGGAAGAGTATAACCTAAAGGCTAAGGTCGAGATGCTCACTAGGGAGCTAGATGTGTTAAAGACTAAGGACTTAAAGCCAACACACGTAGCTACTCATGCAGAGTCTTTTGGACCATGTTTTGTGTGTGGCCGGCTAGATCATCTCGCCTAAGAGTGTCTCATATTTGCTAAGATGAGAGGGATGTATGAGGAACAATGTAATGTCTTAGGTATGTACAAGAAGCCTTTTTCACCTTTCTCTGATACCTATAATCCAGGATAGCGCAATCATCCCAATTTTAGCTGAAAGTCTAAAAATCAGCCGTCTGCACAACCCCTTAGATCATATCCTGCACCATATCATGCACCTGCATCTTCTAGGAGTTCTTTAGAAGACACTTTGCATGCTTTTATTGAGGCACAGGGTAAGACTAACCAAAGATGTGAATCGTTGATTACGCAGGTTATTGAAGAAAATAAGGAGATAAAGAGCCAAGTGTCCAAATTGATGAGCTCCTTGAGCGTGAATGAGCGAGGTAAGTTCCCTTCTCAAGCTCAGTCCACACCCCATGGTCAACACATGGCGCAAAAGACTTTGAAGGATGTGAATGCCATTGTGACACGAAGTGGTAAGTCATTATACATCCCAACAACGAATAAATCAGAGGATGTGGAAAAGGGTCAAGATAATAGTGATATCGAGTTGCCCAAGGAACCTGAGGTGACAAAGAGTCATGTTAAGGTATCATTCCCTCAAACTTTAAAATCAAGCAAGTGAACTCTGGATCCAAACAATGAAATCCTAGAGAATCTATGGCAAGTAAAAATCAATCTTCCTTTTTTTGCATATGATTAAACAAGTTCCTACTTATGCAAAAGTTCTCAAGGATTTATGTACAGTTAAGAGGAAGCACCGTGTGAAGAAGATAGCGTTCCTGACAGAGCAAGTTAGTGCTCTAATTGAGCAACAGAGTCCTCCCAAGTAGAAGTATCCTGGTTATCCAACCATTGCATGCAGCATTGAAAATCATGAGTTTGGGCAAGCTTTGCTAGATTTAGGAGCTAGTGTGAATCTAATGCCATATTCTATTTATTTGTAGTTGGGATTGGGAGAAATCAAACCAACCATCGTGGTATTGCAATTTGCTGATCATTCAGTCAAAGTACCCTAAGGTGTGGTAGAGGATGTTCTAATTCAAATTGACAAATTTTATTATCCTGTTGATTTCCTAATCCTTGACACTAGCTCTGTTGTTGATACTACTTCTAAAATTATTTTGATTTTAGGTAGGCCATTCCTTGCCACTGCTAATGCTCTTATTAATTGCAGAAATTGGCTCATGAAGCTGTCTTTTGGAAACATGGCCCTCAAGGTGAATATCTTCCATATTGCAAAACAACCAGAAGATGATAACGAGAGCCACCAGGCATACATGATTGACTTACTCATGGATAGGGGAGTTTGTATAGCTCATAATTTTGATCCCCTTGAGTATTTTCTTGTTAATTCTGAGTTTGATTCTATCAGTGATCCATCTGATGTAGTTGATATTTGTGCTATTTTTGATAGAACTCAGAATTATGGCACTCGGGCATAGCAACCAAAGTTTGAAGAGTTGTTTGAAAGAAGTGCAAAACAAATTTCTTCAAGTGTGGAAGCACTCAAAGTTGAATTAAAGCCTCTGCCTAAGGGTTTAAAGCATGTTTTCCTTGGTCCAGGTGACACTTTTTCTGTTATTATCTCATCTGAATTGTTTGAGTCTCAAAGTGAGAAATTAATTTGGACCCTAAGTGAGCTCTTAGGTTGGAGCATTGCTGATATAAAAGGTGTTAGTCCCCTGCTCTGTTCTCATAAAATTAATTTGGAGGAAAGAACTAGCCCTCGTAGAGACCCTCAGCGTAGGCTTAATCCCACTATGAAAGAAGTGGTGAAGAATGAAGTGTTGAAACTATTAGATGTGGAAATCATATATCCTATTGTTGATAGTAAATAGGCAATACCAAGAGCACTTGACTCACATGTGGTGGACTTTAGGTATTCCCTAGCAAAAGACTAGTGCTGAGGCCACTGAGTATGGAGCCTCATCTTCAGCACCACAATGAGGCCAGCAGTGAGAGTGGTGCACCGTCTGGCTGAAGACGTAAAACTTAGCGCTCATGGGAGGCACCCCACGGTGTATCCTTAAGTTATTATTGTTTTTCATTTCTTTTTGTGTTTATTTTCTTTTTGTTTTTCAGGGACAATGTGTGCATCAGTTCAAGTTTGGGGGTGTGCTATGAGCCATGCCAGTCCAACTAGTTCTCTATCTCCCAGGTCAGCTCTTTCCATGATAGTCATACATTGGGGACAATGTGTAATTTTAAGTTTGGGGGTTTGGGAGACATATTCACACATACTTTGTCCCATTTTTTTATTATTTAAAAGAAAAGATAAATGCATGCTTCTGTTATTTTGAAATTTAGGTTGATCTAAACAAATATTGTGATGTGATGTCATTGGTGAGCTTAAAATCTTGAACATATGATTTGATGATAGAGTTTTAAAATTTTGTTACTTACTTTAGGCATTTGAGAATTCACATGTTTGATCTAATCTGATACGAGCACATTATCACAAAATAGTGTGAGGCATGACATATAATTTTAATATGTATGTTTCCATGAATTAACTGAAACTGGATGACTTGTTGGATAAACACTTTGAAAAAAAAATTGCACAAAAAGAGAAAAATGCTCATGATGATCATTAATAAACTTTCCACTGAGTAACTAGACCTCTTGCCTCAGTAAGCAGTGAGTGTTCACGTTAAAAGGTGGAAATTTTATTCATAATGATCATTGAGAAATTTTCCGCTGAGTATCTAGACATCTTGCCTCAGTAAGCAGTGAGTGTTCACATCAAAATGTGAGAATTTTGCTTAGTAGCATTAAAGCCAGTTTAGTTTCGTTGCCTTTTTTGCTCGAGTTAGTAAGTCCTTAAGGGTGTCTTTACACCTAATGCCCTAAAACCATTTGGTTTGGGAGTCATTGACTCAACACTCGCTACATGGGTCAATTAGAAAGCTTAAGGGAACTAAACATAGCTGAGCCTTATAATAAAAGAGAGAAGAAAATAAAACTACACTATCGTTGTTCATTCTGATGAGAAATTTTGTGAATCTTGAGACATGGAGACATTGAACATTGAAATTATTTGGAAACCTTATCTTTATATGCTAATTCACTTTACACTGAGTCAGACTTGTGATGCCTTAGCCTGCCTTTTGTAAGTAATTAGATTTTAAAATTCCTATCCATTGTGAAGATGGGTTTATATTTTAAGCTTGCTCATAAATGAATATCATGGTTTTGTGTGATACTTAAATTTTAAGATACCATGAATGATGAATTTATCTTTGCATTCTTTGTTTTTCATTTAGTTTTTAGTTTCGTATTGCTAAGGGACTAGCAATATGTAAGTTTGGGGGGTGTAATAAGTGCTTAAATATTCATATTTAAGCCCCTTAATTTATATTTATTAAGCTCTTAGTTTATGTTATTTCATCATATTTTATCTCATTTCTATGTTTACTATGTTTTTTTAGGTTGTTATATGTTTAGCTTAGGAATTTGTTACTTTGAGTTGTTTTTTCGTTGTTTTACAGGTTTACAAGCACATGGAAATGAGTTTCACTAAATCGCTAGAATTATCCGTATAGATCAATCATTTTTGCGGATTAAATTGTATTGATTCAGGAAGAACTAGGAAATGAGCCATATATGCTTGGAAAGATCCGGATGTCTATTTTCTGGAGAATTTTACAACTCATAAATATGATTTTTCTATAGAAAGTTATGGCAGTTTTAGTAGACAAAGGTCAAGCTGTGCGTGATTTCAGCATGGCAGAAGTGATTTTTATGGATTAAACTGAATGATTCAGGAAGAAACAAAAGATGAGCCATATATGCTTGGAAAAATCCGGATGTCTATTTTCTGGAGAATTTTACAGCTCGTAAATATGATTTTTCTAGAGAAAGTTATGGCAGTTTTAGTAGACAAAGGTCAAGCTATGCATGATTTCAGCGTGGGCAGAAGTTTTGAATGGCATGTGAAGGCTCAAATCCCACATCCCACATCGGTTAGAAGCACATTCTACATCCCATATCCCATATCGAATTGGAAACACATTACACTCATGGAGTTCCCCTATAAAAGCCCCATTTCACTTCATTAAATGGGTGTGCAATCTCGGAGGCTTTGCTATCAAGGTGTGCAATCTCGGAGGCTTTGCTACCAAGGGGTGCAATATGGAGGATTTTGCTACCAATCGGGGGAAGCACCGAACATCAGCTGCGGGTGGAATTTCTCTCTCCATGTATTGTTAGTTTTCATTTATTTCTTTTAAGTTTTAAAGTTTAATGTTTAGCACTTTAATGTTTGCTCTAATTTTTCCCTTGAGATTTTTGTTGTCCATTATATTTATGGGTAACTAAATTCTCAAGTAGGGCTAGGGATGAACTTGCATAGTAGAAGGTATTTTTGTTTATTTTTTAATTTATATATTTGATTTTCAATTACTAAAACTCTTTGTTTTATCATTCTCGATTCATTAGTGATGTTTTGTTCTCCGAGTAATCGTAGAATTTTTTTTGTTTATGGATTCAGTCATGCTTTCTCTATTGAATGGATTAGCTCTTTGATTATGTTTGGATCAATTATTTATCTATATTGATTTAATTCTTTGCTGCAATATCGCTTTCTGAGTATATTGTCGTTGTTGGATTTTCTCAATAATGATAATAATTTACGTATTTTAAAAGTGGTGAATGAATTTTCAAAGGGTTACATTTGGTTTAATCTTGGTTTATAAATCTACACCTTCCGATTGGGAATTTTTGGAATTGAGTTCCCAATTGAGTTATTTAATGAATTAAGAATAATTAAAATACCATATTTGTGCAAGGGATTCCCGACGCTTTACTGTTTGTCAAATTTGAGTACTTTCTCCGTTGGTCACTTTGCTTCACTTTAATTTGCATTTAAAATTAATCTTTGTTCTCCATTAATCATTTAATATTTTTGTTTAGTTTCTTTGTTCCTTCTACTATTCTTTAAATTTGTCTCTATGTGGAATCGACACCCCAAAGTTGTGCTACAACTACCGCGTTATTCTCTGGGCATAATCAGAACCTCGCCGCCAACAAAAGGTAGACCTTTGTCATTCGCAACAAGAAAATCATGACGGCTAGATTCGTCGATTTCGATTCTATCCGTCATAGAAACTTTGATATTTTCCATGCTTTCGAGGCCATTAACCTAACCCCACTTGAACCATACACCAAAAATACTACCCGCACCTCATCCACCAATTTTATGCTAACTTGATCAAACCGAGCCCATTAGCTCTTCGGTTTAAGACCAAGGTAATGGGCATATAATTTGAAGTTAATACTGACCTTCTGGTCAATATCTTAAGAATTCCAGTGGAAGGGGTCCAATGGAGTCTGGATGGATGGCCAGACAACTTTGACTATGAGGAGGCGTGCCAGATTGTTAGGGGCAACCCTAACTACATCTTTAGGCCCACTATATTTCACCAACGTAGTGATATGCCCCTCGACTCCAAGTTGTTCAATCTCATTGTGAGTTGGACCATCCACCCAAGACTCAAGAGTCGGGACTATCTTTCCAAGATAGATGTGGTATTGATTTGGTGTCTCAAAACAGGACACCATTTCAACATCTGCCATTTACTACTCGCCAACATGATTAATGGAGAAGCGAGTGACTCCGGGTGCCTCCCCTATGGGATGCTCATCATCCTGATCCTTCAGCATTTTCGAGTCCCCTTACCCGCCTCAAAGGCTCAGGATATCGACCCCAATGACATCATCAATGTCTTTTCTTTAAAGAAGATGGGGTGCACGATCCAAAATAGGATGATATTGTAACGACCCATCCCGGGTTGGCCACCCCCGAAACGGTGTCATCACATTTTGAGAATCCCAGCACGACACATATATGCAACCATAAAAATAATGCTAACAAAAACATTTTTATTTTTATCAAACCTCAACATGGGAGGTATAAAAATCTGATATTAACTTACAAATAATTTACAACGTAAGATGCATGAATATTTACAAATATTTATTTTCTTTTCTCACTAGTCTGAGGATATTGACACATACGTGGCTTACGAAAATTGAATCCGTCTGACTTTTGACCCACCAAACTACTTGTCATGTCTGCTACCTGAAATCATTGCACAATGAGGGATGAGCTTCACAAATTCAGTGAATTTAATTTACTAAAAATATTCCAAATTCCATAAATAGTCCTTTAATATTTAATCATTTATTTTTCACATAACCTGATGACAACTTTCTTCTATCATTACACATGTCATAAGATTCATTCTCTATCAATCTCTTCTTCTCAATCTTTGATCCACCTTAAGACCATCAATTATCTCATAATTACCTCATAATGAGGTTCACATCATAAAGTCCATCATTTATGTGGTTCTTATCATTCTCTGCTTCTTTCTTACCATAATTGTCTCTCTCTGTGAGACCAAATCATCTATAAACAATTTCATAAGAACATATCACACATCAGCATTTCAATAATGCAGCAATAATTAAAACAAATGCAAATGCATGAATGATTATGATGGGAACGTCTTCCTACCTGTAGACTGGCTGTCTTCCCGGTTCTTTTATTCTCATTTAGACCGGCTGCCTTCTCGGTTCTTTCATTCTCATAAGACCGACTACCTTCCCGGTTCTTTCATTTTTATTAGACCGGCTGCCTTCCCGATTCTTTCGTTTTCATTAAACTGGCTGCCTTGCCGGTTCTTTCATTTTTATTAGACCGGCTGCCTTCCCAGTTCTTTTCGTTTGATTTAATGCATATGCAAATGAACAATAATATAAAATCTGCATATAAACAATAATATAAAAACAACATATAAATTCAAAATACTTAAATTGACTATCATGCTTATTCTCAAATTTATATAACAAAAATTTCACTAAATTCATCTCATCCTAAATCACATCAAATCATCCATTAAAACTTGTTAAGATCCACTAAAATTTATCTCCTCAAAAATTAATATCAAAATCTCAACCATAGTTCATCGAGAATTTCACTTCTCACTTTTATTATTAAATCAACACATTTTTCTAATAATATTTCTTCTCACATAATAATTTTCTACGATTCCAACATTTATACTATATCTATCCACTCAAAGATTTATCTACCACCCAATCATACTTTAATAATTAAATTTAATATTATCACCAAATAATTGATTTTTATTTAGACTACTCAAAGTAAATCCAACTCACCACGTAGTACTTAAAGCTACCCGTGGATCACCTCCTTTCCTTTCCCGTTCTTCTCCGAAACTTCCCCTGATTGTTGACTACCAACATCTGACAAAATATTTGTATTCAATTTTTAATTATTTCTTCATTTCTTTATAAATCACTCACTTTGAAAATTCTCACTTTGAATTTTGAGAAATTTCATAAATGCTTAAAAATCCAAAAATAAACAATACATTATTACCTTCTGCTTTTCTGATAGCTATTCCAGATTTTCTATGAAATTCTGCAATAAACTCCTTCAAAATCTTGCTCTTTTAACTTTACTTTGGGTTCCCAAGTGTTTAAGGAAATAGAGAAATTTGGAAGAGAAACTAATTAAATCTGTTGAGTAAAATTTTTTTATTCTCACATCTGATATATATACACGAAATTTGGGCTGAAACTTCAACAGTCCCCGTCCCCAAAGGTCTCCGCACTTTGGAGACAGTTGAGGCATTATAAATGCCTCACTTAATATTGGCAGCAGGTGTACTACCTGCTGCCCATGCATTTTAGACCGTTGGGTCTTTTTTTTTTTTTTTTTTTTTACTTTTTAACTTTCTATTTATTTATTTATTTTCCTTCTTCTAGACTTCTTGGACGTCCAGACCCCCCCACCCCTTTTTTTAAACCTCTTTTTTTTCTTTTCTTTTAATGACGCCCACGTCCCAAAAAAAATTCTTTCAAAAGAATTATTTTATTCAATACTAAATCCTTCGTAAATATATTATTTTAATTCTGTGTCATATTTATTAAATTACTTCTTTACACTTTATTTACGAATATGAGAATTACAATTCTACCCACCTTACAAAAATTTCGTCTTCGAAATTTCCTTACTGAAATTAAGTAAAAAGTTGGGGGAAATCTTTTCTCATTCTTGCTTCATGTTCTCACGTGACTTCTTCAACATCTTTATTTCGCCATAATACTTGAATCAAATAAATGACTTTATTGCGCAAAACTTGATCCTTTCTGTCTAGGATCCTGACTGGTACTAGCATAAAAGTCAAATCTTTCTGAATTTCTATTGCCTGATTCGAGACACAATGGGACTCATCGTGCAAGTACTTTCTCAATAGAGACACATGAAAAACATTATGTAATTGCTTTAATTCCGAAGGCAAATCCAAACGATATACTACGGGCCCAATTCTCTCAATCACATCATAGGGCCCCATAAATCTTGGGCTCAACTTTCCCGTCTTTTTAAACCTCAACACTCCCTTCCACGGAGATATCTTCAAAAATACCCAATCACCAACTTGGAACTCGATAGGGCGTCTTCTTTTATCAACATATCCTTTCTATCTGTTCTGAGCTACTCTGAGGTTCTCCCTAACCAGTTTGATCCTTTCAGTAGTCAAATCTATCATTTATGGGCCATATATCTTTCTCTCTCCAACTTCTTCCCAACATACTAGAGTTCTACACCTTCTACCATACAAAGCCTCAAAAGATACCATCCTAATACTAGTTTGATACTGATTATTGTATGCAAACTCGATCAAAGGCAAATAAGCATCCCAACTTACTGATAAACTTAATACACTTGCCCTCAGTATATCTTCTAGTATTCTGATAATCCTTTCTGTCTGCCCATCAGTTTGTGGATGAAAAGTTGTACTAAACTGTAATTACGTACCAATTGCTTCTTGGAAACCCCTCCAAAATCTAGAAGTAAATCTAGAATCTCTATCTGATATGATACTCAAGGGTACTCCATGTAATTTTACTATCTCAGCTACATACAACTCAACCAACTTTTCTGGACTCCAAGTAGTTTTTATAGGAAGAAAATGTGAAAACTTAGAAAGTCTATCCACCATAACCCACACGGCGTCATGTCCTCTCTGGGTACGGGGAAAACCGTAGACGAAATCCATACTCACATTTTCCCATGGCCACTCAGGTACCGGAAGAGTTTGTAATAAACCTGCGGGATGTCTATTATCAGACTTTACCTTTTGACATGTTAAACATCTAGAGATATATTCTGCTACATTTTACTTCATCCCTAATAGTCAATAATTCTGTTTCAATCCCCTGTACATCTTATTATTACCTGGGTGCATGGAATATACAGAATCATGAGCCTCCCTTAATATCTCCTTTCTCATCTCCACATCGTTGGGAACACAAACTCTATGCCCCAATACTACCATTCCATCTTCTCTAATTCTAAATTCAGTTGACTTCCCTCTCAGCACTTCTTGCCTGATCTTCTCTATCCCCTCATCTCCACTCTACATCTGTAATAAATGATCAAGAATAGGAGATTGTATCACCATATTTGCCATTAATACTCCTCTATCATTGACACTCAATTGCATCCTCATGCTTCTTAATTCTATCATCAGGCTAGTATTATGACTCCCAATAACAGTTAATTTCCCAGTAGCCTTTCTACTCAATGCATCAGCTACTACATTAGCTTTTCCTAGATGATAATGAATTGTACAGTCATAATCACAAATCAATTCTATCCACCTCCGCTGCCTCAGATTCAACTCCTTCTGGGTTGGTAAATGCGTCAAGCTTTTATGATCAGTAAAAATTTCACACTTGGCTCCATATAGATGGTGTCTTCAAATCTTCAAAGCAAAAACTATAGCAGCCAACTCTAAATCATGGGTCTGGTAATTCCTCTCATGGTTTTTCAATTGCCTAGATGCATAAGCTATAACTCTCCCATGCTGCATCAACACACATTCTAACCCCTGATGTGACGCATCACTATAAACCACAAATCTTTCATCACCAGAAGAAAGCACTAATACTAGGCCAGTAGTCAGTTTTTCTTTCAACAGTTGGAAACTGTTCTCACATTCCTCTGACCACCTAAACTTCACATCCTTTCTGGTCAATTTAGTCAAAAGGCATCACTAAGAACTCGTAATGGCCATATCGTGTCCTAAAAGCTGTTTTAGGCATATCCTCCTTATTTATCCTCAGTTGATGATAACTCGACCTCAGGTCTAACTTAGAAAACACTCTAACCCCCTGTAACTATTCGAATAAATCATCTATCCTGAGAAAAGGATATTTATTCTTGATGGTGATTTTATTCAACTGTCTATAATCAACACACAACCTCAAAGTCCCATCCTTCTTCTTGACAAATAACACAGGGGATCCCTAGGGTGACATACTAGGTCAGATAAACTGTTTATCTAGCAACTCCTAAAGCTGAACTTTTAACTCTCTCAATTCAGCTGGGTCCATTCTATAAGGTGCTATGGATATGGGTGCTGATCCTGGAATCACCTCAATAGAAAACTCAAGCTCTCTTTTGGGGGGTAATCCAGTCAACTCTTCAGGAAAAACATCAGGAAAATCTTTTACTACTAAGATATCTTCTAACTTTCTACTCTCCTTGCTAGAATCCACTACATATGCCAAATACCCCTCATAACCCTTCCTCAACCATTTACTAGCAGTTGAAGCAGAAATAAAGCAATTAGCAAGTATTTTTTGTTCTCCCTGAAAATTAAACTCTTCCTACCCGAGTATCCCTCACAACCCTTCCTCAACCATTTACTAGCAGTTAAAGCAGAAATAAGGCACTTAGCAAGTATTTTTCGTTCTCCTTGAAAATTAAACTCTTCCTGCCCGGGTATTTTAAACACCACATTTTTCCTAAAACAATCTACCCAAGCATGATATGCAAATAACCAATTCATTCCCAGAATTAAATCAAAATCTGTCATATCTAAAGACAATAAATTAACTTCAAATTCTCTATCAGCAATATTAATTACACAACCTCGATAGATTGTCCTGATAATAACTCTATCTCCAGTAAGAACCTCAACAACAATAGCATGCATCAAAGGACTATCACTAGCATCAACAAATTTCATATAACTACTAGATGCAAAAGAATGGGCTACACTCGGATCAATCAATAATCTAACGGGCCTACTAAGGATAGATATCATACCCATAACAACATCAGGAGTGGCTTGCGCATCCTGCTAGGTCAATGCATAGACTCTTCTATCTCTGGACTGAAATTGGCTGCCAGTTCCTCGCTCCGCTACTGATCCTCAACCTCTTACCCGCACACTTCTTGATCCACCGCCTCTCTCCATCGGTCTTCTCTCAACACTTCCAATGTTTACTTCAGCAGATTTCCTCGCTGGACAATCTACAACAATATGTTCTCCCTCACCACATACCAAGCATATTTGCGTAGGGCAATTCTGAGATAGATGTCCTGTCTGATTACACCTATAGCAAACCATTGACTCTCGATTATCCATCAGATTACTACTTCCCCTTGGTGGCATATTCACTCATCTACCATAACTCCCAGTTCCCATCGTTTGTCTCCTAAATCGAAGAGTCCCATTGGTATTACTCTGGGCTATAGAAGCAATAGATCCTGCTTGCCTTTGACTCTGCCCTACAGTTCCTTGTGACAAGGAACGCCCCCTCTGGGGTGGTCTACCGCCCTGTACACCCATACTACTACCACCTCTAGTTCCCTCAAATCTAGACCTCTTCAGCCAATCCCTCCTACCTTTAAACTCTAGCAAATCCTTCTCAATTTATAATGCTTTATCCACTAATACAACATAATTTCCTATGCCCATGTAAGAGAGTTTAGATTGAATTTCGTAGTATAACCCGTCTAAAAATCTCTTACATTTTCTCTCATCCGTATTTACTAACTCAGGTAAAAATCTTGACAGAGCTATAAATTTACTATCATACTCTGCCACAGATAAGGTATTCTGCCTTAAGTGAATAAAATCTCTCTCTTGTTGGGTGCGAAATGTATCTGTAAAGTATTTCGCAAAGAACTCATCCTTAAACTTACTCCAAGTCAAAGGTTGTTCCACCTGTGTACTCACCCTAGGCATAATGTCTTCCCACCATTGTGAAGTCTCACCTTTTAGCATAAATGAAGCAAAAGCAACCTTTTATCTATCTGTCACTGGTAAGACTTCAAAATATTTCTCTATATGTTTAATCCATTGCTCAGCTTCCACAGGGTTTACAGATCCTCTAAAAGACTGAGGTTTAAACTTAAGAAATTTCACAAAATAATCCCCTTGCATATCACGTGCAAATATCCCTTCTCCCTCATATACCTCTCGTCTCACCACATCAGGTTCTACTCCACCTCTTTCCTCTAATCTCTTTTGCAGATTATTAGCCCTCTCTTCAGCTGCATTAATTCTTTCTATAACACGATTTAGAGCTTCTCTCAATTTCTCTTTGCTAACCTCAGATTCTCTCTCAGCTTTACTAGTGCCAGCTACACTATCAACATGTTCCCTCACAGGAACTACAGACTCCACTTCCTCCTCTACTTCAGCTCTCCTAAAAATTGGGGGTCTACCTCGTCCCCTCTGATTCTGAACTCTACTTCTAGCTCTAACACGACCACGTGTCATCCTCAGATTCTGCATTTAAAATATAATTTATTTAGATCTTCCACTTTTAAATTCTCATGCAGTCTACAGAATCTTAAAACCTAATGCTCTAATACCAAAAATTGTAACAACCCATCCCGGGTTGGCCACCCTCGAAACGGTGTCATCACATTTTGAGAATCCCAGCATGACACATATATGAAACCATAAAAATAATACTAACAAAAACATTTTTATTTTTATTTTTATCAAACCTCAACAGAGGAGATATAAAAATCTGATATTAACTTACAAATAATTTATAACGTAAGATGCATGAATATTTACAAATATTTATTTCCTTTTCTCACTAGTCTGGGGATATTGACACATACGTGGCTTACAGAAATTGAATCCGTCTGACTTTTGACCCATCAAACTACTTGTCCTGTCTGCTACCTGAAATCATTGCACGATGAAGGATGAGCTTCACAAGCTCAGCGAATTTAATTTACTAAAATTATTCCAAATTCCATAAATAGTCCTTTAATATTTAATCATTTATTTTTCACATAACCAAATGACAACTTTCTACTATCATTACACATGTCATAAGATTCATTCTCTATCAATCTCTTCTTCTCAATCCTTGGTCCACCTTAAGACCATCAATTATCTCATAATTACCTCGTAATGAGGTTCACATCATAAAGTCAATCATTCAGATGGTTCTTATCATTCTCAGCTTCTTTCTTACCATAATTGTCTCTCTTTGTGAGACCAAATCATCTATAAACAATTTCATAATAACATACCACACATCAGCATTTCAATAATGCAGCAATAAAAATAATTAAAACAAATTCAAATGCATGAATGATTATGATGGGAACGTTTTCCCACCTATCGACAGGTTGTTATTATCTTAGACCGGCTGCCTTCTCGGTTCTTTTATTCTCATTTAGACCGGCTACCTTCCCGGTTATTTCATTCTCATAAGACCGACTACCTTCTCAGTTCTTTCATTTTTATTAGACCGGCTGCCTTCCTGGTTCTTTCATTTTCATTAGACCGACTGCCTTCCCGGTTCTTTCATTTTTATTAGACCGACTGCCTTCCCGGTTCTTTTCTTTCCATTTAATGCATATGTAGATGAACAATAATATGAAATCTGCATATAAACAATAATATAAAAACAACATATAAATTCAAAAATACTTAAATTGACTATCATGCTTATTCTCAAATTTATATAACAAAAATTCCACTAAATTTACCTCATCTCAAATCACATCAAATCATCCATTAAAATTTTTTAAGATCTACTAAAATTTATCTTCTCAAAAATTCATATCAAAATCTCAACCATAGGTCATCAAGAATTTTACTTCTCACTTTTATTATTAAATCAACACATTTTTCTAATAATATTTCTTCTCACATAATAATTTTCTACAATTCCAACATTTATACCATATCTATCCACCCAAAGATTTATCTACCACCCAATCATACTTTAATAATTAAATTTAATATTGTCACCAAATAATTGATTTTTATTTAGATTACTTAAAGTAAATCCAACTCACCACGTAACACTTAAATCTACCCGTGGATCACCTCCTTGCCTTTCCTGTTCTTCTCCGAAACTTCTACCGATTGTTGACTACCAACACCCAACAAAATATTTGTATTCAATTTTTAATTATTTCTTCATTTCTTTATAAACCACTCACTTTGAAAATTCCCACTTTGAATTTGGAGAAATTTCATAAATACTTAAAAATCCAAAAATAAACACTACATTATTTCCTTCTGCTTTACTTTAATTATTAAACCCCTTCAAAATCTTACTCTTTTAACTTTACTTTGGGTTCCAAAGTGTTTAAGAAATTAGAGAAATTTGGAAGAGAAACTAATGAAATCTGTTGAGTAAATTTTTTTTACTCTCACATCTGATATATATACACAAAATTTGGGCTGAAACTTCAGCAGTCCCCGTCCCCAAAGGCCTCCACGCTTTGGAGACAGTTGAGGCATTATAAATGCCTTACTACACCTGCTGCCCATGCTTTTTTGACTTTTGGGTCTTTTTTTTTTTTTCCTTCTTCTGGACGTCTTGGACGTCCAGACCCCTCTTTTTTTAAACTTCTTTTTTTTTTCTTTTAATGACACAACGTCCCAAATTTTTTTTTATTTCAAAAGAATTATTTTATTCAATACTAAATCCTTTGTAAATATATTATTTTAATTTTGCGTTATATTTATTAAATTACTTCTTTACAGTTTCTTTACGAATATGGGTATTACAGATATACTCCAAGGCTGGGAGAAACTTTCGGATTGGAAAGGACAACAATGGCAATGAGGACGATGAGGTTCCTGGTGATGCAGCTCCTCCCACTACTATGGACAATAACGAGTGAGCACTTAGTCCACAGTATGGTGGCTCTAATGCTAGTAAGGCTAGCTACGATGACATTTTATAGGTTATTACAAGCCTCTAGCTGTCCATACAGTCCGGGTTCCAAAACTTGAGCTCTTCAACTAATCACATGCATCGCAACCTTCGCACACTCCGAGATGATTTCGAGTTACACTGAGAGCACACAAAAGGCTTTTTGGTTGAGCTTCGAGATCTTCTTCGAGATGACTCTGACTCCCTCACTCGTTAAGTCTTTTCATTTATCCTTTTTTGTTGTTTATATATAGCTCCATGAAGATTCAGCACGAACATTCATTTTCATTGTATACATTCATGTATTGTACTTAGAAACTTTTTAAAAGCTCATATTAGATGGATGTATCTATATCTTTATATTGGTTTACATTTTTAGACTTTAGCTCATATATATATATGTTGCTTTTATGGTAAATGGTTGCTTGGGTTAAACTATTCGTACTTGACTATATGCTTTAACTGCTATACTAGTGTGAAACTTCAGATTCTTCTCGAGAAATCTTTCTAATTTTGAATCATGCCTAGTTTTTTCACACAAGTTTTTTTTTTTTGCCTTATCTTTTTTATTATGGTGTTTATTATGCTTATTTTTTTAGTTTACACCCCCTTTTCTGCTATTGTCAAAATGGGGGAGCTTTGCTCCGAGCATATTGACAAATGAAATATTGTCTTGCATTGCTTGGTTGGGTTGATATAACTGTATTTAAATTATGTTTGAATACTTAACAGGTTGGTTTTTATCAGAAAAACAAAGAAGGCTCTGCCCAAATTTTTCTAAAAACCAACACTTAGTTTTTAAAACTGTTTTTTCTCTCCTTAGTTTTGTCATCATCAAAAAGGTGGAGATTGTTGATCCATATTTGATTTTAATAATGACAAAACACTACTCTAATTGCACAAACAGTTTTATCTAAGTGTTTAAGTGATAAAAGCATTTAGTACAGAAACAAGATGCAAGAACTCAACGTGATTTAGACAACAAAACAAGATAAAAGATCTAGAATAGACATTAAGGTAATTAAAACAGTTGTAAATCTCGTATGTTCAATTACATAGCTTGATCTATGGCTCAATTTACAATAGACTATGACAAAACTAAAGATGTAAAAAGTTTCTAAATCAAAAACTGTTTTTGAAAAAGAAAATTGGGTTGAAGGACAATCCAGTCGACTGGGCCCCTATACCAGTTGACTGGGATATGAGACAGAAAATTCTCAGTCGATTCATGCTGAGGACAAAGTCGACTGATACTCTCCCTTAGCTTAAAAAGTGAAAAATCTTCACTTGACCCAATCAACTGGTACACGGACTCAGTCGACTGGTAATTCGAAAATATAATATTTTGATACGTAAAACTTGAGTATTTAATGCCCCAAACCTACCAAGTCAGTGTCAAACAGCCATATTGATTCAAAGCTATATAAACCCACTTCAATGAGCATTTAAAAAAAAAGAAGAAAACACTGAATTGTTGAGCCATTCTTCAAGCTTGTTCTTGAAAGAGATATATTGTTCATTTGTAAAAGCACTTATTACTATCTCTCTACCATTTACTTTACAGTAAATTTCATTTATTGTAAAGGCAAAGAGTTGGTATAACTCTTAGGATTAAACATTTCATTGTAGCTTCTGTGAGGAAAAGATCAGTTGTAAGGTTTGTACAACACCTGTGAAGTTGTAAGACTAAAGTTTAAGTGGATTACTTCAAAGAGGTTCCTTAAAGAGAGTGGACGTAGGCTCGGAAGGAATCTGATATTGTTGAACCACTATAAACGGAGTTTGCACTTTCTCTTCCATAAACTCATTTACTTTCAATCATATTATTTGATTGGGTGCTTTGTGTATTTAACTGTTTAAAAACTTGCAAGTTAATCAGCAAAATTTTTTAAAAACCAATTCACCCCCCTCTTGGGTTTGAACCTCGGTTTACAATGTTTTTCTCCTCGGATTTCTCCATCAAACTCTGAGCAGTTTGACTCCATGTCTTTCTCCTCAAACTTCTTCATCAAACTCCAAGCAGTTTGACTCCATGTCTTTCTCCTCAGACTTCTCCATCAAACTCCGAGTAGTTAGACTCCATGTTTTTCTCCTCGGACTTCTCCATCAAACTCTGAGAAGTTTGACTTCATGTGTTTCTCCTCGAACTTCTCCATCAAACTTCGAGTAGTTTTGACTAAGTATCAACTCATCGGAATCGATCACTAAACTCTGAGCAGTTTTGATTGGGTGTCAACTCATCGGACTCGATCGCCAAACTCCGAGCAGTTTTGACTAGGTGTTAACCCATCGGACTCGATCACCAAACGCCGAGTAGTTTAACTGGGTGACAACTCCTCGGACTTGATCACTAAACTCCAAGTAGTTTTGACTGAGTGTCAACTCCTCAGACTCGATCTCCAAACTCTGAGCAGTTTTGACTGGGTGTCAACTCCTCGGACTCAATCGCCAAACTCCGAGCAGTTTTGACCGGGTGTCAACTTCTCGGACTCAAGCATCAAACTCCAAAAAGTTTTGAATGAGTGTTAACTTCTCGGACTTTATCATCAAACTCTTAGTAGTTTTCACTGAGTCAAGTCCTCATACTCGATCGCCAAACTCCAAGCAGTTTTAACTAAACATCAACTCCTCGGACCCAATCACCAAACTCCGAGTCGCTTTGACTGAGCATCAACTCCTTGGAATCGTTAGTAAACTTCGAGGGGTTACCAGCTTGGCGAGGCTCCCCACAGTTTCCACTCCAATAGGTTCAAGTCACCCTCAGCCATTCTGAGTTGCACGATACACCCCATACGACCTACTTCCTCAAGCGCATAAATGAACTTAAGGAAGTGGGGGGCATAATAGTAACTTCACAATCTCCAAGGGTAATTTTATGACCATGACAAAATATCTAATCTCCTTTCGAAACATGACAAAGGGCATAATAGTAACTTCGCACAAAATGGCATGATACTAGTCCACCACTCCAACCTTTGGATAAACTAGTACGACTTATAGATAACTCCAAAAGAATACTACTTCTATCTTAACACTAAAGTTGTTCTCCTAAACGGACTATGCTTTGACACATTATAAAAATAGATCTTCATAAATCAAAAGGTATTTTTCAATAGAGAACTCATAGCTTCTATTTTATACAACTTTCCCTATCTCCAAAAAAATCCTTATCTAACTTAGGCATCAGAGAGTCCTCCAGAGGCACAGGTTTTTTCAGGTTTCGTGTGTGCATGTCCCACTCTCCAACTATCCAGAGTATGGTAGGTTTTCGACATCAACACATACATAATCCAAAAAACTTAGGCATCAGAGAGTCCTCCGGAGGCACACCCCCCCCCCCCTCCGGTCCTCCGCGACTTTAGGTTTTTTCAGGTTTCGTGTGTGCATGTCCCACTCTCCAACTATCCAGATTATGGTAGGTTTTCGGCATCAACACATACATAATCCAAAAGCCAAAAGTTTTATGATGAGAAAACTAATTTATTTGTTTGATTTTCTACGAGAAAATCACATTTTCTGCTAGTAAATTGCTAACACTTTTTTGGAACTAAATGAAAATAAAATTAATTCAATTTTCAAATAATTTTTTTAAAATAAATTGAAATGAATTTTTATGTTTGAAATTGTTATACTAAATTATATAATTAAATTGAATTCTCGTTATTAAAATGTTTTGAATAAATAAATTGAAAGTTTAATTTAGAGTATGTTTGGAACAAACAAATTCTATATTAATTTAGGCTCTCCAAACACTATTGTGTTTGGAACTGTAAATGAATTCCATAAAATTTATGTAATTCATTTGTTCCAAACATACTCTAAATTAAACTTTCACTAATCTAAAAATTTTAAATTCTTTCTTTAAAACAAATCTAAAAAGAAAAAATATTATGAACTTATTTAGTTTGTGAATGATTTGGTGCGTTTGATGGATTCGGATTCTCTCCATTTGAGAATTCAAACAAAAATAACTTGTTCAAATCACTATTTTTTTCCTGATATCTTTCTCCTCATCATTCGCCATGAGTGATGAGAAATAATAAATGGGAATCTTGTCTCATTGGCTTGGTAAGCTTACTATTATTACTTAGTTTGAGGTTGTGGGTTCGACTCCATTAATGTTAGATATTTTAATTAAAAAAATATGAAAAATTGTGCAAAATGAAAAATAGTATGATAAAGTTAATCATATGAGTAAATTGAGCTGCATGTAACGAACTAGAAATTTAACAAGTGCAAATTGAGTAATGTAGAAGTAGAAATAGATAGATATATGAGTAATGTAGTTAAGTAGTAAGATGTAACAGTGGTTACAATAAAAATAAGTAAATAAGTAATAAAACAACAAAATCATAATAAAGACCAATGTAAGAGTGAAGTGGGTTGATGTGTGAGTTGAGATGTGTCTGGAACACTCTCATGTAAGCCTTATATATAGGTTTAGAGAGTCAGAGATTCGTGGTAAATGAAATTACAATAATTATGTAAAATCATGTAACTCTCCCTTCTCCCATGAATTGCATATTTAATTAATTATTATTATTATTATTTTAAATTAAAATAGGTTACATTCTCCTACTAATTTTAATAAAAAATAAAATATCAAGAAAATAAAATTATTGAGTAAAGGTAAACCATAATGCACCACGAAGATGTACTCTGCATTGAATCTTCATTACCAATAAAATCTTTCAAAATTATCAATGAAAACTTCAACGAGTCTAAAATATTATGTTTTAAACCCAATCTAATTAAGAATTACTTATACCTCTTGGGTTGCTAGGAAGAGAGTGAGCTATGAAAGCCACAAAAGAATACAACTTAAAAGATTTGGTTACAAAATAATGATGTCTCTTTTAGTACTCACTACTAAGAAGAAAAAAACCTTGAACTAAAATCTGGTTACTTTTTGAGCCTCGATCTTATAGAATCGGTATCGTAGAGATTATCACGAAATTAAAAAAATTTATGAATAATTATGAGAAAATTGAATAATAATTGTACCAAATTTTTTAAAAAAATTAAATATCAAAATTATTACTTAATTTTTCTATGATTATTAGTGAAGTTTTTTGATTTCGCAGTACCTCTCACAGACCTAGTTCTGTGATGTTACCGCTGACATTAAGCAATGTTGTACGTGGCATTTTTCAAATGCAAGTGTCTCTCAAAAAGTTGGAAAGCTTCACATGGACCGTGGGATCTTTCTTCTTAGTTTTCTTAAAATGTTTGGAGGCAGCTTTCAGTACCTTATTCCATCCCTGGGCATGATAGATAATTAAATATTAGAAGAAAAAAAACAATAGTTCAATATTGTTGTGACGTATACGATCAACAAAAATTATTGTTATGATGTGAGACAAAGAAAGTACTACTAAAATCAAACCCACAACGCAAGCTTTCAGGCTTCAGTTAAACTATAATACGAGAACAAAAGTAATTCGATTTTGAAAGAAAATCAAAGAGAATAAAAAGAAAAATCTCATATTGCACACAGTCTCATCTTCTATATGAATGCACTTCTCCTCTCTCAAACTATTCTTAACCAAAAATTAAAACAGAAAATCTAAAAGGACAAATAATTAAAAATTTGAAACTGTATTTTAGCTTTTAATTTCATTCTAAAAGAGTGTAAATTGAAAAGGAAACAAATTGTTACTACAATGTATGTACCCCACTCCCCCAACAATTTTTTTTTTTCTAAAAAAAAAACAACAGATCTAGAAGACCTTACCTTATGGGTAAAGGGGGCACAACCGCCTTTAGTAGGGGTTGGAGAGAAATGATCAAGAGCCTTTTTCGCCTTCTTCTTCTTAGTGAGAATATTGAAATTAATGCTAAAGGGAGCGGTGCCGATCTTCTTCTTAACCATGGGAGTCACTTTCTTGTGACTTCTCTTGTTCTTGTCGTTGCCTAACTCAACTCCAACTCCAAACTCATACGAGAGCTTCCTTGGCTTCACGAGATCAAATTCCATGGGACTGTAAGTGCGAGGGACCAAAGGAGACCATATTGAGCTCTGCGAGTAGTCGAAATCGAAGGCAGATTTGTCTGGGAACTTGCAGAGAAGCTCTCTTGACATCATTGGCTGCAAATACTCCACTACTTTAGCTCTGGTTCTCCTTTTCTTTTCTTCTTCTTCCTCTTTTTGTAGACCCATATCTCGCTTTGAATCTTCTTTTCGCTGTTGTGGTTCGTTGTTTTTTTTTGGTTGAAATCTATGAGTCATTGTAATTTGTCTCCTAACGGTTAAAAGGGCAAAAAAGAACAGAAATCAAGTGACCGTTGTTCTATATAAAAATATAAATAAAAAAAAGTGACCGTTGCAATGTTTTGACCTATTAAATTTATAATTTTTATATATATATATACACATGTGTGTGTCACAACCTTATGCGAAATTGTCCCTGCTCACTCTTTTTGCTTTCCTACCCCTTCTTTTATCCTTTCTTTCCTCCTCCCGAAATTAACCAAAATTTCAACCAATCCCTTTCCCCCTCTCTCTTTTTATTTATCTCTTTCCTCTTCTTTTTTCTTCCAATATTTCACAATAAAATAATAAAAAAGATTTCAGAATCTTGAAATTAACCAAAACTAATTTTTTTACAATTTTTTTGGTGCTCGGAGAAACTCATGTAAAATATGAAGCTTTAATTTTCTCCATAATTTCCTTAAATTTAATTTTGTTTTTAAATTTGACGATGAAAAATTTAACAGTGAAAGAAAGAGAGAGAAAGAAAGACAAATGTAGGGAAAGAACAACAATTTACGCCAAAATTTTATGTATCATCTTTCCCATCACTTTTGGGTTTTTTTTTTTTTAAAATGAATTACTATAGAGTGGAACTTGCATGAGGTTTTTTATACAAAGTTCTAAAAGTTTAATTTGAAAATTTTATTTTTACAAAAAATTTTAATTATCATGACGTATTATTTAACATACATTTATGAGAATTTTAAAGTTGTAAAAATCAATATGTTTTAATAAATTTTATCTTATGATCTAAACTCAAGTTTTTTATACAAAATTTGATAAGTTTTAAATCATTAATGAAATATAAATTAAATTATACACTAATAAGATAATTTATAATCAAAATTTTGTATAATTGATTTATTGCTACATGAGTTTTATTGAAGAACAAAAAGTTCGATATCGGATTTTGTTTTTAGAACTATAATTTTTAAATAAAACCTCGCTCACGAATATAAATTATACTTCCTCGGTCTCACTTTAGATGTTCCATTTTCATTCTAAGATGTCCCAAAATAATTGTCTCTAATCAAATCTCAAATATTTTTATTATCAATATTTCGATAATAACCTTCACTATTACTCCAATTATAAGTAATTTGCATGCAATTAATACACTTTATGTTTGGTAAAAAAGTTTGGTTAACAAGTGCTCATACCACTTGTTAATAAGCAATAAATGACTAGATAAATGCATTGAGATTATAAAATTGTACCTATTTATTACAAAATTTATTTCTAAATTTCGCTTTCATTTATTAGTATATATTGAATTATATAAAGATAAGATAGCAATATTAACACTTCACATATGGTTATTGCATTCCATTTATTTTTTTTCTAAAATTTATAATAATATCTTTAATTAAAGTTAAATAATCAATTTGACTTTTAAAATACAATTACTACCATATTTTCTCTTTACAAGTTTTTATAATACAAAATCTTCTATTGATTACACTATTTCTTCGTCCCTCTAACTCTTTACCCTCTTCACTTTATCAACAAAACTTTTCTTCCTCCATTATTTTTCTTCCTTTCTTTATTTTTTTCTCTTTTTTGTTTTTCTCAATTTTTCTTTCAATTTTTATTAAAAACATGAATTCAACTTCTACATGATAAAGATTTATCTTACCACATACAAATGATCTAACTTATGAAAATATTCTTAAAATTTACCATTTTCAAATAGTAATTCTAAATAAATTGATTAAAAAGAGTCGTTAACTCTTTAGTTTTGAGAATTATTAATATTCAATGTGAAACATATATTTCATTAATTAATTATCCATTGTTATAAAAAAAATAAAATAAAATAATTCAAAAAGAAAAATTTTAGCTAAAAAAATAAAGAGATGAAAAAGTAGTAATTAATAAAAGATTTTGTATTATGAAAATTTATAATGAGAATATATTATAGTAATTGCATTTCAAAAGTCAAATTAAGTATTTAACTTTAATTAAAAGTATTATTATAAATTTTAAAAACTAAAAAAAAACAAATAAAATACCAATAACCATTTGTGTAATATCAATACAAATATTAATATTCTTTAACAGGTATTTATACGTGATTAATACAATTTTTTGAAGCTAAGCTTTTTCAAGGGAGTTATTCACAGCCTCTTTAATGCAAATTTATGTGTTACTAAATTTCCCTTATTAATTATCATCTCTCTTATATGCTGTCACCGGAAAAGAAAAAAAAAACTGAAGCAAAATATAAAAAGTAACGGAATATTTGATGTTTATTGATGAAATCACTTTGAATTGTTATCCCAGATCACCGCCCTCCTTGTGAAGACGAAAGGATTACTTTACCTTAGCATGTGTATTATAAATCCTAATGAGAAAGAAGTGGGTTTGAGTCTGGCATAATGGCGGTGTTGCTGGAATATTCGGTGGGCATGAACTCGAAGAACTAGAAGAGTAGGCTTTTGAGTGTTGAAAAAATAAAAATAAAAACAACCGATTGCAATTTTTTAAAGGATTATAGAAATATGTTACTGTTATAGATTTACAGGACGGAAAAAAGTGTAGATAAGGTGTTTGAGAAAAGTCTCAAGTTGATTTTGGCTTTCAGTGAGTGCAAATGGGTCTTGTTCAAAAGCTAATACCATTGAACTCCAACTCAGTGAGTTGATCAAGTTGTTCTCTTTGAATTCTTTTTTTATTGGTAAGATAAAAGGCAATCAGGCAACCAACAACACAAACAAATTAAAGGCCAAACAAAACAGACTAGGACATAACCCCCATGGCATCAATAGCTAAGCTCTGCTCCATGGCTGGCGGGGGATCACACATGATAAAAAGAAAGGTTTACACTCATCTTGACAAGGTCAGGCGTTCCCTCACGTAGACGATGTTGAAGGTGACAGGTCCAGTACAATGCTTGGGGCTTTCTAAGTTATTCAGGATTTGATACGGTCAATAAATGCACCATCCAATAGCATAACGACATGTGGATGAACCCCCATGTCCAACAGCACAGCGATACGTGAACAGTTCTCAACCAAAAGCACAACAACATGTGAACAGTTCTTACCCAACAGCATAACAACACGTGGACCGTTCTGACCCAATAGTATAGTGACACATGGAGAAAATTGTGGGCAGTCATCACCTCCCCCAAACTCCCTCACACAGATGTGTAGGCGTGATTACAGGGATCACAGCTGTCCCTGAATACACGACTAGACCCTCGCCGGAAGAACAGGATCTCTGGGATTACCCCATCCCTAACACGTGGGCAATCTCACCTCTGAATCGCTATAAAAGGTCAAAGTTATGCAAATCCAAACCATCTACAATCACAATCACATTATTGAAAACACCAAGCATCTTCATTTCTCTAAAAGCTTGCGCTGATAAAAGCATCAAAGCATCCTCGGAGGCATCACCCCCGCTCTCCTCCGGTGACTCTGTAGCTCATTCCGTTTTCCTTGTGCATGCTCTCCTTTGAAGCACAGACCTCCAACTTAGCAACACATTTTTTGGTATCAACAGATTAGCGTCATTCGTGGGTAACCACCATCTCTCGCTAACAGTAAAAGCAAAGAAGTCTAAAGAACTTATTTGTTGCCATGCCACCCAGAAATACCACGAAAAATGTCGACAAAGGAGTCGTCGAGGCCAGTGCTGCACCTACGCAAAACAGTGTGCATAGCTAACGGTCCAGGTCAGGACTCCCCACTATGTCCGAGCAAAGGTCCTCTGGCAGCGACCTACAGCCCCTTCTCCGGACCCAACACCCCCGCCACGCGGAGATTGACCCACCGAAAAATCTCCAATGAACTGTCACAATGTGTCCCATTATTCCTATGCTCCAAGCACAGTTTTTGGAACTCTCATGTCTAGTAGCCAACCTTACTGCCAAGGTCCGCAGAGGGGTTCGCCAGTCCTCCCCCACGCATTCTTGACAAAATCCAGGACGCACGAGCCCGACTAGCCGTGGGCTCCCCATTGACAATTGTTCCACGACGGAGTCATCACCACTCCTCACTGTCAAACCCAAAAGGAGCTCCCCCTACAGAAGCAACCTCAGCCTTAACAGACGAATCGAGGAAATGGAGGAGTGAATCGACAAAGCGCTCAAATGCCAAAACCATAGTGTCATGGACGAGCTCAACATTTAAGACCCACCCTTCACCCAAGAGGTCCTCGAAGCTCCACTCCCCCCAAACTTTTGAATGCCCCAAATCAAGCCTTATGACTGTTCGACAAACCCCTTGGATCATCTCCAACACTATAAAACTACCATGACGTTGCATCGATATTTCGAACCCGTAATATGCCAAGCATTCCCCCTGACGCTTGAGAAGGCAGCTGGAACTTGGTACTCTCGTTTAAAACCAGAGAGCATCGGCACTTTCAAGGAGATAAGCTACGCCTTCGCGTCCCACTTCTTCAGTAGCAAAGGACCTAAGAAGATTTCAGAATCCCTGTTTAACATCATCCAACTCCAGGGAGAAAGACGTCGGGCCTATATCTCAAGGTTCAACGTCACCACTTTTGAGATCTCCGACCTCGACCCCAACATCCAGATGCTAGCATTCAAAAACGGACTAAGGTCTAGAATCTTTAGCTCCAAGCTCACTAGGCGACCGCCCAGCTACATGAACGAGATTTTGGCTCGAGCCTAGAAGTATATGCTAGCAGAAGATGACCAAGCCTTTTAGAGGGAACGAGAATGGGACACAGAGAAGAAGAGAAATGACCTTGTCATTCCTCATCGCGAACCGATAAAGCGACCTTTCAGCGAAAACAAATATAAAGCCCTCAGCCACTTCAAGAGCTTCATCCCCCTCAACGCATCCAGAACCAATATCCTGATGCAACTCCAAGATAAAGCAATCTTCCAATGGCTTCCGAGGTCGCTGCACCTTAGCGAGGATCAGAGCAAGTGGTGTCGGTTCCATAGAAACCACGAGCACGATACCAAAGAGTACTTGGACCTAAAGCATCAAATTGAAGCCCTTATTAACAGGGGCAGTTGAAAGAATTCACCAGACCACGGTAAGAGGGGATGCCCAAACGACCCCAAAGAAGCCTCAAGTGTCTGCCTAGTCGAAACCATACAGACCAGACCTTTCGGAGAAATCCGAGGCCAAGTCGAGAAGGGCCCAACCGGAGAGGCCTAGACACCACCACAATCAAGATCATCAAAACCATATGCGGAGGCCTCGCCGCTGGGGGTGCCTCAGGACATAGCTGAAAGGCCTATGCCAGGTCTGTGGCATCACTCAGTGGGCCTCACAAACGCAGGAAGACGAACCAAGCGATCTCCTTCACAGACGATGACCTAGAAGGAGTGCAGACCCCACATGACGATGTCGTGGTAGTCTCCCTTCTTGTGGCCAACCACGACATCAGACACATCCTGGTCGACAATGGGAGCTCAGCCAACATCCAATTTTACGACGCGTTCAGATAGATGTAGTTAGAAGACACCCAATTGGAGCCGGTGTCCACTTCACTTTATCGTTTCTCGAGGAGGCCGATGTTCGCCAAAGGCAGCATAGCCCTCCTAGTCACAATAGGGACTATAACAAACCATCCCGGGTTAGCCACACCCGAGATGGTGTTATTACATTTTGAAAATCCCAACACGATACATATATGCAACAATAATACTAACATAAATTTTTATTTTAATCCTCAACCCTCAACAGGGGAGGTACATCAATCTGATATTAACTTACAGATAATACATAATATAAAATGCATGAATATTTACAAATAAAATTTTTATATTTCATTTTCTCATTTGTCTGAGGATGTTGACAAATACGTGGCTTACAGAAAATAATTTCATCTAACTCTCAACCCACCAAACTATTTGTCATGTCTGCTACTTGAAATCATTGCACAATGAGGGATGAGTTTCACAAGCTCAGTGAATTAATTTACTAAAAATATTCAAATTGTATAAATAGCCCTTTAATATTTAATTATTTTTCTCTCATATGACTAGATAATAGCATATAGTCTAACATTTAAATAATTTCTATCATATCATACTTCTATGTCTTTTTCTCACTATAACATTTCTCACTATAACTATCTCTTTGTGAGACTCGTTTATCTACAAATAAATGCATAATATCAACAACATTTTAGTAAAAATATTAACATGTAAAACAGATGCAATGCATGAATTATTATTATTAGGAAATATCTTCCCACATGTCGACATTTTTTTTATCTTAGACCAACCCGCTCCCGGTTCTTTTCTTTTCCAGCATATACTAGCTATCACGGTTTTTTCATTTTTCCAGCATATACTGGCTGTCACGGTTTTCCTTTATTTTCAGTACATACCAGCTGTCATAGTTTTTCAATTAGACCGCCTCCTCCCAGTTCTTTTCTTTTATACATATGCATATGAACAATGATATGAACAATAATATAAAAACAACATAAATTCAAATATTAAATTTAACTATCCTGTCTTTCCTCAAATTTTCGCTTGATAAATTTCACTAATTTCTTCTCCTCGTATATCACATCCATTTATCAACCATAACTCATCCAGAATTTTATTTACCACTATCATTATTAAATCGACTCATTATTCTAATAATGTTTCTTTTCACATAATAATTTTCTACATATCCAATATTTATATCATACCTATCAATTAAATTTTTATCTACCACCAAAACATAAGCTAATAATTTATTTTAATATTATTACTAGATATATAATTTTTATTTAGATTACTTAAAGTTACCCGTGGATCACCTCCTTGCCTTTGCTGCTCCTCTTAGCAATTTTCCCCGGTTGCTGATCGTCAACATCTGACATAATATTTATATTAAATTTCTAATTTATTCTTCAATTCTTCATAAATCACACCCTTTGAAAATTCCCACTTTGAATTTCGGGAAATTTCATGAATGCTAAAAAAATTCAAAAATAAACATTACGTTATTACCTTTTGTTTTTCTGATAGCTTCTCGTAACTCTCTATAAAATTCCCCTGTAAACCTTTTCAAAATTTTGCTCTTTCAACCGAAAAATCTCTACATCTTAATCACTGAATTGCAAAAAAAAAAACCAACTTCCTTAATTCACAAAGCTCCACGTTTTTTGCTAGGTGGAAGGCATGTAAGCCTCCCAAAATTTACTTGGCAGCAGGTGTTGCCACCTGCTGCCACATTTTGTTTGTTTTTTTTTTTAATTTAAAATTTTGCATTTAAAAATATCTATATAATATTTTAACTCTATGTCATATTTATTAAAGTACTTCTTTACCCTTACTTTATAAATACGGGTATTACAGGAACAGGCCCGAAGAGGACCACCGTACAAACTGTTTTCTTAGTGGTCAAGCAACCGTCGTCCCACAACATGATCCTCGGCAGACCCACCCTCAATAAGCTCAAAGTGATCGTCTCCACCTACTACTTAAAGATGAAGTTCCCCATTGATGATGGAGTAGGCGAAGTTAAAGGAAACCAACAAGTCTCTATGTCTTGCTACCTGAACGTCGTGAGAGGGGAAAAGAGGACGGAGGCCTTCGCTCTCATGGTAGAAGACTTTAGGGATGAAGTAAGAGTTCCCATAGGCCAACCTAGAGAAGAACTGACCGTAGTTGCCCTTGGTGAGGACACATCCCGAACAGTCCAGATCGACTCCAACCTTCCGGAAGACCCCAAAAGATCCATGTTCTCCCTCCTCCGAAAGAATCAAAATCTATTTGCCAAGTCGGCCTCGGACATGCCCATGATCAGCTCAAAGGTGATTTTGCACAGGTTAAATGTGGATCCAAACCATAAGCCGATCATCCAGAAGAAAAGGTCATTCACCCACGAACGACAGACCGCCATCAACGGTGAAGTAGACAAACTGCTCGTAGTAAACTTCGTCCGAGAAACAGATTACCTCGACTGGGTGTCCAACGTGGTGATGATCAAGAAACCCAATGGCAAGTGGCGAATCTGCATCGATTTCATAGACCTAAACAAAGCCTGCCTGAAAGATAGCTTCCCGCTTCCACGGATCGATCAACTTGTCGAAGCGACATCGGGACGCGAGCTTCTAACCTTCATAGACACCTACCCCAGCTACAACTAGATCATCATGCATGAATCTGATCAAGAAAAAAAAGTCTTCATCACCGGCCAGAGATTATACTGTTACAAGGTCATGCCCTTCGGATTTAAAAATGCTGGGGCAACGTATCAAA
Source organism: Bretschneidera sinensis (assembly GCA_023935145.1). Classification (NCBI taxonomy): domain Eukaryota; kingdom Viridiplantae; phylum Streptophyta; class Magnoliopsida; order Brassicales; family Akaniaceae; genus Bretschneidera; species Bretschneidera sinensis. The sequence goes on along the minus strand of CM043703.1, from coordinate 106,432,372 downwards.
GGTTGGTAAACAAGATCTTCCACGAGCAAATTGGAAGAAACATGAAAGTCTATGTGGACGATACGTTGGTCAAGAATGTTAGAAAAAATCGAGGCCATACTCGGTATGACACCCCCTCGAACAGTAAGAGAAGCAACAGTTAACAAGATGGGTAGCCGCACTCAACCGGTTCATGTCAAAATCTGCAGAGAAGTGCCTCCCCTTCTTTAAGGCCTTCAAAAAAACGAAGGAGTTCGCCTGGACCAAAGACTGTCAAAAGGTGTTCGAAGAGCTGAAAGAATATTTGAGCTTGCCCCCACATCTAACCAATCTCATCGCCGAAGAAAAACTCTTCTTGTAACTATCGGGCAGATAGGAAATAGTGGCTTATGTCCTGATCTGAGAGGAAGAAGGCGTCCACAGACCCGTGTACTATGTAAGCAAGATTCTCCACGATGCAAAAACACGGTATCTCTCGATAGAAAATATGAAATACACCCTCCTGATCATAGCACGGAAGCTTTGGCCATAATTTCAAGCACACACCATCATTCTCTTAACGGACCAGCCATTGAGACAAGTACTCCACAAGCCGTATGTCTCCGGAAGGAAGGTCAAGTGGTCCGTAGAACTCGGTGAATTCGATCTCCAATATCATCCCCACAAAGCCATCAAGGCTTAGGCTCTCACAGACTTTATCATAAAGACGACACTCCAAGGCAAACCAAACCTAACTCTAGACCTCGAAATGACCGAGAAAGTTTCGCAGTGGACCATCCATGTTGGGATCCTCTAACAGCATTAGAAGCAGTGTTGGGCTCATCTTATGCAACCCAGATGGTTTCACCATTAAGTATGCCTTAAGGTTCAGATTTAATGCCTCCAATAATAAAACGGAGTACGAGGCATTACTTTCCGGAATGAAGTTGGCAAAGGAGTGGCCGTCAAAGCCCTAGACGCTTACAGTGTCTCACAGTTGGTAGTGAACCAGATTAACGGAGAGTTCGAAGCCTGAGGAGAGAATATCGCCCACTATCTGGAGAAAGCTAAAGAACTCACCGCTCAGTTCAAGGTATTTCAGATAACCTAGGTCCCTCGGACCAAAAACTCGAAAGCTGATTCCCTGGCTCGACTCTCCTCCTTCCGCCAGCCAAAACCCACTCAGGCCATCTACCTCGAGACACTCGCAGCCCTAAGCATTGAAGAGATCCTCGTGTTACCAGTAATTGAAGGAGAAACCTAGGTCAACCCGATCCTCCGGTATTAGTGGGATGGCCAACTCCCCGAACAAATAGGTTAAACTAGAAAAATCATCTCTCGAGCGCCACGGTATACGGTCATAAATGACCAACAATACAAGAGAGGCCTCACAACATTTTACCTAAGGTGTTTGGGGCATACCAAAGCCAACTACACCCTCTAGGAGGTTCACAAAATGATCCACGAAAACCACCTAGGAGGTCGGGCCCTGGCCTTTAAAGTACTCTGGCAAGGCTACTACTGGCTCAGAATACAAAAAGAAGCCATAGAATTGATCAAGAAATGCAGAGCTGTCAGAGTACTCTTCGGTACCCCACCGACCGATGAACCCTCTTACATAGTTCACGAGCCCACTCTCCTTCGCCATGTGGGGGATGGACCTCCTCGGGCCCTTCACCGGAGTACCTAGTCAAAGGGAAACACCTCATCATGGTAATAGATTACTTCATCAAGTGGGTGGAAGTGAAACCACTGGCTAGTATAACCGACCACCAGGCCCGAAGCTTCGTTTGGAAATCCATAGTGTGCTACTTCAATGTTCCCCTTATATTGGTGACCGACAACGAAAAATAATTTGACAATGTCGATTCAAAGTGTTTTGCAAAGAACTGCGTATCAAACATTGATTCTCTTCCGTCGGGTACCCACAGGCTAACGGACAAGCCGAAGTAATCAATATGACACTTCTATAAGGCATCAAGAGAAGACTAGATGAGACAGGCAAATAGTGGGCCAACTACTTACCAAACGTACTCTGGGCATACCGTACCACCGCCCGAACACCTATGGGAGAGACCTTTTTCTTCATGGCATATAACTCCAAAGCGGTCATCCCCTTGAAAATCGAGGTACCCTCATTACGAGTACAAAATTTCTAAAATGGCAAAATGAAGAGGCCTTGTGGATGAACGTCGATCTTATCGACGAAGCTCGAGATAAGGCCCAAATTCAGTTAGCCACCTATCAGTAGAAAGCCGCCAAATATTACAACTCTTGAGTCTGAAGCCAGAACTTCAAGTTGCACGACCTTGTCCTACGAAAGAGCGAAGTATCTTGTCCTTGAGAAACATGGAAGCTCGTCCTAAATTGGGATGGCTTGTATCGCATTAAAAGGGTTGCTGATTCAAAACCTTCGAACTCAAGAAACTAAGTGGCAAACCCATTCCCCACATTTGGAACGCCTAGAACCTCCAAAAGTGTTACCAATAGCATGTACCTCGATTGTGACTCACAAAACTAAGGTTGTTAGGCCAAAAGTACAATTATAATAAGGAAAGCCAATTAATGAAAAGCCTATAATTTCATTAAGTTACGTAAACAAACTTACAAAGGCACTATCGACCTTGAAATAATAAAGAAAAGAAAAGAAAAGAACAAAAACTAAGGTAAAGTCCTAAGGGGGCGGCGCCCCCCCTCGGACGCAGCCTTGGCCTCAGTCCTCGGCTGAGCAGTTGGCTCTTCCTCGTCAGCCTGAGCTGCTGCCTCCACCTCATCAACTGCGACCGACTCTTCGTCCAGAGGGCCAACCAGGTCCAGAGCCAAGAAATCAGCCTCAGGGTAAAAGGCCTCAACTTTTCTCTTAGTCTCTAATAAACCCTCAAGGTACTACAGACCCCCATCCTCCTCGACAGCCCCCCGATAAGAAGTCGAGTCCTTGAAGGCAGGTATGGAGTCTTCGACAGCCCTCCGAGCCTGAACCTCGGCCTCCTCCCTGAGACGCTGCACTGAGGCCACAATAGTATCCCTATCCAGAGCAACCTCAACCTTGGCCTGGTTGGCCCTCTCCAAGGATGCCTGCAGATGGCAGATGAGCTCAGCACCCTCATCCACCTTCTGCTGAGCCCAGCCCAGCTTCTCAGCCGTATCCAAGCACCAACGCGACAACACTACCAGCAGCACGCCCGACTGAAACAAGACAAGGATTATTAGCTACCGAGATAAAGAAAAAATCTTAGGAAATGAAAGAAATGGTTGTTTACCTGAGAATCCAAGGTCTTGACAGCAGAGCAGAGCATTTCGATTGATTTCAGTGAAAGCTCCAACATGTCTCAAGGTGGGACATCCAAGACCAGGTGCTTCCAAGCCACTCGATGATAGGAGAAGACAGAATCGTCGATCTTCAAGCCCTAGTTGGACATGAAGATCGTCGCACCCGAAATAGCACTCTAGGATGAAGACAGGGCCTGAGGCACAGTTGGAGCAACCTCCGACTCAGGGGAGCACTCGAGAGGGCTTTCCAGGTCGATAGGAGTAGGGGAAGGGGCACATGGCCTCTTTCTCGTGCCTAAGGCAGGAATGGACTACTTTTCCACTTAGGTAGCCTTCTTTTTCTCTAAGAAAAGCTTCCTGGCCCGCTCTCTGGCCTTAGCCATCGCCTCCATCTCTGCCCAACCATAGAAGAAATACATAAGTACAAGACAAACAAACAAAAGAATGAAGCATGGCATAAAAAGCAATAAACCAAAGGAAAAAGATATAAGTGTAAAACAGTGGGCGCAGGGGTTGTTGTGAGTTTTAAATTACTCGCAAGCGCACGAGTCGTTTGCAGTATAGCGTTGTGCAAGTGCGAGATCGAATCCACAGGGAATTGCGTTGTGAAAATATAATTTTTAATCTAAATTAACTCTATCTTAACCTAGTTCCGAATTTCAGATGATAATTTGCAAAAGAAATTAAAATTAAACTAAATTGATTTTTAAAAACTAATAATTAAAACACTAAGGTTTCCAAATCCACCCCACCGAAGTTAAGCATATATGTTCTAAAAATATAGCCTATCAAAACATTCCATGAATCCAACTATAAGACAAAAAACAAAGAATATCCCAATTAAACCAAAAGCGTCCAATGTATCCGCTCTTAACAAATCACAAAGGAAATCCAATTTAATCGAAAAGCATTCAATGTATCCATCAGATGAAACACATGGAATATCCAACAGACAATTTAAACTCAATCAATTATAAGATTAACTCAAATAATTGACAGAACATTTATACTAAAAATTGTCAGATTTGTACAAGCAAATCTGAACTACTACGCCAAACAACGGCGGGGCTTCATCTTCAACCTTAGCTGAAGAGTCTAGCCACTCATAACTATAAAACTATAATAAAAAGTGCTAAACATTTAAACTAAAACAACTGAATATAAAGAAATAAATAAAAAACTTTACATTGGAGAAATTCCACTCGCTGACGGGCGGCGCTTCCCCTCGTGGTAGCAATGCCTTCGGGATCCACCAGAATGTTGGCGGACGTCCACCGTTAAACACCAAAGTGGCTTAGGAATTGTACACTGAATGATGAAGCCAAATGGTGTTTATATAGGGGAAGACCCGGAGCAATATAGGTTGCAGATTCGATGTGGGATACTGCCCTTGTGCGCTTGATCGCAGTGTGGTGCGATCGATCGCAGGTACGATCGATCGCATGTCTTGTGCGCACGATCTCATGTGCGCTTGATCGCATGTCTGCTATGATCGATCGCAGATGCACTGAACTTCAAATATTTCGATGTGGGATGTTGACCATGCACTCGTTCGTAGGCAGGTGCGCTTGATCGCATATCTCGTGCGATTGATTGCAATGTCTCCAGAAGCTTCACATCTCCTGAAATGCTTTATTTTCTCCAAAAACCTGTAAAAATACACAAAACACAAGAAAAACGTAAAATAAAATGAAATACTACTAACTAAGAGCATAACAAATATAAGTTAAGGGTCTAAAATATGCAATATTTAAGACTCATCAGGGGTTACCACTCTCTATAGATTCCTTGAGGTATAGAGGGCAGAGGTCACGCTTCTCCAACTCATCATTATCATATAGGACTTCCATGTCTGGGCGCGGTCACCATTGCGTTCAACGTCACCTGCTCATAGATAAGGAGGCTCGGTTTCTTACATTTTCTTGCCCGATCCAGACTTTAAGTGAGCAGATCCCAAAACCTCCCACTTTGGATGAAGAAAAAGGACTTCTTCCACCTCTTAATTAAAGAATGTGTCTTCTTCAATAGCCTTCTCTTCGCCCTCGAACTAATCACGACCCATTCAATTTGGTCGTGCTTGCTTATCTGGAAGTGAGCCTTGAAGACGTCGATATTCATCAGTCCTCTCACCTCCGTACAAATGCAGATGAAGGCTATAATCGGCCGCACCAATTTCGGTACCTTTTGGCATAGTACTATGTCAAAGTACCTTAGCATTGCATGGAAGAAGGGATGGAGGGGAAGTCGGAGCTCGACTCTCATGTGTTTCTCGTACACATACAGTTCATAGGGCGTACAGCTCAAAATGACATCGCAAACCCTCTCTCCAACCCTAGCTGGCCTAAGGACGTATTCCTCAGGAACACGGTAGGCCCTTCGGATCACCTCAAGATCCCCCTCCCTTATTTGGTTGAGTATAGTGTTCGTCGTGTACGACCATTGTACCTTCTCTTCCATAGCCATATCCCCCCTCAGCTCAATAAGGGCAGTATCTACCTCATCCTCACCCTTAGAAGTGGAGTCCTCTTCATACTCCTCTATCACTGCCACGTAGGGCACTACAGCTAGTGGCCCATCCCTGACCTCGGCACCTCCCGAGGTCTCACTCCTGAAAGATGACAAGTCTAAACCCGTCTCCCTAGATGTACTACTACTGCTACTGCTACCACTACCACTACCACTACCACTACTGGGCCTATTGCGAAATCTATCTACTGAAGACATGAGAAAGTAGATAGAAAAAAACTCACCTAAGTATGATAGCCTAAGCAATTCTTCTTTTCCCAACGTCTCGTTGTCCCTCAAACTCCTAGCACCCTTGAAACCCAAAGACAGCTCCGAGCGCTCTCTCACCAACCTCAAAGACAACTCCGAGCACTCTCACACCAACCTTAAAGACAATTTCGAGCACTCTCTCACCAAACTAAAAAGAGGAGAGTTACACCTTACGGTTGAGGAGATGTGACATTCAAAGTAACCAATGCCATTTTTACGTTCTCCAAGGACCCCCAGCCGTAATGACACGATGTTTTGCCTGTTCGAGGTGTCATTCCACTCCCCAAGGGAATAAGTCAATAATGACGCCGTTTTTTCTAATCTGGACAACTGTGCGCATTAACTAGCCTGGTATGCCACGTGTAAAAGGGTTCTGGAAACAACCCAAGAATTTTTCCTTTTTGGGCCTAAAAGTCGAAAAGAATTACCCAGAGCCCAACACCTGAGAATTCTTTCTGGGCCCAATAGACAAGAAGCCCACCAAAAATAGGTCAAGGGAAAATACCCAAAAGTCCAACAAGAACTTTAAAGGAAGTGGCCCAAAAATCCGCTAAGGACCCCAAGCACGGATGACCCAGGTTTTCAAGGTCGAACATATTGATTACTACTCATACACGCGGAGCAACATTTCCCAGGCCGAGCATATTAACTACTTCTCATATACTCGGACCAACGTCTCCAAGGCCGAGCATATTGATTGCTACTCATATGCTCGGACCAATGTCTTCAAGGCCGAGCATATTGACTGTTGCTCATATACTCAGCCTGCTTAGACCAATGTCTCCAAAGTCGAGCATATTGACTGTTGCTCAGCCTGCACGGACCAACGTCTCCAAGGCTGAGCATATTAACTGTTGCTCATACGCTCGGACCAATGTCTCCAAGGTCGAACATATTGACTGCTGCTCATATTCTCGGACCAACGTCTCCAAGGCTGAGCATATTGACTGTTGCTCATATACTTGGACCAACGTCTCCAAGGCCGAGAATGTTGACTGTTGCTTATATACTTAGACCAACGTCTCCATGGCCGAGCATATTGACCGCTGCTCATATGCTCGGACCAACGTCTCCAAGGCCGAGCATATTGACCACTGCTCATATGGTCGAACCAACATCTCCAAGGTCGAGTATGTTGATTGCTGCTCATATGCTCGGACCAACGTCTCCAAGGCTGAGCATGTTGATTGCTGCTCATATACTCGGACCAACGTCTCCAAGGTCAAGCATATTGATTACTGCTCATATGCTCGAACCAACGTCTCCAAGACTGAGCATATTGACTGTTGCTCATATGCTCGAACCAATGTCTCCAAGACTGAGCATATTAATTGTTGCTCATATGCTCGGACCAACTTCTCTAAGGCCGAGCATATTGACTGCTGCTTATATGCTCGAACTAACTTCTCTAAGGTTGAGCATATTGACTGCTGCTCATATGCTCGGATCAACATCTTCAAGGCCGAGCATATTGATTGCTGCTCATATGCTCGGCCCAATGTCTCCAAGGCCGAGCATATTGACTGTTGTTCATATTCTCAACCCAATGTCTCCAAGGCTGAGCATATTAACTGCTGCTCATATGCTCGGACCAACATCTCCAAGGCCGAGCATATTGACTGCTGCTCATATGCTCTAACCAATGTCTCATATGCTCGAACCAATGTCTCCAAGGCCAAGCATATTGACTGTTTCTCATATGCTCAGCCTGCTCGGACCAATGTCTCCAAGGCCGAGCATATTAACTGCTGTTCATATGCTCGGACCAACGTCTCCAAGGCCGAGCATATTGACTGTTGCCCATATGCTCAGCCTAACGTCACCAAGGCCGAGCATATTGACTGCTGCTCATATGCTCGGCCCAATGTATCCAAGGCCGAGCATGTTGACTGCTGCTCAGATGCTTAGACCAACACCTCCAAGTCCGAGCATATTGACTGCTGCTCATATGCTCTGCCCAACATCACCACGGCTGAGCCCTATCATACTTCCTTAGAGCACATAAATGTACTTAAAGAAGTGACAGACCTTTGATACAACCAATAAATGCACCACCCAATAGCATAACAACACGTGGAAGAACCCACTGTTTAATAGCACAACAACACATGAACAGTCCTCAACTAAAAGCACAACGACATGTGGATAGTTCTTACCCAACAACACAATGACATGTGAACCGTTCTAGCCCAATAGTATAGTGACACATGGGGAAAACTGTGGGCAGTCATCGCCTCCCCCAGACTCCCTCACGCAGATGTGTAGGCATGATTACAAGGATCACAGCCGTCCCTAGATACACGACTAGACCCCCGCCGGAAGAACAGGATCTCTAGGATTGCCCCATCCCTAGCATGTGGGCAATCTCACCTCTGAATCGCTATAAAAGGTCCAATGTATGCAATTCGAAACCATCTACAATCACAATCACATTATTGAAAGCACCAGGCATCCCCATTTCTCTAAAAGCTTGCGCTGACAAAAGCATCGGAGTATCCTCAGAGGTATCACCCCCGCTCTCTTCTGGTGACTCTCTAGCTCATCCCATTTTCCTTGTACATGCTCCCCATTGAAGCACCAACCTTCAGCTCAGCAACACATTTTTTGGTATCAACAGGATTCAAAATATTTTGGGAATATTAAAATATTCAAGGTATTCTTGAGCATAAATTTTATGAGAATAAAAAATCATATATCAAATTGAATTGGGATTAAAAGAGAGAGGAATGAAAAAGAAAAGAATGATGAAACTTTAGTAATATCCCAAAAAAAAAAAAAAAGAGCTGTTGCGGATGAAGTAAAAAGAAAAACAATGATATTTCAATTTTCAAGATCATATTTATTACTGGTTTTAAATGAAAACAATATACTTTAACAAGGGTAATTTTTTTATAAAAAAAAAAAAACAAACATATGAAATGCCTTTTAAAAATGGCTATTTAAAACAAGATGAAAGGTGTATATATATATATAAATTACGTTGAGCCACGTACCTAAGATATTACATCAGGCGAAAAAAGAAGATATATCACCCTCTGGTAATTGATTTCCCCTCTATTATTATTTCACGTTGAAACAAACTGAACCACGTGGTGGGGGCCTTGAATAGTTGATTGGTGGTGGATCGAATAAGTGCCAAGCCAGTTAGTAATTGTCCCAAAGCGTAGTAGTAAGCCCAGCTTTTATGACAGCCTTTAGACAATTTGAGAAGTCGCTCAACCTTTTCTTTTCTAACGGATCGGCTCAAATGTCAAATCCAAGGATCCATTCCCAGTCGATCGTTCTTCCGACTACATGGAATTCTCTATTTCTCTTGTGAGTGAGACATTGGCCCCGAAGGAATAGTTCATTACTATTTATTTAGGTTATTTATTTAATGAGATGAGTTGAATTAAAGGTCAATTCTAATTACATAATTTACCTCATCTTAATCTACTCTATTATTATATAAATATCAATTTTAATTTTATCCACGAGAATGGATTGGGTTTGGATTGATTTGTAATGTTTAAAATTAAATTCAAATAGATTAAGTTGGATTAGATTTTATTATATTCTTGAATTCTTTTTTTTGTCATTTCAAATACTAAATGGTAATCAAACGTATCAATTAAAGGTCTTGGATATCCAAATTTTAAAGGTCTAAACATACTAAATAAAATCAAATTATTGATTTGTTGAGATTTTAGCTCAAATCTCTACAACGAGATTTTTTAATTGGTTTGATAAAAATAATATTTCATTTTATAGTTACTTGTTCTAATAGTAGTAGTAGAAGTAGTTTCCTATGTGGTTGTTATTTTCCTAGTAGTTTTAGGAAAATCTCTTCTATATAAAGTGATCCCTAGAGAAGGTATGAGCCACACTTATAATTCCAATATATATTATAAACCATATGGGTTTACTACTAGAGTTAAAATTAGAGCTTTTGTGTATTGGGGTTTTGGGTTATCAAGTAGAAAGAGAATTTACAACTATAGTTAGATTGAGAGTTTTGATTGTATTAGGCTTTTGGATTGTGATGTTGTGAGAGTTTAGCAACGTTGCTCTTCCAAAAGTTGTAATTGAAGATTAATAAATCAGTGAGATTTGTTGGAAGATGTAAACAAAGAGGTTGTTGAACCACATTAATTCTTAGTGTTGTTACTTTTTATTTTATTTGTCTACTTAATTGTTGTGGTTGTGTTTTTTTGCCTAAAATTTGAGTATGTAGATTTTTGAGGTAAAATCCAACAAGTTGTATCGGAGCCTGGTTTCGAATAAGTGGTATCAAAGTTATAATTATGATGGCAAAAACAATAAAGATAGGCAAAATTAATATAGAGTTATTTGATGAGGAGAATGGTTTTTCTCTTTGGCAAAGTTCCGTCAAAGATGTGTTCATGCAATAAGGGCTCTACGAGACGATTGAATAGTCAAGTTGCAAGAAATGATGGAGAAAGTTTGGATGGATGGGGCGGTTCCAACGGTACCTCTAGATAGAAATAAGTTACAGAGGCCAAATGTGTTCAAGGTTGTAGAACTGTTCGTAACTATTTCAAGAGATGAGCCAAACAAAGAAGGGGTGGAGCACTTGAAGGGAGGTGGAGGAAATATCAAGATCCAAATCTCTAAATTTTTTAAATAAGGAGTGCATTTACAATGAGGAAGAGGAAAACACATATTTGCAAAGCAAGACAACGATGGAGGACTTGAAGGAGTTGGGTAGAATGAATGAGAGTGATAATGGAAAAGCTAATGAGAATGATAAGATGCAAGTTCTTGATGGTTCAAATGTAGTGATGAGAGATACCATGAATGAACAGAGCTTATACGTGTTGAATGAGATGATGAAATAGGAAGACCAAAAGAAAGAATTGCACCAATCAAAGAAGAAAGTATGAGGTGTAAAATTTGAGTCAAGATGGAGATTTGTTAGTATTTTGGCTCAAATCCCCCACAAGAATGACTTTCTAATTACTCTGGGAAAAGTAATTTCTTATTTTATAGTTACTTGTTCTAGTAGTAGTAGAAGTTGTTTCCTATGTGGTTGTTATTTTTCTAATAGTATTCGGAAAATCTCCTCTATATAAAGGGGTTCCTAGAGAAGGTTTGAGGCACACTCATAATTCCAATATACATTGTAAAATAAAGAGGTTTACTACTAAAGTTAAGACGAAAGCTTTGAGTGTATTGTGGTTTTGAGTTGTCAAGTAGATATTGCATTTACAACTACAGCTAGGTTAAGAGCTTTGATTATATTAGACTTTTGGGTTTCGAGGTTGTAAGAGATTAGCAACTTTACTCTTCCTAAAGTTTTAATTGAAGATTAATAAACCAGTGTGATTTGCTGGTGGATGTAGAAAAAGAGGTTGCCGAACTACATTAATTTTTTATGTTATTAATCTTTATTTTATTTGCTTATTTAACTATCGTGGTTGTATTTTTTGTTTAAAATTTAAATAAGCAGATTATTGAGGTAAAATCCTAACATGACTAGTAAGGCTAGATATATAATTAAATTTGGACTCACGGGTTACGAGTTGGAGTTAAAATAATATCTAGAAATATTTAACTCTAACCCAATCAAAATTTAATTCAAATTGAAATTTTTCTACCCCAGTCTATGAAAATTCTAAACCGTAACTTACTCAAAGTTTGAGTTGGATTCGGGGTGGGCAAAACTGGTATGCTCAAGTTGCACCACTACTGCTTATTACAAACTTGAACACTTCAACTCTGATCACTAATAGATAGAAAGAAGCTAACTCCTTGTTTAGATTGAGTAGAATTAGAAGAAATGAGAGGAGAGAAGATGAAAGGGTATATATATGTACTTTTTGTTTGATAGTTCTTTATAATGAAAATTAGATAATATAGAGGTGTCTTTATCCCTCCAAATCCCTCAAAACTCAACATTTTAATTCTCTTTTGTATGAAAGTTTTGGAGGCCAGAGAATAAAGTAAAGTAAATGAGAGAATGTGAAAAATTTTGCAGAGAACTTTTCTCCTCTTTTTCTTTCCTCTCCCTCGATACAAGCATTCCATAATAAACAATTGGATTTACTAATTTTTGTCCCATTTGAAACTAAGTTTTGAGCATAGAAAGGCCTATTTATCAAGGAAAGGAATCAAGGACGGTTTATTGTTTCATCAACATTATCAATAAATAGGTTGATGTTGATCTCTAGGACATGATGTGTAGCTCTAAAGAATGAGGACTAAGGAAAGAAGAATTACTGTTTTCCTAATTGATTGCTAATTACTTTCGAAGTGATTGATTGGCGTTCAAACACATTTGAAGTGGTTAATCCTTGATTTTTTTAGAAAAAATTTATTTTTTAAAAATTTAACCAATTTTGTATCAATTTAGTTGTACTTAATTTCTACTTTTATTTTTGTGTATATTGATGAGAAGGTGATCAACTTAAATCTCTTAAATGAATGATTCGAAAGTGTATATTAGGACAAGAGTAAAGGTGGACTCGAGTCGAGCAGAATGTTTGACTTAAAATTAACAAATTCGAGTTCGAATCGAGCTTAAAAATTGAGCTCGAGCTAGAGTTCTATAAATTTTCTAATGGTTCAAGCGCACAAACGAGCCTATTCGAACCTGAGTTCGAGTTCGAGCCTGAACCTTGGATTATCCATTTGAGCTCGAGCTTACACTCTAATTTTAATAAATAAAATTTTTAATATAAATATTGACTAGAGCTTGGTTCGAGTTCGTCTCGATTAGAACTCGATAATACCTTATCGAACTATTCGAGAGCCTTTCGAACCAAACATTAAGGTATTCGAGCTCGAATAAGCTAAAAAAACTTAATTTTCAGGCTAGAGCTTGACTCGAACTCGATCGAATCGAATTTTGACTAAATTTTGACCGAACTCAAACTCGAATAACTCGATAAAAATTATGTTCGAGTCCACCTCTAACCAAGAGGCTGCAATCTAATTTCCCCTTTTCTGTATTTTGGCCTGTTGCTTGTCAAGTATATACAGCAAATCCTAATTGAAAGCTTATACTACAAGATTTGATTGTTAAATGTGCAATGTGAACAAAACCAAAAGGATAAATGTTTTGTCTCTTTCTTGCTTGCAATTACACTTTCAATTGCAAGTCGGTTTAATGTTAACATTATTTATGTCTTTTAAAGTTTTGGGTTAGTAGTTAACATTAATGTTTTAAAATTATAAAATTTTATGTTCGATTTTTATGATGTGTAAATTATTTATCTAATTTATATATCAATTATTTATCTCATTTTAAATTAATTATAGACTTATGATAATATTGTGAAATTTTATATAAATAATGAAATAAGCACGAATAACATAAAAATGTTGACATTATTTAGTGAGGATGTTATTTCCTCTAGGAAGGTTTTAAGTTTGATTCGTGCGTCTGTGAGGGAGAGAGATCGTTGAGTACAAAGCAAGCAAAACAAAATTGATGAAATTTCCATTTATTTCATCTTTCTCCCTTGTCAAGCAAGCATATATTCCTAAACATGATGAACATAATGAAGATTAATTAAGGCCACCAACTTAATTCTTAAGTCTTAACAACTGCACGTGTATATATATATATTATATAGTACAAAATGCTTGCATGTATAATTAATAGATGGCCAAGGCAACAAACCCCAGTTGAAGTTGTGAATGGGAGCTGATTTTTATGCCACGGAGCCGAGAACCGTTTGTATTAGATTCTTCATCTTAGTTGTTTACCTACTCAATTTCTCTGACATCACTTTCACTCTTACTGGTAATTAAAAATTAAAATGCTTTCTTAATTACAGTTCTTACTTGTTACTACTTACTAGTAGCTAGAGATATTTTACATGCTTAGATTTTCTTTTTTCCGTGCAGAGATACAAGAAGCGATGCAGGATTCTTGAATTTTCAAGGCCCCAAAAATGAAGTGATGAAGAAAATGTCAAGTCAAAAGCAGAAAGCTGTATCCTTACAAATAGCAAATCAAATTCTGAGCCATACAAACAAAGTTAAATCAAAACTCCAAACTCCAACATAACGCAACCATTCATGATTCAACCTTAAGCCTTTCACTCCACATCAGTGTTAGAAGATTCTTTAGATCCGGAATTGGAAATGTTGCTCTTGGATAAGATCTTTATCTCTGAGTTCATCTTCATTAAGTCTAAAAATATAAATATTTAATTTCTTTTGGTATAAAAAAATTATAACATCATAAAATGGAGAAATTATTTTACCTTGAGCATCACCATCAAACAATTAAATTTTCTGGTTATGCAAATCAATTAAGTGTCAAATTTTATGGGTTATGTGAGTTAAACTTGTAAGCCCACGGGTCGACCCAACTCGACCCATGAATTACATGGATGGCTATATACGGGTTGTTTACCTAAACAGAACATAAGAACTAGACCCATATCCAATTTATACTGGTGTGGGTAGTTGGTTAAATGGACCAGGAGTAAAAACAAACACCTCTAGCATCTGCCATATAGAGGTGATCAAACCTCCGGTCAAGCTCTTATATCTAAACCAAAGCCCGTCAGGCACATTGGGCCGGGCATATATTAGTTGCCCAAGTCCACCCATTTACAATAAAGAAATATAAATAAATTATTTTTGAGACGTCTTTCACTTAAAATTCATAAATTATTTAAATTTACATATTTTATAAATAATTTCATTATATAGTACTATAAAATATATTAATAAATATTTCCCTTCAGGCCAAGTTAAGAGCGAGCCGTTTTACATAATTCAAAACTCAAATGGAAAATTTTTCCAAACCTATTTTTTCTATAAAGCTTGTGAAAATTAATGATGTGTTTAGTAGAAAAGAAAAGTTAAAGAAAAAAAAAGTGTAACATTTTTTTTTGTTTAGTAGGAAAAAAAAGCGAGAGGAACAAAAATTAAGATGATTGATTATTTTTTTTTGCATGTACAAATTATAATCTTTTAAAATTGTGAGGATTGGAGAGTGAAAAGTATGAGAGAAAACTAGAGATAAATTAATATCCATTAACATTATAAATGATATAATGATAAAAATAATACTATTATATTTTATTTCCTTTTACTTTTTCACTCTACTAAACAATAATAGCAGAAAAATATTTTATTTACTTTTAATTTTCCATAATCACCACTAAATACATGAAAGAAAACTTTTTTTATTAACTTTCTTCTCTTCAGTTTTTTTATTAGCTTTTTAATTTTTTTTTTCTCTTACGAAACATAACCATTGAGCCATGATCAACTCCACTAACATGGTTATTTGATTGTTGCAAATCTAGTATTATAATTGCAACGTCTTCATTGAATAACTTTAAGACCCAAAAAAATATTGGACATGTTTGGATAATAGTTTTCTAAAACTGTTATCCAAACTGAAAATTGAAAACAGTTTTCTAAAGAAAACATGTTTGAATAACTGTAACTTGAAAATTGTTTTCAAAACCAAAAACAGTGAAATGTTGTTTGGATAATCTTATTTTGAAAACTGTTTTAATACACCTTGTAATTATTTTTAGTTTTGATTTTAAATTTAAAATATATATTAATTTTATTTCTCGTATTTATTAAATACTTAAAAATAATTAATATTTTTTTATTTTTAATATTTTAATATTTTTTATATACCATGGAACAAGAATGAAATAGAGAAGTGAACACTGATTTTATGGTTATTTTTTGAAAATTATGTTAGAAAATACCAATTTAAGGTTTTGAAAAAACTGTTTTTGAAAACTGACTTTTTAAAAAATGTTTTTTTTTAAAAACTAATTTTAGTTTTTAAAAAATAAAAACAATTTAAAAAAATTTCATCCAATCATGTTTATTATTTTTAGGTTAGGTGTATTGCACGCGACGCATAACTCATTATCCAGTGAAATTTTGGGACATCACATAGACATTGCATCATGAAGTGCTTTACCATGTATTCAATTTGCAGAGTTTTATCGGGGTATGATTTAATTCATACAATCTGAAAGTAATGTTCTTTTTTTATAAGATTAGGTGAGTCCGAAATAATTGACCTTACATGTATTTTCATTTTTTTTTCTTTATGATTTTCCTTTTCTTGGCCATAAAAATTGAATTATTTCATTTCACCAAATCAATTGTCCTAATTTAATTAATTATTCCGGTACATAATGGCATGTTTTGATAAGTGTCAGTTCATTTACTATTGACACAAATATATCAGAATTTGAAGAAAAATAATTGATACAAAACTTAGATGTGTGTTAAATTATCCACTTTAATTTGGCCATTTTTTGCATTTTGTATATTGATAAAGTTAAAAGCATAAATTGTGAAATAGATTTGAAAGTTGTTTTTATTGCATTGTTCACAATCGAAATCAAAATTGAAAAATTACTTTCACATTAAAAGCGTTACACACACTGAATTAATTAAAATTGCGGTCACATTCATGCAAATCAAGACCCTTTCACATGATTTAATTTCTTTGAAATTCGAATGGTTAAAGCATATATATCAAATAGTTTCTAATTAAGTGTACATGTTTTGTACATATGTGACCGACACCTTGGATTCACTAGTGAAGATAGATACATTAGTCTATTCTGTATCCAAGTGGCTCCCTCTAGTCTTTTATCTGTATCCAAGTGGCTCCCTCTTTGGCTAGTGAGAGTGTCACATGCAGTTTCTGGACATCCTTTAGTCAATCACGGGTTCAATAGGCACTACATGTCAAAAGGCAAATCAATTTAACCGCGTTTTCTTGATTCTTTTGTCCTCAAAAGTTGAAATTTACGCCAGAAATAAAAGCATCCCAAATTCTAAAAGGGAAAGAAACAAAACAGAAAAAGATAAAAAGTTGTCCCAAATCCAAGTTGATAGAAAACCCAATACTCAAAGCTGCATGGGGAGTCGATATATCTTTCAGTGGTTTGTGGTGCCTCCGATGTCAAATGAATAATGACAAAGGCTGTAATAACTTGAAAATTAACGATCTCTCTCTCTCTGTTCTTGTTTTTGTCAATATATAAGGAGGCAATTGCATGATAGGACTTTCATTCACTGAACAAAAGTTGGAGAAATACTCCAAATGAACTTCCCACACTCGATCTCGGTAGAGCTAGAGTACTAGTGGGGTGAATGTCTAATTGATAATGGCCGGGAAGCATAGTCAAATGATCAATCTTGTAATTCTCCTCTTGAACTTGGGTACTTTGCTCACTTCACTTGCTTGCCCCTATTGCCCATACCCAATTCCTCCTCCTAAGTCCCCAAAACACCCTCCAAAATTTCCACCCAAACACCCTCCCAAAGTGAAGCCACCTCATCCACCAAAGCCTCCTGTGGTAAAGCCACCCTACTCACCCAAACCACCAATTGTAAAGCCTCCTTATGTGCCAAAGCCACCTTATGTCCCGAAACCTCCAGTTGTAAAGCCACCTCCGTATACGCCAAAGCCACCTTATGTACCCAAACCTCCTCATGTTCCAAAACCTCCAGTTGTGAAGCCCCCTCCATATGTGCCCAAACCTCCTCCTATTGTCCACCCCCCTTACGTACCCAAACCTCCTCCTATTGTTCATCCACCTTACGTGCCCAAACCGCCTCCTATTGTCCACCCCCCTTACGTACCCAAACCTCCTCCTATTGTCCACCCCCCTTACGTACCCAAACCTCCTCCTATTGTCAATCCACCTTACGTGCCCAAACCTCCTCCTATTGTCAACCCACCTTATGTGCCCAAACCTCCTCCTATTGTCCACCCCCCTTACGTACCCAAACCTCCTCCTATTGTCAATCCACCTTATGTGCCCAAACCTCCTCCTATTGTCTATCCCCCTTATGTGCCCAACCCACCACCACCACCACCACCAACTGTAGTGCCAAAACCTCCTCCAAGTCCACCCATTGTGAAGCCACCTCCAACGGAAACCCCATGTCCTCCTCCTCCCCCTCTAACACCTCCGTCACCATATCCTTCACCACCAGCACAAGAAACTTGTCCCATTGATACGCTCAAGCTAGGCGCGTGTGTTGACGTACTAGGCGGCCTTGTACACATCGGAATTGGCAGTAGTGCTAAGGACACTTGTTGTCCGGTGCTACAAGGACTAGTGGACTTGGATGCTGCTGTTTGTCTTTGCACCACCATCAAGGCCAAGCTTCTCAATATCAATATAATCATTCCCATTGCTCTTGAGCTTCTCATTGATTGTGGCAAGACTCCACCACCAGGATTCAAGTGCTCTGCATCTACCTGATCTGGTACGTACGTACTAATTTGTTTTTGCTGCATTTATTGTTTAAATTATAGTCCAATAACATATACTGTGTGTGTATATATATATATTGGCCGGTCATGATCATATTGTTTTGACTGCAGGTATATATTTATTCTTTAATTAATGTGGTTTAATTATTTTGCAGGCAAGGAAGGATTCACTTTGCGGTAGAAAGTAACATATATGCATGTGAGGGCATCAATCAAGAGGATGGATCTGTGTCTTAATTATAATAAGTAATATATATATATATATATATACATATATATATATATGTTTATTCTTCTCATTGTATGTCAAAATGGATAAGCTCTGGGGAGGGATCGAAAGTGTGCTTGCTGCCTGTGTATTTGAGTAACAATTTTCATTTTCTAAATATATATATCAGTTGTTCAAGTTTCAGTCTTTCACTTATATGCAACTTGTAACCAGTCTCTCCCTCTCTTTCGCTAGAGGTTCTAAAATTAAAGATAGAGGAAGACATTTCTATACGTAGCTCATGGCTGTCGCCTTCACAGTCCTCACCTATTCCCTTTATTTTATTTTTCCTTTTTCATAAATGCATCTTATTAATTTAAGAAAAAAATTCAACCACAACATCTAAAACTTTGGAATGACTTAATTTATTCTTAGCAAAAAAATCCTTTTTCCTCCATTATACTCCGTATTTTGTTCCTCACCATTTGAGTCTTATAAGAAGATTGAGAGAGATGTTTAGTTTTTAACAGAAAAAGGATAAAATTACTGAAGCACCAAACCTTACAGCTGCCATATGCAACAAAAAAAAAAGAAAAAAAAAAAGAAAGAAAGAGAAAGAAGATGTTTTGCAACTACAATCAGGACATTAAACAAACAAACACTTTAAATTTAGTATGGTTGTTGTGATCATAGAAGCCCTGTCTGTTTTCGCACAATCCATTATTTATCCCCCTCAAGTTCAAGGAAATCTTCATTCGTGCCACGTACTTCTCTATCTTCTGCGTTTATTTTTGTTTGTCGAGGTGTTTTGCAAGATGTTTTTGTTGCAAGAGAGTAGCTATCAATTTGGAGATGCTGTAGGTGCAGGGCGTGTGGTTTGTATTTCCCTACTATTAATAAAATCAATCTGAAATCTGAATAACGCCTTCTTGGGGGGTCAAAGGTGTGATATGAGCACAATGTGTATATGTAACACAATTTTATTTGTCTATGTTTCTATTGAATTTTTATTCTTTGATGTGCATTGTCAATATTAAATGAATAATGAAAATGATGAGAATTCGAAACTCTCAATCCATATCCATATAATCACAATAAAAAATAAATAAAAAGCAAATAAACATAATTTTTTTAACATGGCTCGACACTTATAGCTTACGTTCACAAGAGAATCAATCTAGTATTAATTTTTAACTACATCAATTGTATAATTTCTAAGTAAAACTGTGTGAAAATTTTTTTCAATCTCCAATACACCAAATGTTCACTCAATCATTGAATCCTTGTAAAACATTTTTTTACAAGTTATATTGGTGTTTGGTTTATTACACTTTATATTTGATCAATTATTCTTTCTTCAATAATAAAGTGAGAGACTAACTCTCTTGATTCTTATATTTATAATAATTAATACTAATATCTTTTTAACACATAAACGATGTGTGATCAGAATTATTTATATAAACACTTTTCTTAGTATCCTAACTGAAAAAAATGATACTCTTGCTACAGCTAATGTTATTAGAAATAGTAGCTTAATTGTGGGGGTTTTATAAGGTTTTCTAAAGTATTTCTTTAGTCTTAACCCATAACATTTCATTTCTCATGTATCTTCGGTCTTCACACACAACCAACAAAAGAGTATTTAGTTTATCCCTTGCCCAAAATGTCCCATTCAAAAAGGAGTACCCTTTTTGGAGGTGTTGGAGAAGGATGTTGAATGCCCAGAGAGACGCTAAGGCTTTGTTTCTTCTTCATGCTCTCTTGAAAAATAAGCATCAGAGTGTCTGCTAAGAAAGCTCAAACGCTTGGATGAGGGCTAGGAGTTGGTCTCGGACAGACATTCTGATGCTCAAATCAATAATGTTGTTTAAGAGAAACTATAATTAAAGAGATCATGGAACAGATTTTAGAACCTGATTATAATAATATATTTCGCTTTATATAGCGAAAAGGTGGAGTGGGTGTTATTAATGGGGATCAATCTGTATAGTTGATTGGAGATCAAATAGAGAGTTGAGATCATTCCAGGTTAATATTTGTGGGTAATAATCCACTCTTTAAGAATCCACTCTTTCAAAGTAAAATCAATTAATTTAACCCTAGACAATAATGATGATTAAAGACTTAAAAGATGGTCTTAATATAAAACAATTCAATTAATTCACATATTATATTTAAATTAATTTTAAAACAATATTGTTAAATGGATTAAAAGAATACAGTTGGATTACCAGTTCCCCTAAAAAAGTATAAGTTAAAAAAATCGAACTCTGATCGGAATTGAATAACTTGTAATGGCGAGGTTACCTAGTAATCTTAGTCATTACGAGGCTACGACGTTGACAACGAGGTTGTCCAATGGGGATCAATCTGTATAGTTGATTGGAGATTGTAGAAGATCAAGTGATTTCATCTTAAATCACTGCTGCAAATCAGGAGAATCATTCCAATAAAGATCCTGCCGAAGACTAGGAAATCATTTCTGCTATGCCTACATATAACCGAAGATAATGCAGCAATTATTCCACGAGATTCTTGCTGAAATTTGGAGATAATTGTATAGCTGTATAGACATTTAAACTATGTTCACATGTTGCAAATATTTAGGAAATCGGTCACAATTGTTTTTATATATATTGCTGTAAACCGCAAGCCTGGAATATCAAAAAATAGAATTCATTCAAATATTTTGTATTTTGTATTCTTTTACAGAGATCAAATAGAGAGTTGAGATCATTCCAGGGTTAATATTTGTGGGTAAGAATCCACTCTTTAAGAATCCACTCTTTCAAAGTAAAATCAATTAATTTAACCCTAGACAATAATGATGATTAAAGACTTAAAAGATGGTCTTAATATAAAACAATTCAATTAATTCACATATTATATTTAAATTAATTTTCAAACAATATTGTTAAATGGATTAAAAGAATACAATTGGATTACCAGTTCTTCTAAAAAAGTATAAGTTAAAAAAATCGAACTCTGATCGGAACTGAATAAATTGTAATGGCGAGGTTACCTAGTAATCTTAGTCATTACAAGGCTACGACGTTGACAACGAGGTTGTCCAACAGCTCGATGACGAAGTTAACAACAATCTTGCGATGGTTGAGGTTGCCCACCAGCTTTGCCATCACAAGCTGACGCGATGACGGAAGTTATTGGACAACATCGTCATCACATTCCATTCATTTTCGATTATAGTTCAATTTCAAGGTTTAATTTGTTAATGGATAAAACATTAAGATTCAATTTCATACGAGAAATTGCTCAAGGAAACGAAATTTGTTCAATGCATAAAGTGAAATATGTAATTAATCCTTCAATTAATGACATGACAACAATTGTGTTGATCCAACACCTTATTAGGTAAAGACTTGATACGGTTATCTAAAATTATTGAGAGCATTTTTTTTTATTTTGAATATATATACTTATAAAGGTTTCACATAATAAATGAAATTTATTCATGTTATTAATATTTATTGATTTATTCTTAATATATGCACTGACCTAACATGACTAATGTAGTTAGCAAGTTGATAAATTCAAAGTAACCTTTAAACAAAGTCCACCCATAATTTGCATATACAACTATTAGCTATACCCTTTCATAATGAACTTTAATATTGTTTTTATTTTTCAACACATAAACAAATTGTATAAAGCGAAAGGTATAGATAAATAATACAATTTTCCAGACAAAAATATTAATTTCAAAGAAGAAAATGATTTTTTAAAAAATAATTATATATTTTTTCAGCTATGTTTTCTTTTTATTCATTGGGGTGGAGAGATTTTTTCGTCCATTAGATTGCAGTGCATTCCATTCGACGGCAAATATATGGATACTAAACATTGCATCAAATTGAAAAATAGAATTAAGCCAACCGTCAAGCCATTAAATAAATTAGAATAAAAAATCTACGCATCCTAAATACGTATCCCCTCTCAGGAGGCAGGCTGTCTTTTCATCTTTGCTTCCTTTCTCTTTCTATTTCGCATCACTTCTTCTTCTTCACGTTATCTCTCCGTCTGACTCGGTTCGAGATCCTAAGGTATATAACGCTCAAGTTAATTTTTTTTTTCTTTTCTTTTCAAGTCTGGTATTTTATTTATTTACTATTTTTTTGGCTTTAAATCTCGACTAACAAACGAACCATCAATAGAAGGCTACATTTGGGAATTTCCAGTTGGTTATTTATTTCTTTTGAATTTTCAGTTAAATTTGAGCAGTGTTGGCTGTTTTTTATACAACTGTGTTCAATCGCTAATTTGGGTGTGGGTTTGGTTGCTTGGAAGTGTAAGGAAATTAGCTGTTTGGGGAAGAGAGAGAGGAGAGGTGGTGGGGCTCGGGTCTGTCGAGATAGGTGCGGTTTTGAGATAGAGAAGAGAGGGCAAGAGAGAACAAAACAAGTTTAGAGACTGGCACGCGATTTGTTTCATTGATGCGGTGCCGTTATAGAAAACACCTCCACACTTAGTCGCTTTTATATAATAGTAGGATGAAGAAAAAATGATGATGTTTCTGTTACTGGAAATTTATCTCAATTGGCGGCGCGTGGTGTGTTTTAGGAGCCCCTGTATTGTAGCGGTCAATGGTGGATAAATTTGCCCGGATGCCAGTGGCTGAATTTGCAAGGCGGGTAAGGGACAAGCCAGGATTTTCATGTTGGGGGTGTTAATATATACTAAAATAAAAAATTTCAGTGGAAGTGACTTGGGCGAGAGCCCAATTCATAACCACACAGCGGAGGTCTCCAGTTTGAATCCTCCAACCCCAACTATGAAAAAAAAGTCAGTTGAAGTGAACACCATATAATCCTAAAATTCTAAGGAAAAAATAGTATGTAAAGTAACATGAATTAATATTCTTAATTCTATAAATTAAACGAAGTTGGGACTTATTTAGGAAAGTGAATTTTTTCACAAAAAGAGGAAAAAAAACATTAGATAAGTGAATTGAGTTGGCAAGAGCAAACTTAATTTTTTTGTTTGGATATATAGCGTTGATTATTTTCCTAGTCCCATAATCTAGAGAGTATGAGTATGATTATAGTTCGTGGGATATGTTGATCTTAGCAAATATACTCATTTGTACATTTTTAGGTTTGATAGTTTTACATACTTAGGTTAATATATTTCCATTTTAAGATTTCCCGTTTGGTAGAGTTTATGAGATGGTTTATGTTTCTAAGAAACAAAAGTTAGGCCAAACAAGCTTACAAAATGGTTTCTAGGAAGAATCAAAAGTTGAATTTGTGCTAGAAAAACTGTTTCAAGACTCCCTAGTTTGGTTGTTCTTCTTTTTATTTTTATATTTTAAAAAACAGGGTTCTATTTTGTGAAAACTATGTCATAGAATGAAATAGTTTTTTCAATGATCAACTGATAGATGTGATAGATACCAGTGGTTTGAGGGTTTACCTTCCGATTTATTAAAGAAGAGTTTGTCTTATGAAAAAACAGGGAAAAAACTCAAGAACTGGAAAATCCTAAATCCAGAGCAAAAGTGATGCAGGAGGATTCGAGTCAGATGATACTGAGTTGTCAGATGGCAAGTGGGCTACCTAAGCCGGTTTACATCGTTTAGCGGGCTACGAGCTCGAATTGGGCCTCAAAGACCCTAGTCTAATTGGAAACGAGCTTTCGGGAAAAACTTAGTATTTCATACTAAGCCTTATCGTTTTTAAGCCAAAAAACGAAGTTTAGACCTTCAAATTGACAGTTTTTAGTGTTTAGGAAACTTTTTATTTTATTTAATTTAAATTCGGCCTTAATTTAATTTTCCTATTTTAGCTTCGACCTTATAAATAAGGTCTTAGGGTTTCGTAATATTATTATTGTATTTTTAGAATAAATTAAAATAAAGCATCAGAGTAGCTTCTCTGTATTGTTTTAGAGTTTTTCTTGTGTTACTCCCTGTGAACTATCTGTTCGACTAGCCTGCAGAATAATCGCTATTCTGCCCGGCGTCAGTTGGTATCAGAGCTTCAGCATCTTCCTGGGGTGAGATTTCATCAGTTTCCATGGTTGGTGATCGTGGTCGTCGCAGGCAGGTTCCGAACGAGGAAGCCCCACGCCGTGATCGTAACGTTCAGGATGTGATAATTGAGGATTTACAGAGGCAGGTTGCAAAGTTAACCCAGCGTCTAACGTCGCAGAATTTCGGTGATCGTGAGATGAAAGATCATGTTTTCGATTCCAGTTTCGAAAACCCGTATTACAATCCTGCTCGATTCGGGGAACACCGTAGTCGGGAAGATCGTTATGGAGATCTCGGTTTCAGAGTGGATTTGCCGCTGTTAGCAAAGTTTTCTGACCTGATACCAGAGGATCTTCCTCCTGGGTTGCCGCCTGAGGTCTTTAATGTGAAACACTTGAGTCATTGTTTTGGGGATTCCGATGTGGCTATTGTGAACTCGAGGACGAGTTCTTTCCAACCCGGGGCGACTGATGCAGGAGGATCCGAGTCAGATGATGCTTAGCTGTCAGATGGTAAGTGGGCTACCTAAGCCGGTTTACATCGTTTAGCAGGCCACAGGTTCAAATTGGGCCTCAAAGACCCTAATCTGATTGAAAACGAGCTTTCGGGAAAAACTTAGTATATTATACTAAGCTTTATCGTTTTTAAGCCAAAAAACGAAGTTTAAACTTTTAAATTGGCAGTTTTTAGTTTTTAGGAAACCTTTTATTTTATTTAATTTAAATTCGGCCTTAATTTAATTTTCCTATTTTAGCTTCGACCTTATAAATAAGGTCTTAGGGTTTCGTAATATTATTATTTAATTTTTGGAATAAATTAAAATAAAGCATCAGAGTAGTTTCTCTGTATTGTTTTAGGGTTTTTCTTGTGTTACTCCCTGTGAACTATCTGTTCGACTAGCCTGCAGAATAATCGCTATTCTACCCGGCATTAGTAAGGTAAAAAAATCATAGAATGAAAAGTTCCCGTATGAATGGAAGTGTTACTAATTCTATAGCTGTGATTTGGCCAAAGTCTTAGAGATATATTCCATTAATATCTTCCGTCGTCATCTCATTAATAAAAAAAATTGTTGCAAGTTCCGTACTCCTAAATAAACTAATTGATAAAATAATTTGCATTATAACCTGATACAAAATAGATTTTGGGTGAATGGTGATTAATGATGGTAATGGAGATGAAGATGGATTTGATGGTGAATTGTAGGGAACATAATGATAGTTGGCACTAATTAACGGCTAGTGACCAAACCCCTAAGAAAGATAGAGAGAAAAGAGAGAAATTACAAAGCTAATATGTTTCTTAATTATTCATTGATTCCACAAATGGGTGTATAATGCCTTATATAGGCTATGAGGGTATGAATACAAGGAGTAACCAACTAACATTCTAACTACCTGACTAATTAACCAACTACTAACTACTAACAACTAACTAATCCTTTATTCAAATAGCATGCTCTCTAATACTAATTCTATTTGTATCATAACCCTTAATGAATGTGTTTTGTTATAATCTGCATTATATTGAATAGTTACTGATCTTCTTAGTCTGTAGCTCATCAAAGATCTAGTCTCGAGCATTATATAGTTACTGCTGTTCTGTGATTTATTCTGTCCTGTAAACTATATAGCTTGACTGTAGCCTTAATGTAAAAAGAACAACTACGTATAATTTATGTCGTGCCAATTGCTTTACTTTGTGCGAATATAAAAGAATTATTGTTTCTTGAAAAGTTTGAGAGCGGAAGAATATGCTTCTCTATGTACTTAGTAATTGGAAAGCATTTTTTTCTATATCTTTTTTTTTTCTTTTAAACAATCTGCTTAGTTTACTTGACATTCCATTACCCATAAAAGCGTCAAAAAAGGACCTTTTAGTTTGGCCTCCTATAGACTTTCTTCAGGCTATATAGGAGGCAGAATTATTGGATAGGAATTGGAATTGTGCTTAGTGTGTTAATAGATGCTGTCTTTCTTATGTGAGAGTTTCCTTTTTTCCATTCCCTTTTAAGGCAATATTCTTATCAAGTTGAACTGGAAGTTGTTATTATGATAAGTATCATTTATAAAGAGTGCCCTATAACTCTAGTGTGTATCAGCTCCATTAAGCCTTTAAGGAGGAAGAGGAGATTGCTGGACAGTAGCCTGTCAAACGTCTGCTCATTAAATGTTTGGTTGCATATGTTTTTATATGACTACTGTAATAGCTGTGAAGAAAAACTTTATCCTAGCTCTAGAAAATGAGCCTTTAGTTGTTCTCTTGAAACAAATGGAAGCAAAGAAAAGTCTAATCTTCCCTTCAAATCTAGTTCTAGAAAAATATTTTCTGCTAATAAGCATCTTTAGTAGCATGAAGAGTATTGAATGGTAATAGCTGTCCAATTATTGTGTACAAGATTTGGTATTTGGTTTTGACTGTCTCAAAAAGTTAATGTTGTTGATACTTCAGAACTTTTTAATTACTTAGGGCCTCTTTGTTTTGCCCTCTAGAATCAGATTGAGATGATAGTGATGAAACCCTATCTGTGAACGCATGCCAATTTCTTTCCTTGCAATTTTGAGGGAGCATTGAAGTAATGTTCTTAATTTCTTTCCCCTGTTTCCCATAAAAAATAAAACTGTTCTAGTTTAGTGTGTGTTAGGGTTTAGGTTAAAAGGAGGAGAAGAAGATGAGAGCAAGACGCAGAGAGAGTATTGTTAGCAAATTGGTTACTAACCGTAGTCATAATGAGAAAATACATAAATACCCTCAACACTTCTAACCTCTAACAAAAACTTTTCAAGATATCTTGTTGTCCCTTAGAAATGCATTTATAGAAACTTCTGTTTTGGAGAATGAAAGTAAACATGGTTTGCTATTTTCCCTTTACTAATATTCTGGAGCCATGTATTTCATGTTTGTTTCATAGTTACCTGGAACACATGGTAATTGATACAATGTGTTTAGGCTTAGATAGTTTATATTGTATGGGCACATTATAAATTAAGAGGTTACTTGTATCCATAAATGTAGTTTTAGCATGAGACGTTGCATTTACAATAATTTTTAAGAAGATAATGAGTTGTGACAAGTAGCATTTTTGACAATCGCAATTTTTGTTAGATTAAATTTTAAACTACTTTGTTCTCCCTTTATTTTGTCTAGAAATCATATTGTTTTTTCAGTTTTTTCCTGTTTAGTTAAACATCTTTCATTTATCTGTGTTAAGAATAAATTGCCGGCACCGTTAAAGATGAAGTGCGGGCTTGGAGCGGATTACGGGCCTCCAAGGAGATTACGAAAGCCTATTCGTGAATTCTTATTTCTATTTTTTGGATTGTGTGGATTGAAAAGAACCGTAGAGTGTTTGAGGGTATAGAGAACCCTTTAGAAGTAATTAGAGATAGATGGCTTAATACCTTTAGTCTTTGGTTTAGATGGAATTTTTTTGTAAATGTAGAGGACTTTTTGGATTTTGTAGAGCTTATCTCTTGTAATTAGGCTTTGGTTTTGAGTTGCACTCACTTGGTGCCGTTTAATAAATTCTTTTATTTATCAAAAAAAAAATTATCTGTGTTAAGAATGATATGGGATTGCCATTTTTGGGGATCAGGTGCATGGGTTTACCATGAATTGGAATGTATGATCTGGGTCACATTTCTAAAATGGGTACAGGGATCACCGTAGCTATAGTTTGTAGTTTTATTTATCTATTCTTGATTTCCTGTTTTACAGAATCACTTTGTTTCCTGGGTTAGTTTCATTAATCTTCTGTGTTCTCTCTGTCTTGCGTAAATTAACCTTAAATTTCCATAAAGTTCTTGACCTTTTTATTTGGTGTGTTCTTGAACATTTCTTTGCACATCTATTCAAGTTACTGTTACTTTAACCCTGCATCCTGTAGCTGTTAATGTAAGAACTTCATTTATTGTGATATTGTTTCAACTACTACTCAGTTTATAATTAGAAATTGCATGTTTATGTTATGTCAAAACTCTACCCTTGGCCTTTCATGCTTTCAAGTACTCTTTTTTGCAACCTCAACCTAGGAAAACTTGTTATAGTGAACCATAAATGTTAGGTCCGAAAGGGATCATTATTATCTAACCTTAGAATAAAGGGGAAAAGGGTTTCAAACCATATGAAAGCAAGATTTGCGAGAGAAATAAAATTCCACTGTTGGATTGAGCTCCTTAGAGAAAACCTTCCTCTTTGAACTTGCAAGTTCTCTGCTACATAAAAATGGTTTCGGTTTTCATCCAATTTCTTTTCAAATTTTATTGTTCCCCAGTTGCTTACTTAAAATTACAATTGATCGATAAAATTGGATGAGAGATAGGGTTTATAAATTAGTTTGTTACTGAGATAAGTTGTTGAAATTGACAACGTGCACGATAACAAAAATCATCTCGAACACCTGATTTTTGGAATGATGGAGAAAAATCTTTTACGCAGTGTGATTAACAGAAATTGTGATGAATCTCATCCATCAGATGGAATGAATAATCATACACAGAACTTGATATCTCGTGTTACTGTCATTTAGCTTATAAAGAATGCTAGGACGAATAAATGACTCAAGATAACCATGAAATAGGTCTGGTGTTGCTTATTTATTCGACATTCCTTTGATGCAGTCAATGAAAGGATGCTAAGTGGAATGAGTAGCAGATAAAGTAAGGGGTTGCTGCCCTTTGGCATTAGCTTGAGTCACAAATGTCGTGAGGTCGAGGTGGGGCTGCCGGGCTGGGTTTGTCTTAAGTAAAAATTTGGCCTGGTGAAATTGGTGATTGTGTGACTTTACATTAGGGCATTTATTTTTGAAATGTTTTGTTTCTGTTTTCATTCCTTTGAAAATGGAAAAACCCATGCAAGAATGTGTTTGGTTGGCTGGATATTAGAATAGTATTGTGATCACTTTGAAGATGTTGAGTTGTCATCATCTTTTATTCCTTTAATATCTTTTCCTTTTTGAATTTCTTTTTGTTATTTCCAAACTTTTAATTATTCATTTTGTTCTTCTGCGTCTTAATTATACTTTATTGTTTAGTATTTTCTGTTTCCTATTGACACATTTTTCTGTTTTATTACTCCTTTCACAATCAGTTGTAACTAAATATGTCTCGAAGATATGATAGCCGTACAACGATCTTCTCCCCAGAAGGCCGGCTCTACCAAGTTGAGTATGCGATGGAGGCCATTGGGAATGCTGGTTCTGCAATTGGAATACTGGCAAAAGATGGTGTTATCTTGATTGGTGAAAAGAAGGTTACTTCCAAACTTTTGCAAACCTCAACATCCACTGAGAAGATGTACAAGATTGATGATCATGTTGCTTGTGCTGTAGCTGGAATAATGTCTGATGCCAACATCCTAATCAACACTGCTAGGGTTCAAGCCCAGCGTTACACCTATGCATACCAAGAGCCAATGCCTGTTGAGCAGCTAGTTCAATCTCTCTGTGATACGAAACAAGGCTATACTCAGTTTGGCGGTCTCCGCCCCTTTGGTGTTTCTTTTCTCTTTGCAGGGTGGGACAAAAATTATGGCTTCCAACTTTACATGAGTGACCCTAGTGGAAACTATGGTGGATGGAAAGCTGCAGCAATTGGTGCAAACAACCAGGCAGCGCAATCAATGCTTAAACAGGATTACAAGGATGATATCACGAGGGAAGATGCCATCCAGCTTGCATTGAAGGTGCTCAGCAAAACCATGGACAGCACAAGTCTTACTCCTGAAAAACTTGAATTAGCTGAGGTCTTCCTCACTCCATCTGGAAAGGTGAAGTACCAAGTTTGCTCACCTGACTCTCTAAGTAAGATGTTGGTGAAGTTCGGAGTGACCCAACCTGCTGCTGAAACTTCCTGAGTGAAGCTGTCCTAAACTTATGCTTCGTTTTGGCGCAACTTTAGCATTGTATTCTTGTTATGCTTTATAGCAAATGGAATAGCATATCCATGTGTTTGATGATTAGGATGGTGTTACAATCAGATGGTGTTGTTTGATGCTGTTTATCTTTTGAATTTATTCTCATATTTTCTTGTGTTAAAATTGTTTGATATTATTCTACTGAGTTTTGGTAACTATATTCTCTTTGGGCAAGTACCAGTATTAGAAGCGTTAGATGGATCTTACCAGGTCTCCTGGTGGATGGCGGTGGTGTTGATGCTGCAATTTAATATGTGCAAAATGCTATTGTGCTAGTTCTCTGCCCTTGGGCATATGTTTTGAAGTTGTAGATTGTCTGAAGCGGCGTGTTAGCTGTGTATTCCTATTTCAGGTATCCCGTTTGAACTGAAATCATTGTGTTCATCTAATTTCTCGTGAGAAATACTAGCAATTGTGGGAACCTTTTGAAATATGGAGGGAAGAGGTTTTAATAATGGGCCAGATTATGGTCCACTCAAAAGGAACTCTTTCTCTCTCCGTTATAATCTTATCTGCCGCAAGCGAGGGAGACCGAGGAATGTCCAAGGCCACTAAATTGATCGGTTTCTAGATCCATGAAGGCCGACCTCCAGTTCCCCGTTAACCAAGTCGCTCGCTACCTCAAGAAAGGCCAATATGTGCAACGTGTTGGATCCGGGCCAGTGGGTCGTTCTTGAGTACATGCAGGGTCCATTTATGAATCGTGTTTGATTGATTTGGGTTTTTGTTTTAAGTTTTGGAGTTGGTTGTTTAGGTTGAAACACCAAAACATTTAGAAACACTACGAACAAATTCGTTTCATTTTACATTTCGATTGAAACAAAACAAAATTAATAACTATGATTTAAATTCTGATAATAGTGACTTTTGTTTTATTGTAAAATAAGATAAATAATTTAATGATAAAACTATTATTACCATCGATTTTCAACAATTTATTCAAACACCTAGAATTAAGTTTTACTCTTCATTTATTACATTGATTTTTTTTAAATAAAACACTATTTACCAATAAAGTTTTCTAAAAATTATAAAAACACGATGTTATCTTTTTTGTAATGCAAAATAATCATATAATTAAATTGAGAAAATTAATTAGCTAGTTGATTCAACACACGCACAAAACGTGGCTCAGGTGCTTTGTCCGAAAGTGAAGTGGAGAGAAGGCCTGTTATCTATATATCAGTTAGGATCGATAAGAGATGCAATATCTCAGTTCATGCATATGGCAATCAATTTAACCTAATTGATTAAATGCTGTTCAGAGGTTTGTATATATGTGTGAAATAACTATCCTTTTTTTTTTTGGGTTTGAAAGTACATATCATAGCTAGTACTTTATTTAAATAAAAAAGCGTAAAATAAAATTGATTTTGATTTCAGCTCGAACAGTGTGAAAATGTGACTTTTTTAAAAGCAAAAAGCTATCAATTTTGTTCAATTCTATTTTGATCAAAACTTTAATTTTATATTACCAAATACAATACTAATTAAATTAACAAATTTAATAGTGTGCTATATGCGAGAAACTGATTGTTCTGAGAGAATCACTCGTGAACACATAATTAATATGATTGATGAAGCTTGACGAAGCATGGAAAAAGTTGAATGAAGGTGGAGTTGGTGACTCCATTTCCAAAATATTTTATAGAAACAACTTTTAACCTTGCTAGGACTTTTCAACCCTTCTGTAACACGCGACTCTTGACACATGTCATCTACTGATCACGCAATTAAGGTTTAATCTTTGAGAACAGAGACGGTATGGGCAAGACCATATCTCTCCCACGTGAGCAATACCTGCTCAGAGGACTATAAATAACCCAAGGTATGAAATTCATGATTCATTCAGACTCGTTTGTCTGCACTTGATTTACTTTAAGATTAACCCTCGATCTCATCCTCTTTTAAGTCTTCATACTAACTTGAGCATTGAAATTCCCTTGGAAGTCTCCCCCTCCCCCCTTTCGAAGGTCTTTAGTTCATTTCTATCACTTATGCAAAACTACGTCAACACCAAAACCACATCAGTAATAAACGGTTTTTCGACATCAACAACCTTGCTAGGACTTCCCAATGTATATATCAGCATGGAGATGCGCATGAAATATCCAAAAAAAAAAAAAAAAAAAACTAGTCTTAAAATTGATCATTGAGCCAATTTCACTATTGGAAAGATAACTAGCTAGTTTTAAGAAAAAGAAAATAGAAAAAGGTTAATAAAAAGTTAGATCTACCAGCATTAATATGCTGTACCATGAACTTCAGAAATAAATTTTGTAAAAACAACTTCGAAATAATTTTTTGGGCAATGCCTGAAATTTTATTCCCTCATTGGTAGAATTCATACGCAGGCTTGCAGGCCATATTTTATTGGAAGGACATGTATGGTTGGTTAGTAAAGACCCCTTTGGTTCACTTACAGGTTTTTAACTAGATAGGATTAAGATATTTAACTTGGGATAAGATAAAGAGAATTAAAGTGATAATATCTTAATTTTATATTTAAATAATGAGATTATTAGATTGAAATTAAAATGAGATAAGAAGTCTAAATACCAAAATGCTATCACACAATTCATCATTCATCATTCTTCACAATTCTCAATTTCTTTACGAACTATAAAATTTCATCATCATTATCATCATTAGAATTATTATAATTATAGTTTTAATTATGGAGTATGATAATAACAATAAGTATTATTATTATTGTTATTGTTATTATCACTATTATAATTAAAATTAAAATTAAAATTAAAATTAAAATTAAAAATTATTATTATTATCATTAATCTAACTATTATTAGTATAAATATTATTAATATAATTATTATTATAATCATTAAAATTAATTAAAAATAGATTATTATTAAAAAATATTATTATTTATAATTATAAGAATAATAATAAATTATATTTTTTACCTTTTAATATGGCATAACCTGCAGATAAAGCCATAGTTTTAAAACCGACGCTTAGCCACCTTGATCAGCATTGATAGTTAAGTTTTAACAGAAAAAAACTCAAAGACTAAATTGCCCCTGTATAAAGTAGATCTGCCAACTCTATTTCCTTTCATTATTTTTTTTCTGTTCTCTTAAGTTGTTCTTCTCAATCCTCTCTGTATCTCTCCCTCTCCTTCCAAAAGGTGAACTTTTTTCTGTTTTGTTTTTTTTTTCCTCTGGTGTACTGATATAGAGTGAGATTTTTTAAACTCAGAAAAAGAAAAGAAAACTAAAAGAGAGAAGGGGTTTAAACAGCCATGGTGTTTTTGCAAAAGAAGTAGAGCCATCATCTTCTCCAGCAAGGGTTCGAGCATGGGCTTCGACGCTAAAAAGGTAACTCCGACGACACCAGGTTTCTCATCCACCAGAATCTTTTCCTGACTCACGTCAACCTCCCATATATTAATTAACCATGGTCCAACCTCAGATTATAACCGAAGCATCGTATTTCGACTTTAAATTTATATTAATGAAATTTTTTGACAAATAATTGCACGACTTGAGAAAAAGATAGACCCATGAATGTGAAGATGAGTTTGGCATGACCCATAAAATTTCTAGAAATTGATCAATCAAGTTCTTCAATAGATCTACAGACACTGTCACCGGAGGCTAGGGGTGCAACGAAGAAAGGATGTGATTTTATCAATAGTAACTGAAGTTGAGAGAGAGTAAAATAAGAGAGGAACAAAAAGGGTGAAATCTAAATAAATTTGGAACACAAGAATTGGGAGGGATCTGGTTAAGGTGTGAAGATGATATACACTACTATCCCCATTGTTAAAAGTTCGGGCAGAATGCAAGAATTGTCTTGCACAGAGATGGTGATTCATTGTTAAGGGCTGCTTAGGAAGTGCAGAGCTTTGTTTATTTTCTTGTTTCATTTTTTTTTTTTACCTAATTTCGCTTTATTTTATCCTTTAATCTTTTTTGTATGTGTTCTTTGTTGTCAATTCGGGGATGTCGATGATAGTGGCAATGGCTATATCACTGAACAAGGGAAAATTGACATGGGTTTCAGATTGTTTAGATAGGTAAAAAAAATTAGTCACTTTAGATGATTTTCGATACCCATATTTTAATTTAATAGCCTCTCTCTTTCCTGATAATTAAAGTGCCATCATGGAACAAGAAACTTGAATATTACTCATATGCAAATGATTGAAGTGCCATTATGGAAGAAACTTGAACAATGGCTGCTTGTGGGGAAAATGAAAGTCAACATTACTTTAAGGTAAGTAAAAAGGATTAAAACTCCTAAAGGGTAATCTCGGATTATTTTCAAATAAATACTGATGTAGAGTAGTTGTTTATTCAAGTTAATAGATTTGACTAATCAGGTCTGTCATCTTAAATCAAAATATGAATACGACAAAAGAATATCTATAGGTTTTAAAACTATGTGTCTTTATCTATAGGTTAAGTCATATTATGGGTGGGTAAACGTAATTTTTTCTAATTATAATTATTATAAATAAAGTTGTAATTACAGATTATAATAATAATAATTATTAAAATAATTAATATTATAAATATGATTATTAATAACTAATTATTATCATTAATATTATAATAATTATTATATAATTTTAATTTTGATTATTATTGTTATTGTTATTATAATAATAATAATTATTATTATCAATATTTTATAATATTAATTATTATTATATTTAATATATTTTTATTATTATTCAAAGATAGAAGAGGAAGGAAAAAAAGTTTAGTTCCAAGAGGTTGGATAAATTCTATCACATGAAAGAAGTGGGAAAAAAATTGTAGAATTAAGACTAACTTTATCTCACTCTAATCCTACATGAATAGTAAATCTCTCAAACTAAATATGAGATAACCTATTCATATGGGATCAATTAGTTCAATCCCAACTTAATACATCCAACCAAATGAACCTTTAAGTGTCTAATTTTGTTGCCGACCAAATCTTTCCCATAGTTAATTTCAATTTATGTACTATACTACAATCACCTTAAACGAACCTTTCATCGCAATAAACACGTTATTGTAGACTACACTTCACTTTAAACATGAATAACGTTGAAAATTTATGATACGTGATACTTGTAAATTGAATGATATATTTTAGAGAACACTTAAATAGTTATTTATTTGAAATATTTTATCAATGGATTGAATCATGTTGCAACTGTAAGATTTTGATAGATAAATGATTATTTTAACATTACAAAATATTATTTAACACTAAAACAAGAAAAATTGTTGATTTTTGAATGGTTGTTAGGGTGAGTGACTTAAATGACCGGCTATTTTGGATGTTCATCTAACACTTTTTTTTTTATACCAAGGAGAAAACATCACCTATCTACAGGCTCTTGGCCATTTAACACTGAGCATATCATTCTTGAGGTGCGCAACCACGCCATCAGGAAGATTTTCCAATACAAGCAAACCAGTTCCCACATGCCCTGACTCTTTGGCTAACCAATCAGCGTAAAATTTGGCTTCCCTGTGAACAAGCTTCACTATACAACTCCATCTCCTTTCCATCAATTCCCTACAGGCAACAATAAGATTTCGATTTGGATCACAACTCTCAGGAGGAGTTTCCAGCATGTTCGCTACCAACATAGAATCTGATTCAACTTCAACCTGTTGTATACCATGCTCCCAACATAACCGAATCCCATGAAAAAGAGCACAAAGTTCAGATGATAGAACCGCCATGTAACCAACAGCTGCCATAAAACCAACAGCCAATCCCCCATGCCATTTCTAATCGGATCAT
Organism: Bretschneidera sinensis; assembly: GCA_023935145.1. Taxonomy (NCBI): domain Eukaryota; kingdom Viridiplantae; phylum Streptophyta; class Magnoliopsida; order Brassicales; family Akaniaceae; genus Bretschneidera; species Bretschneidera sinensis. The sequence goes on along the minus strand of CM043703.1, from coordinate 106,396,252 downwards.
GATACTCACAATTTGAAAATTAAAATGGAATTAAGTTAATGATGATATTAATGTCATATCATTAAATGCAGAATATTCAAATTTAAATTTGTCAATGTAGCATTTAATCTCACCATAAACTTGACTTCTATTTCAATTTTTAAATGAAAATGATCATTTTCCTTTCTAACCAAACCTCCAGCACCTGCATAACTTGGGTTTTCAGCAGTGCTTTCATCAACATTAAGCTTCACATGATCAATTAGAAGCGCTTGCCAACCAATAAGGTGTTCCATCTTAGCGACTAGTTCTCAGGTTCTCAACACATCATAGTCAAGGCCCACTATATCTTGAAAAAACTTTGAAGGATCTATAAGTCAAACAAAATTTGGTTTAAAAATTAATTTATTTCACCAACACCAGAAATACCAAATGGAATGAATAAATATAACTTCCCATGTCACTAACGTCTCACTACATAAATCACGCTCCCAACAATTATTATAAAACCACTCCGAAAGGGTACCTTCAAAAATCTTGTATTTTCCTCGGACTCAAACTCGACCAAATGGTTTTTGAACTGCCACAATCTCTTAATATGCGTAATGCATCCTCCGAAGCCCCATTGCAGCAGGGGCAACTATCAACTTCTCCCAGTCCTCTTCTAACTCTTGCAATCATAGTCATGATTTCGTCTTGTAAGATCCTCCAAGCAAACACTTTCCATCTCATCGGACTTTGGGACAAGAGACTCTTTGCGCCTCGTAATTTGACTTAAAAGTAAATTTCCAGCTACTTGTTAGGATCCAACTGATGATATTCTTTATCCCCGAGCTAGGGGCAACCCAAACTGCTGCAGTTTACTTCAACGAGGTCTTCAACAACATCTCTCTCAAGATCTCCGAATCCCACTGCCCATCATGCACACAGTAATTTGCTACACATTTATCACACTCACCTTGCAGGATACTCACAATAATCCCGTCACACAATTTCGTACCTAGTAGCCAATTATCTGTCCAAAACCTGGTCTCGTGATCATTATTTGCATTAGCACACAATCCTGTTAGAAGAGTATCATGAGCGCCCAAAATAGACTTCCATGTATGTGAGCTAGTAGACCTCATCCCACAGTTCAGAAACAATATTTGCTTAAGATACTTAGAACGCACCACTTTTGCCCATAAATTTATATTACCAGACACAAGCTACTAACCCTCTTATTTTGTCGTGTATCTTGGTGTCTAATTGTAACGACCCATCCCGGGTTGATCACTCCCGAGACTGTGTCATCACATTTTGATAATCCCAACACGACACATATATATAACAATAAAATAATACTAACAAAATTTTTATTTTAATCTTGAACCTTCAACAGGAGAGGTACATAAATCTGATATTAGCTTACACATAATATACAATGTAAAATGCATGACTATTTACAAATAATTATTTATTTTATGTTCTCACTAGTCTGAGGATATTGACACGTACGTGGCTTACAGAAAATGAATCCGTCTGACTCTTAACCCATCAGACTATTGTCATATCTGCTACCTGAAATCATTGTACAAAGAGAGATGAGCTTCACAAGCTCAGTGAATTAAATTTACTAAAAGTATTCCAATTGCATAAATAGCCTGTTAATATTTAATCATTTATTTCTCCTATAACTGGATAATAGCATAATGTCTAATATTTAAATAATTCTTTTCTTATCATATTTCTATGTCTTTTTCTCACTGTAACTGTCTCTCTGTGAGGCTCATCCATCTATAATTAAAATTCACAATAATACACCACACATCACCATTTCAATAATGAAATCAATAATTAAAACAGATGCTATGCATGAATTATTATTATGAGAACGTCTTCTCACCTATCGACGGGTTATTATTATCTTAGACCGTCCTTTTCCCGGTTCTTTACAGCTTATCCCAGCTATCACGGAATTTATTTCCAGCATATACCGGCTGTCACGGTGTCCCTTTTATTTCCAACATATACCTGCTGTCACGGTTATTCCATTAGACCGGCCCCTTCCCGGTTCTTTTAATTGTTTTATTTAATATATATGAATATAAACAATGATATAAAATATGTATATGAACAATAATATAAACACCACATGAATTCAAAATATTTAAATTAACTATCCGGTCTTTCCTCAACTTTCTACTTAATAAAGTTCACAATTTTCTTCTTCTCATATATCACATCAATTTATTCACCAACTAGTCAAAATCTCTTTATCACCATCATTATTAAATCAGCTCATTATTCTAAAAATATTTCTTTTCACATAATAATTTTCTATGTATCCAATATTCCTATCATACATATCAATTTAATTTTTATCTACCACCAAACATAAGCTAATAATTTATTTTAATATTATTACTAGATATTTGATTTTTATTTAGATTACTTAAAGTAAACCCAACTTACCACGTAGCACTTAAAGATACTTGTGGATCACTTCCTTGCTTTTCCCGTTCCTCTTAGAAATTTCCTTCGGTTGATAATCGTCACCACCTGATATAATATTTGTATTAAATTTATAATTATTTCTTCAATTCTTCATAAACCACACCCTTTGAAAATCCCCACTTTGAATTCCGAGAAATTTTATGAATGCTAAAAATTCAAAAATAAACATTACATTATTACCTTCTATTTTTCCAATAGCTTCTCATAACTCTCTATAAAATTCCACTGTAAACCCCTTCAAAATTTAGCTATTTCAACCTTTATTTCGGTCCCCAAGTGTTTAGAGAAATAGGGTAATCGAAGGAACTAAACAAAATATTGGTAAGTATAACTTAAGTTTATGTATGCTTCATTATATATATGTAAGATTTGAACAAAACAAATCTTCAGCAACTCCAAAAGTTGCTTGCATAGTCACCATAAAATCTCCCAAAACACTCCACGTCTAGGCCTTGCTGGAAGGCATTCAAGCCTTCAACTTTACACTTTGCACTCCTACAAAAACTTGGCAGTAGGTGCTACCACCTGCCGCCACGTTTTTTTTTTAAGAATTGATTTATTCAAATAATAATAAACCTTTCACATAGACTTTATTTTAATTTCATGTCATATTTATTAAATTTTTTCTTTACTCTTACTTTACAAATATGAATTACACTAATGGTATTATTTCGTGGGACGTTTCTTTGATTCGTAATGTTCAAGATTGGGACGTTGAGAGGGTCGAAAGTTTATTGGAAAATCTGTATACCTATAAGATGGATCTGTCTAAGGAGGATGTGGTTAGATGGAGGGATAGTCAGCGTAAAGGCTTGGAGGTGAAATATTTCTATAAGATTCTTATGGATGGAGATTCCTCGAATGGCTCCTCTAATTTCCCTTGGAAATCTATTCGGTGCCCCGAAGAAAGTGTGTTTTTTTTTGTGGAAAGCCTCTTAGAAGAAGATTCTTACTTTAGACAATTTACAAAAAAGAGGGAAGGTGTTTGTTAATCGGTGTTTCATTTGCAAAAGTTATGGAGAAACCATGTTTCATATTTTGTTAGAATGTTATTTGGCTAGAGCTCTTTGGGAGATGATTTATAAGGTTTTGGGTGTGTCTTGGGTTTTTGACAGGTCCGTGAAGGATGAAATTTGGGTTTAGAGTGGGCTTCGGACATTGAAGAGTCTTAAGAAAGCTTACTCTATGATTCCCCTATCTATTTTTTGGTTTGTTTGCATTGAGATGTATCGTAGAGCTTTTGATGGGGTTGAGAGACATTTTTTGTAATTAGGGAATGGTGGTTCAATACCCTCATTTTTTAGGTCACAGAAAATTCTTTTGTAAATGAAATAGATATAGGTGATGTTTAGGTGGTGCTTTAAGCACCACTTAAAGCAAAAGGCAAGGCATTGTTATACCTTAATTTTTGCTTTAAGTGGTGCTTAAAGCACCACCCAAACATCACTATAGTAACTTTTGTTGAGTCTCTCTCATTTAGATAACCTTGTACTTGGGTTGCATCCCTTTGCTGTGCTTTTCTTTTTATATATCTTGTTCACTTATAAAAAAAAAGAATTTATAATTTTAAATTAATTGTTGAAAGTACCAGTATGATTTAGTAATAACTTAGAAACTTAATGTTTTAAGTTATGGATACTGCAGAATTTAATTTAGTTGACCTTATTATTGAGTGGTTAGGAACATATTTTATTTTTAACATAGTTAATGATGTGGCTATTAAAAGCTGAATGAACAAGAAAGAGAATAGAAAGGAAGGGAGGTAAGAAAAAAACAAAGTGCTGAGAATTGTGCTTTGGTTCTTCCTTTCCCTTGATAGGTGTTTCACAGACTCAAATCCTTCTCTTGATCCTCAAAAATGAAAACATGGCTAATAGATTTATTAGATTTTGAAAGAAAGTCAAAAAGAAAACTTGAAATATTTGATGACTTACAAGTGGATCTTTGGTCGGCACTTTAGTGATGCAGTTTCTTTCTCTTATATTCCTTATATATAGTTGCTTTGTTTTTCATCGATATACTATATGGATCAGGATTTTAGGAAAAATCAGGACCCTGCTGTTCATAAGCTTAAGGAATCCATTCTGGATGAAATTACATCTGCATTATTCAAGCGATATGAGCTGAACTTCTGATGCAGGAGGATCCGAGTCAGATGATGTCGAGTTTTCAGATAACACGTTGTTGGCGCTAAAGTACCTAGAGTTTGCAGATCAGCGCAAAACTGGCAGGTGGACGGCCTAGAACGGGCCACAGGTTTAGATCGGGCCCCAGAAGATCATAGTTTGAGTGGAAATGGGCTTCCGGGCAAAACTCAACTCTGAGCGTCGTCATTTTTAAGCCAAAAAATGACGTTTAGGGCATCAATTTGGCAGATTTCAGTTTTTATGAAACTTTTTATTTTTTATTTGCAATTTAGGAAACTTTTTATTTTTATTACTTTAAATTCGGCCTTAATTTAATTTACCTATTTTAGCTTCGACCTTATAAATAAGGTCTTAGGGTTTCGTAATCATTATTATTGTATTGGTATAATTTTAAATAAAACATCAGAGCTGTTTCTCTGTATTGTTTAGGGTTTTTCCTTGTGTTACTCCCTATGAACTAACTGTTCGATTAGCCTGCAGAATAATCGCTATTTTGCCCAGTGTTGTTGCGCGTTTATCTACCTAAATAAATAAGTAAATAATCGCACTCGTTTTACTTGCAAGTGCACAAGGTCAACATTGTAGTATAGTGTTCGAAAGCAAGTTCATCTCCACATGGATTGGTAAAGTTCGGTTTTAGAATTAGTTTTTTTAAAGTAAAAAGAAATAAATAACTGTTGAATGTGATTTGATAATAATAAAGACATAGGGCTTTGATATCCACCACTAGTCATACTTTCCCAATTGTATAATGTATCAGTGCACTAGCTTTATCATGTATACCTAATGGTTGCCAACCTAAGGGCATGGTATCTACTCCTTAAGCTATTGATTTCCCTTCACAACGAGTTAGGCATGGTATCTACTCTAATTCTTTTCTTCCTTAAGGGATTCAGCATGGTATCTGCTTGAGTTGTTCCTTAAGAAAGCATAAATACTATGGAAATCGACAACCACATGAGACCTAGGGCATGGTATCTACTCTTGGTTTCCCATGTTGATTAATCCAAGAATCCGGTGTTGATATCTTTTGTTACTAATGTTAGACCCAGGACTCAGTCATCCAAATTGATCTAACTAACCAATCCATACCACATGCATACGCTGGCCACACACATACATATGAGGAATTTAAATAAACAAATGCATTAATCAAGTTAAGCAACATAATAAAGGCTATTGGCAAAGATTTTATCAACGAAAAAATATATGAGAAAGCATAACTAGGGCTTCAATTGAGCCCTATAAGAAAGTTAGTTACACATGCTATCTAAAATAAACATCATATATAAACTAAACATGAAATATAAAACCCGAAGAATACTAGGGAGATGGGTTGTCAATCCTCTCCAAAGCCTAAAACTCCGGGCTAAGCAAAAGATAAAAAAAGTGTTCTCTAAGAGGTGATGATTTGTGTGTGCTTTACAGGTGTATTTATAGGGCTTGAAAAGTCCTAGAAGGCTCATGAGTTCCTAAACTTTCCTAAAAAAACAAAAATCTCTTATTTCTAAAATAAGGTTATGCAGTTTACTGTTCACGCCCGTACATGTGCGCTCGATCGCATACGTCTTGCGCTCGATCACAGTGCTACGCTCGATCCTTCATGTGTGCGAATGATCGCATGTGCGCTCGATCATATGTAGTATTGCGATCGATCGCACTTTGACCAGAAGCTGCTCCAGGATCTCCAGGCTTCTTCCTTTAAGTGCCAAAACTGCTTCTTTTTCTCCAAGACCTATAAAACACATATGAAACACACAAATGAAGTAAAATGAACTAAATTAACATAACTAAGGACCTAACAAATGTAAATAAGGGTCCTATCACACCCCCAAACTTACATACTGCTAGTCCCTTAGCAATACAAAACTAAAAACTAAAATGAAGAAAAGTGAAGCCACATAGATAAAACCAATAATCATAATGTCCACAAAAAAATTTATGTTGTCACACAAAATAATGATGTGCATTCATGAGCAAGCTTAACACATATAAACATATCTTTGCAATGAATAAGAGTTTTGAACGCAAATCACTTTCATGAGGCAGTTTAAGACATCACAAGTTCGACTTTGGTGTGTGGTGAACTAGCACATAAAAGATTAGGTTTCTAAATAATTCTAACATGTGTGTTTCGATGACTCAAAATTCACCAAATTTCCGATTAGAATCAACAAAGATGGCATAAATTTTCTTTTTTTCTTTTGTTTGTGATATTTTTGCCAAGTTAGTTTCCTCGAGCTTTCTATTTGACTCATATAATGAGTGTTTAGCCAATGACTCCCAAACCAGATGGTTTTAGGGCATTAGGTGTAGAGACACCCCTAAAGACTTACTAACTCGAGTAAAAAAGGCTACAAAACTAACTGGTCTCAATGCTATCAATCAGAATTTTCACCTTTTGACGTGGCATTCACTGCTTACTGAGGCAAGAGGGTCAGTTACTCAGCGGAAAGTTCTTTTTATTGATCATTAGGAGCATTTCTTTTCTTTTTGAGTACTAACACTTTGTTTCTATTTTCTTATGCCAAGATGTTAGTCTAATAAGACATTTGGTTCACAGTCGAGCAAAAGAAACATACAAATCAAAATTACATGTCATACCCCACACAATTATGTGCTAATGTGCTTATGATTGTTTAGGTCAAACTTATGAATCCTTAAATGCCTAAAAGGAGGTGATCTATGTTCAAAACTTAATTATTGGCCTATATGTTCGAGATGTTAAGCTCACTTATGAAACCAAATCATATTCTTTGTTTAGATCACCAAAAATTTTTTTAAACAGTATGAACATGCATTTATCTATGAAAACAACAACACAACAAAATAACAACAAAATGAGACATAGTGAGTGTGTGAATGTGTCCCCATACCCCCAAACTTAAATTAAACATTGGCCCAAATCTGTGAATAGCATGGAAGGAGTTGACCTGGGAGATGGAGAACTGATGGCTGGCATGGCTCGTAGCACACCCCTAAACTTCAACTGGATGCACTCACACTGTCCTTGAAAAAGAAAGAAAAAACAAACATAATATATAAAACAAGTAATAATAATAGCGATAGAAAAATAAACTAGGAAATACGAATAATAAAATAAACTAATAAAAAGGATATGCTTTGGGGTGCCTCTCATGAGCGCTAAGTTTAACGTCTTCAGCCAGACGTGGTATCCTCTCACTGCTGATCATCAGGTGGTGCATTCGAAGAGGTACCGGGTATCGGAGGTAGGCGATCAAGAATAGCCTGCAGCATTGCCTCCTGTCGTGCAAACCGTGCCTTCAAACTATCTATTCGCTGATGCACGAGTGTGGTGACGGCAGAGACCTCACCTCGGAAGGAGGACAGCTCAGCTAGAAAGTGCAGGGACTCGGTGGGTCCCATGTTCGGATGGTCCTCCTATCGCACTGGGCTAATGACAGGGGTCTCGGTCTCCAAACAATCCTCCTCAACTCTCTCAGCTGCTGGAGTAGGTGCTGGGAGTCCTCGAGGCATGTGCGAGAAGCTATGTGTCCACTGAACCTTCCCGAAGAAGGGATGCTCTCGTACTGGTCCTTCGCTGTTGGTCCCCTTAATCTCTTTCTTCTTGAGTATGTAGGAAAGTAGGAACGGGAAAGAGAGACCCCATATATTGGCCGTGGTGGTCTACCGGCCATGGACGTGATCCCATAATTTGTGCAATTGGCTCCATATAACCGCCGGAATAGAGTACCATTGACCTCTGTGGATGGTATGTAGGGTTTGTAGAAACTGGTCTTTTCGCTGTGTCTTGTGCCCCAATGGACACACATTGCGCTAAAGGATAGTGTCGACAAGCCAAAGTCGTGGAGGCAACTTTGACCGGCTGGCGGCATTGTTGATTCTATCGGCATACTGACCAGCGCATATATCAGTAATAATCTTAGCCAGGGCAAAGGAATCCGACTACTCCTCTATATTAGTGTCCTTCGGAGGGGACTCGTCAGTGCAATGAAGAGCAGCGACTATATCAGCACTAATCACCTCGACGGGTATGCCCTGGACTGAAAAAATTAGTACTCCCGGTCTGCTGCAGTCAAAGGATAGGCTCGCATAGAACTGGACTACGAGCGGGGAGTAAGCAGTCGAGCAAACTGGCTTGAAAAGCCTCTTTAACCCTTGATGTCTAAATGCTTGGACGGCCCATTGAGTGGCGTCCATGTGCTTAAATACGTCATCGATGGCGAAGGCGGTCTCGAATAAAAGCTCTCGTTGCTCGATGTTGGGCTGAGATGACGAGGCACAGCTGCTGGATATGCCGGAGATGGAAACAGATGGTTTGGATATGCTGCTATTTGCTTCTGCCTAATTTGTGATCGATCTCAAAATAGGTGCACTTGATCGCACACTAGACTATGCACTCGATCGTAATAGCCTTGTGCTCAATCACAATAGCCTTGTGCTCGATCGCACACGGTCAGGCGTTTCCTCGAACATGTGGTGTGCACCAAAAGACTAAGCGCTGGTTTTGAGGATTTGAATTCGATCCTAACCTCTTGCAAGTAAAACAAGCTCCAATCATGCACAAGATACATATATATAGAATGAATTTTGTAAATACAACATGAAAATTCGTTTGTGTGTACAGAAGAAATACTTTGTGGATTGAGGGAATATGTAACGGAGAGGGAAATGAGGTGGTGATGATGTTCGTCAGTGCTGATGGTTGGTGATGGGGTGAGGATGGATGATGGTGGATGATGGTGGTGATGGTGGTAATGGGCGAGCTGATGCTGGAGTGGAGAGTGTGAAAGTGAGGGTGCTGGTAGACAAGAGAGTGCTAGTGAGAGGGAGTGAGTGAGTGTGAATGAACGTTTTTAGACTTATAGCTAAACCACTATCTCGAGTGCGCTCGAGCACATTTACTGGTGCGCTCGATCGCACTTGTGCGCTCGATTGCATTGAATGGTTCGATCGATCGCAAGCAGTGTGCATGGGCAAAAATAAAAACTTACCTTAGCTGAAAAATGACAAATTTGGAACGATACAACCTTACCCTGTGTTAGTGGCCTCAGTACCACTAATCTCAGTAGAGATGCTTGAGCTGAATTGGTAATCAAATATGAGCTTGCTCAAGCACTCTCGTGCTCCGATGCTAGTTAGTTGGAATGAAGCACTTAGAGCCCACATCAGGTGGTTCAAGTGCCATTGACAACTGCTGCATCTCAAATCTTGGTGCCTGGTCAAGAAAGCAAGGGAAAGTAGTATTAGTATTTGCAGGAGGGTCAATTTGAAGAACATACTTACTTGACGGTTGTGGTGTGTTCTTGAAGAGATGTGCAGCTGTATTGACGTCTTTAATCACATTTTCGTCCTCTTCGGGCCTAATATCCATTCTTGTGTCTTCATGGTTGGGGATAGTTTCCAATGTAGTGGTGCGATGGACCTGAGAAGCTTTCTCAACAACACTTTGCATGAAGCTCACGTTAATATTCATTATCATTATTGATTGATTTTAATGTATTAAATATTTGAAATTCTATCTCCTCATCATTTACCCTCATTGTGACAATGCCCCGTTTTACACTAATATTAGTGTCAGTAGTTATCATAGAGGGGGGTCCTAGGATGATGGGGAGAGGCAATGGTAGTATACACTCTTCCATATCTAATACTATAAAATCAGCAGGTATAATGAATTTTTCTACTCTTACCAATACGTCCTAAAGGATACCTCTTGGTCGTTTGATGCTTCTGTCAGCTAATTGCAAAGTGACAGAGGTTGGTTGAAGCTCCCCAAACGTAGTGTCTCGTATACACTATACGGTAACAGGTTGACACTCGCTCCTACATCCAATAGTGCATGCTCGAACAGCTGGTCACCTAGCCTGCAAGGAATAGTAAAACTACCTGGATCTTTCAGTTTAGGTGGTAATTTTCTTAGAAGCACAGCACTTACCTCTTCGGTTAAGGCAACCGTCTCATGTTCCTGAAACTTCCTTTTGTTAGTGCAATAATCTTTCAGAAATTTAGCATATGCAGGAATTTGTTTAATGGCATCTAACAAAGGAATATTAATCTCTACCTTTTTCAATGTTTCAAAAATGTCAACCAATTTGGTCTCTTTCTTAGGTTTCACCAATGGTAGGGGTGTATTTACCTTTTCCATCTCACTTACCTTAGAGGTGGATGCTTTATCAGGTTCGTCGGATCCTACCACTTTTCCATTTCTCAAGGTTGTCACAGCATTTAGTTGTTGATGCCTCCCAGGGTTGGTTAGTGTTTGAGCTGGGAGTTCTCCTTGCTTTCTACTACTGAGCTCTTTAGCCAGTTGTCCCATTTGTACCTCCAGTCTTTGAATTGCTTGCTCATGTTTAGCAGTGGTTTGTCTTTGCTGAGTTATGAACTGTTCTTGTGATGTCATCAATTGCTGCTGCTAAGTGGCCAGTTGTCTCACAAGACTTTCGAGGTCGTTCTTCTTTGGTTCGGGAGTAGCATGAGTAGTGGGCTGGGGGTTTCGTTGCTGTCCTTGATTGTTCTGATTGTTGTTCCATGAGAAATTCGGGTGATTCCACCATCCAGGGTTGTATGTATTTGCATAAGGTTTGTTCTTCGGTGGATAGTTATTAGGTCCCATATAATTTGCTTGTTCTGTATCTGCAGGTGAATACAAAGGACAAGTATTAGTATTATGGTCGTATTGGGAACATATTGCACATATCTGGAGTGGGGTGGATGGTAGGCTGGATGAGGCATTTTGAGCAGCCATGGCTTTTACCAATAAGTTTATTTTCCTTTCCAATGCTGTTATTTGAGGGAAAGATCCTCCATTCAGATTTACCTCATACCCACCTTTACCTTTGGTTACATGTCCATCTCGAGAGAAAAACTGCTGAGTGTGTTCGCTGAGGGTTTCGAAGAGCTCCATCGCTTCTTCGCTGCTTTTCTCCATCAACACTCCTCCACAACTTGAATCAACAATACTTTTATTAGTGTCGTTTAAACCTTCATAAAAGGCTTGTACCAGTTCATCTTGAGGCAGGTTATGGTGTGGGCATTTGAGTAGCAATTCGTTGAAGTGTCCCCATGCTTCGAAGAAGAGGTTTCCATCTTTTTGTTGGAAGGACTGGATCTCCTTCCTCATTTGCCTCGTCTTTTGGGCTTGGAAAAACTTCCTCAGGAACTTGCTTGCCAACTCCTCCCAAGTGTGGATGGAAACTGCAGGCAAAGAATTATACCATAGTTTAGCATTATCTTTCAAGGAAAAAAGGAACAGAATTAACCTTATTCCTTCTTAGTCTAGGCCTTGTATGTGCTGGAACTTGCAAAGATCGAAAAATTCTCGGAGGTACAAGTGTGGATCTTCATTAAGAGTACCCCTAAAGTGAGTCAAAGCATTCAATATTTACGGAGATATGTAATAGTTTCCTGCCACCTCAGGTTGATATGCAATGCATGATGGTTGATCAATGTTCCATGGGAAGAATGAGTGATTCATCGGTACTCGTGCAGGTGGCTGCTGGTTTTCGAGCTGTTCTGCCATTGGTGTTTCGTTCTCGACTTCTTCTTCGTTCTCCTCGAAATTATCCCTAAGCCTTTGTCGGATGGTTTGTTCAAGCTCAGGATCGAGGGGAAAGACTGTTGGATGTCGGGATCGAAGTCTGTGCATAAATCAGCAAAAACAGTTTCAGTGAAGCAACTTAACTCTGCTGCTCGAGTAACTCTCTGTCCTATTTGCGCTCGATCGCACAGAAGGCTGCGATCGATCACAAGTATCACAGAAAGTGTGATTTAGAGTTTGATGTACCTGACACAAAAATAAATTTATTAGGGTTTGATGAAAAGTAAAAATAAAGATGGTAAACAGAAAATAAAATAATAACGATGATTAAACTAAAAGAAAGTAATCCTAAAATGAAATTTAGCGAAATCCTCGGCAACGGCGCCAAAAACTTGTTGCGCGTTTATCTACCTAAATAAATAAGTAAATAATCGCACTCGTTTTACTTGCAAGTGCACAAGGTCAACAGTGTAGTATAGTGTGCGAAAGCAAGATCATATCCACAGGGATTGGTAAAGTTCGGTTTTAGAATTAGTTTCTTTAAAGTAAAAAAGAAATAAATACCTGTTGAATGTGATTTGATAATAATAAAGACATAGGGCTTTGATATCCACCACTAGTCATACTTTCCCAATTGTATAATGTATCAGTGCACTAGCCTTATCATGTATACCTAATGGTTGCCAACCTAAGGGCATGGTATCTACTCCTTAAGCTATTGATTTCCCTAAGCAACGAGTTAGGCATGGTATCTACTCTAACTCTTTTCTTCTTTAAGGGATTCAGCATGGTATCTACTTGAGTTGTTCCTTAAGAAAGCATAAGTACTATGGAAATCGACAACCACATGAGACCTAGGGCATGGTATCTACTCCTGGTTTCCTATGTTGATTAATCTAAGAATCCGGTGTGGATATCTTTTGTTACTAATGTTAGACCCAGGACTCGGTCATCCAAATTGATCTAACTAACCAATCCATACCACATGCATACGCTGGCCACACACATACATATGAGGAATTTAAATAAGCACATGCATTAATCAAGTTAAACAACATAATAAAGGCTATTGGCAAAGATTTTATCAACGAACAAATATATGAGAAAGCATAACTACAGCATCAATCGAGCCCTATAAGAAAGTTAGTTACACATACTGTCTAAAATAAACATCATATATAAACTAAACATGAAATATAAAACCCGAAGAATACTAGGGAGACGGGTTGTCAATCCTCTCCAAAGCCTAAAACTCCAGGCTAAGCAAAAGATAAAAGAAGTGTTCTCGAAGAGGCGATGATTTGTGTGTACTTTACAGGTGTATTTATAGGGCTTGAGAAGTCCTAGAAGGCTCATGAGTTTCGAAACTTTCCTAAAAAAACAAAAATCTCTTATTTCCAAAATAGGGTTCTGCAGTTTACTGTTCATACCCGTACATCTGCGCTCGATCGCATGCGTCTTGCGCTCGATCGCAGTGCTGCGCTCGATCCTTCATGTGTGCAAATGATTACATATGCGCTCGATCGCATTTAGTATTGCGATCGATCGCACTTTGACCAGAAGCTGCTCCAGGATCTCCAGGCTTCTTCCCTTAAGTGCCAAAACTGCTTCTTTTTCTCCAAGACCTATAAAACACATATGAAACACACAAATGAAGTAAAATGAACTAAATTAACATAACTAAGGACCTAACAAATGTAAATAAGGGGGCTTAAATATGAATATTTAAGCACTTATCAGGCATCAGTTAGTATCAGAGCTTCAGCGTTTTCCTAGGGAAAGATTTCATCAGTTCCATGGCTGGTGGTCGTGGTCGTGGTCATCGCGGGTAAGTTCCGAACGAGGAAGCCCCACGCCATGATCGTAACGTTCAGGATGTGATGATTGAGGATTTACAACAGCAAGTTGCAGAGTTAACCTAGCGTCTAGCGGAGCAGAATTTCAGTGATCGTGAGATTGAAAATCACGATTCCGATTCTAGTTTCGAAAACCCGCATCACAATCCTGCTCGATTCTGGGAGCACCGTGGTTAGGAAGAACGTTATGGAGACCTCGGTTTCAGAGTGGATCTGCCCGAGTTTTCTGGTACGTTACAGGCCGAAGGATTCATCGAGTGGTTGAATGAAGTGGAGCGTATTTTCGAGTATAAGAAAGTCCCAGATCGTGTCAAGGTAAAACTGGTCGCCATTAAACTGAAGGGCAGAGCATCTGCGTGGTGGGAGCAATTAAGGCGCTTGCACGATCGGCAGGGCAAAGCCAAGATCACTGATTGGGAGAAGATGAAGAAGAATATGAAGGGTTACTTCCTTCCTTTCGGCTACACTCAAACCTTGTTTCAGCGACTTCATTCGTTGAGGTAGGGCAAGAGATCGGTGGATGATTACACGGAAGAATTCTATCAATTGATAGCCCGTAACAATTTATTTGAGACAGAAGAACAGATGGTGGCACGGTATTTGGGGGGATTACGGCAGCCCCTACAGGATGTCCTCAGCCTTCCCTCGCTATGGACAGTTTCGGAAGCATATCAGCGTGCACTTGCGGTGGAAAAACAGCAGAACAGGAGGCCAATGAACAGAGGCGATCAAAACAATCAGCCAGTTCTCCCGTAGGAATCCCGTCCTGCCCAGCAACCACCCCAAGGTAACCCTAACCCAAATATTAGATGTTTCAGATGTGGTGAACATGGGCATAAATTAACTGAGTGCAGGAAGCCTGCTAGTAATAAGGGCAAAAATCTCCTGATTGAGGATGATGGGGCAGACAAAACTGAGGAGATTGGAGAGCCTATGTATGACGATGATGAATATAGAGATGTGTTGTATGGGGATGGCCATAAGACTCTTGTCGTTCGTAAGAGTCTACTGACCCCCAAAGGCGATTCAGGGGACGATTGGTTGAGGACCAATATTTTCCACATGACCTATATAGTTGTTGATAAAGTCTGCAAGATGATTATAGATAGTGGCAGCTGTGAGAATTTGGTGTCTGAAGAGGCTGTCCAGAAACTACAGTTGAAAACAGATCATCATCCTAAGCCGTACAAATTGTCTTGGCTGAATAAAGGCAGTGAAGTAACAGTGGATAGGTGTTGCCTAGTTTCTTTTTCGATTGGTAAGAAATATTTCGATAATGGTTGGTGTGATGTTGTGTCTATGGATGCTTGTCATGTATTGTTAGGCAGGCCTTGGCAGTATGATCGTAGTGTTATTCATGATGGGCGAAAAAACACATTCTTCCTTAGCATCAAAGGGAAGAAGATTGTGTTGGCACCTCGTCGGGAAGGAATCACTCCTACCCTGATTCCCAATAATACTAATCTACTTTCGATGTCCAGGTTTTTAGCAGAGGTTGAGCATGTAGACGTGGTCTATGCTCTGCTGCATTATGGGAATAGTGAAACAGATCTGAATCTAGAATTACCAGCTGAAGTGCGACAGCTGATGGCAGAGTTTTTGACCTGATGCCAAAGGATCTTCCTCCTAGGTTGCCGCCTATAAGGGGCATTCAGCATCAGATCGACCTTGTTCCAGGGTCCAGTTTACCTAATCAACCGGTATATCGCCTCAGCTCCAAGGAATCTGAAGAATTACAGCGACAGGTGGTAGAGTTGTTGGAGAGGGGTTACGTTCGTGAGAGTATGAGCCCATGCGCGGTTCCTACCCTACTAGTACCGAAGAAGGATGGTTCTTGGCATATGTATGTTGATAGCAGAGCCATCAATAGGATCACAGTGAAATACTGGTTCCTAATTCCCCGCCTGGATGATATGTTAGACCAGCTGTCCGGTTCTAGAGTCTTCTCCAAAATTGACCTTAGAAGCGGAAACCACCAAATCAGAGTAAGGCCTAGAAATTAGTGGAAGACAGTTTTTAAAACACAGCATGGGTTGTATGAGTGGATGGTCATGCCCTTTGGACTGTCTATTCCGCCCAACACATTTATAAGGTTTATGCATCAGGTTTTACGGCCTTTCATGGGGAAGTTTGTTGTAGTTTACTTCAATGACATCCTCATTTATACTCCGACGTGGGAGTCACATTTTGATCACCTCCTTACTGTTTTTAATATATTGAGGACAGAGCACCTGTACATCAATCAGAAGAAGTACTTCACTACTTCTGTTACTTTTCTGGGTTTTGTTGTATCTACTGATGGTGTTCAATCAGATCAGTCAAAGGTAGATGCGATCTTGGAATGGCCCACACCGAGGACCTTGCACGATGTAAGAAGTTTTCATGGATTGGCACCCTTCTACCGTCGGTTCATCAGAAATTTCAGCACTTTGATTGCTCCTATCACATAGTGCTTTAAGGGGCGTGATTTCCAGTGGTCTGAGGAGGCAGAAACCAACTTTCAACTGGTCAAACAAAAGATGACAGAGGCACCAGTTTTGGCACTTCCTGATTTCGAAAAGGTGTTTGAGGTAAACTGTGATGCATCTGGGGTGGGTATTGGTGGTGTTCTAAGTTAAGAGAGGTGACCAGTAGCTTTTTTTAGTGAGAAATTATCAGGATCAAAGAAGAATTACTCCACCTATGATCTGGAGCTCTATGCCATAGTTCAGTCCCTGAAACATTGGCATCACTACCTAGTGCAGATGGAGTTCATTCTTATCACTGATCATGAGGCCTTGAAGTAAATCAATGGCCAACATAAGCTGAGTAGGCGGCATGCCAAGTGGGCGGCGTACTTGCAGGAATTCACGTTTGCACTGAGGCACCAAGCAAGAAGTTTGAACCGTGTCGCAGATGCACTGAGCCGTCGTACATTACTCCTCACCACCATGAGCACCAGAATTGTGGGATTTGAGGTCTTCTCAGATATGTATGCTGCAGATCCTTTCTTCGGAAGGATAATTCAGGAGGTAACTAATGGTCAACGATATGATTTTATTTTGCATAACGGTTATCTATTTCGTGGATTGCAGTTGTGCATTCCAGATTGTTCACTAAGGCAACAGATTATTAGTGAACTTCATAACGAGTGTCACTTTGGGCGAGAGAAGACGTTGGCCCTGATTTCCTTTAACTATTATTGGCCCAAATTGACCAGTGACAAGGCTCATAATGTGGAGCGTTGTTATGTGTGCCAGCGATCTAAAGGAGTTCTTACTAATGCGGGCCTGTACACACCCTTACCTGTACCTGAAGCCCCTTGGTTCGATGTTAGTGTGGACTTTGTGTTGGGCTTACCCCGTACTCAACGGGGCTTAGATTCTATTTTGGTTGTGGTTGACAGATTCTATTTATAGGGTTTCGGGACCCTATAAATAGCCTTGTAAAAACACATAATAGATCATCTTTTGTTCTAGACTCGAAGTAGAGAGCTTAGGGGAGGAATTGACGACTCGTCTCCCGAGCCTTCTTCGGTTTTAGTTTTCAGTTTTTATTTTCATAATGTTTAGCATGTTTATTCTACTTAGCATGTGTAACTAAACACCTATAGGGCTCGATTGAAGCCCTAGTTATACCTTTCCACATATCTATTCATTGATTATCTTTGCTATAGCTCTGTCTAAATGTTTAACTTGATTAATACCTGTTTGTATTTAAATTCCTCGTATGCGTGTGCCTGATCAACATATGCATGTGGTATGGATAGGTTAGTTGGATCAATTTGGATGACCGAATCCTGGGTTCGAAATTAGTAATAAGGGATATCCACACCAAATTCTCGAGTTAATCAACATGGGAAACCGGGAGCAGACCAAGCCCTAGGTCCTGTGTGGTTGCCGATCTCCACAGGCCTTATGCTCTCTTAAGGAACAACTCAGTATACACCCATGCTGAATCCCTTAAGAGAGAAAAGAGTTAGAGTATACACCATGCCTAACTCGTAGGGAGATCAATAGCCTAAGGTGTGGACCAAACCCTTTGGTTGGCAACCATTAGATATTCATGATAAGGCTAGAGCATTGAAACTTTATTTAATGGGAAAGTATAATTAGGGTGGATATCGTAGTCCTATATTCTCATTATTGTTATTCACTCATAATCAACTATTATTTCTCTTTTCAAACTTGAAGAAATTAGTCCTACAAAGAAATTCACCAATCCCTGTGGAAATGATCTCGCACTTGCACACTATACTACCGCAGACCTTGTGCACTTGCAAGTAAAATGAGTGTGATTATTTGCATATTAATTTAGGTAGATAATCGGTACAACAATGCTTAACTTAGCCCCTATTCCACGAGTGGGTCGTTTGAATCCCAAGGCAGATGAGATGGCATAACATCTTTGGGGTATCCATGAGCAGGAGAATCTAGCCATTCACGAGAGTAATGCCAAGTACGAGGCTTGGAGTGACAGTCATCGTCGTCAGGTACTTTTTGATGTTGGTGATTTTGTTTGGACAGTATTAACTCGTGATTTTTTTCCCATGGGAGAGTATAATAAGCTCAAAGAGCGGAAGATTGGACCCTATGAGATCTTGCAGAAGATCAATGATAACACCTACAAACTACACCTCCCTAGTCATCTGAGGACTTTTGATGTATTTAATGTGAAACACCTGAGCCCTTGTTTTGGGGATTCCGATGAGGCTATTGCGAACTCGAGGACGAGTTCTTTCCAACTCATGGCGACTGATGCAGGAGGATCCGAGTCAGATGATGCTGAGTTGTCAGATAGCACATTGTTGGCACTGAAGTACCTAGAGTTAGCAGATCAGCACAAAACTGGCAGGTGGATTGCCTAGAACGGGCCACGGGCTCAGATTGGGCCCCGGAAGACCCTAGTCTAAGTGGAAACAGGCTTTCGGGCAAAATTCAAGTTTCACCCTAAGCGTCGTCATTTTTAAGCCAAAAAACGACGTTTAGGGCCTTAATTTGGCAGATTTCAATTTTTTGGAAACTTTTTATTTTTTATTTACAATTTAGGAAACTTTTTTTTTATTACTTTAAATTCAGCCTTAATTTAATTTTCCTATTTTAGCTTCGACCTTATAAATAAGGTCTTAGGATTTCGTAATCATTATTATTGTATTGGCATAATTTTAAATAAAACATCAGAGTTATTTCTCTGTATTGTTTAGGGTTTTTCCTTGTGTTACTCTCTGTGAGCTATCTGTTCGACTAGCCTACAGAATAATCGCTATTCTGCCCGGCATCAGTTGGTATCAAAGCTTCAGTGTTTTCTTGGGCAAGATTTCATCAGTTCCATGGTTGGTGGTCGTGGTCATGGTCATGGTCATTGCGGGCCGGTTCCGAACGAGGAAGCCCCACGCCGTGATCGTAACGTTCAGGATGCGATGATTGAGGATTTACAGCGGCAAGTTACAGAGTTAACCCAGCGTCTAGCGACGCAGAATTTCGGTGATCGTGAGATTGAAGATCACGATTTCGATTCCAGTTTCAAAAACCCACATCACAATCCTGCTCGATTCTGAGAGCATCATGGTCGAGAAGAACATTATGGAGACCTCGGTTTCAGAGTGGATTTGCTCGAGTTTTCTGGTACATTACAGGCTGAGGGATTCGTCGATTGGTTGAATGAAGTGGAGCGTATTTTCGAGTATAAGGAAGTCCAAGATCGCGTCAAGGTGAAACTGGTCGCCATCAAGCTAAAGGGTAGAGCATCTGCATGGTGGGAGCAATTGAGGTGTTCGAACGATCGGTAGGGCAAAGCCAAGATCACAGATTAGGAGAAGATTAAGAAAAAGATGAAGGGTCACCTCCTTCCTTTCGGCTACACTCAAACCTTGTTTCAGTGACTTCATTCGTTGAGGCAGGGCACGAAATCGGTGGATGATTACACTGAGGAATTCTATCAATTGATAGCATGGAACGATTTATCTGAGACAGAAGAGCAGATGATGGCACGGTATTTGGGGGGATTACAGTAGTCCCTACAGGATGTCCTCAGCCTTTACTCACTGTGGACAGTTTCGAAAGCATATCAGCATGCACTTGCGGTGGAAAAACAACAGACAGGAGGCCAATGAACAGAGGTGATCACAACAGTCGGCCAGTTCGCCCGCAGGAATCCCGTCCTGCCCAATAACCACCGCAAGGTAACCCTAACCTAAATATTAGATGTTACAGATATGGTGAACATGGGCATAAATCAACTGAGTGCAGGAAGCCTGCTAGTAATAAAGGCAAAAATCTCCTATTTGAGGACGATGGGGTAGACGAAACTGAGAAGATTGGAGAGCATGTGTATGACGATGATGAGTATGGAAATATGTTGTATGGGGATGGCCATGAGACTCTGGTAGTTCGTAAGAGTCTACTGACCCCCAAGGGCGATTCAGAGGCCATTGGTTGAAGACCAATATTTTCCACACGACCTGTACAGTTGCCGATAAAGTCTGCATGATGATCATAGATAGTGGCAGTTGTGAGAATGTGGTGTCTGAAGAGGCTGTCCAGAAACTACAATTGAAAACAGATCATCATCCTAAGCCGTACAAATTGTTTTAGCTGAATAAAGGCAGTGAGGTAACAGTGGATAGGCATTGCCTAGTTTCTTTTTCGATTAGTAAGAAATATTTCGATAATGCTTGGTGTGATGTTGTGTCTATAGATGCTTGTCATGTATTGTTAGGCAGGCCTTGGTAGTATGATCATAGTGTTATTCATGATGGGCGAACAAACACATACTCCCTTAGCATCAAAGGGAAGAAGATTGTGTTGGCACCTCGTCGGGAAGGAATCACTCCTACCCTGATTCCCAATAATACTAATCTGCTTTCGATGTCTAGGTTTTTAACGGAGGTTGAGCATGTAGACGTGATCTATGCTCTACTACCTTGTGGGAATAGTGCAATAGATTTGAATCCAGAATTACTAGCTGAACTTCAGCAGCTGATGGCAGAGTTTTCTGACCTGATGCCAGAGGATATTTCCCCAAGGATGCCTCATATAAGGGGTATTCAGCATCAGATCGACCTTGTTCCAGGGTCCATTTTGCCTAATCGATCGGCATATCACCTCAGCCCTAAGGAATCTGAAGAGTTGCAGTGACAGGTGGTAGAGTTGTTGGAGAGAGGCTATGTCCGTGAGAGTATGAGCCCATGTGCGGCTCCTGCCCTACTAGTGTCGAAGAATGGTGGTTCTTGGCGTATATGTGTTGATAGCAGAGTCGTTAACAGGATCATAGTGAAATACCGGTTCTCAATTCCCCGCCTGGATGATATGTTAGACCAGTTGTCCGGTTCTAGAGTCTTCTCCAAAATTGACCTTAAAAGTGGATACCACCAGATCAGAATAAGGCCTGGAGATGAGTGGAAGACAGTGTTTAAAATGCAGCATGGGTTGTATGAGGGGATGGTCATGCCCTTTGGGCTGTCCAATACGCCCAGCACATTTATGAGGTTTATGCATCAGGTTTTACGACCTTTCATGGGGAAGTTTGTTGTAGTTTACTTCGATGACATCCTCATTTATAGTCCGACATGGGAGTTCATTCTTATCACTGATCATGGGGCCCTGAAGTACATCAATGGCTAACATAAGCCGAGTAGGCGGCATATCAAGTGGGTGGCATACTTGCAAGAATTCACGTTTGAACTGAGGCACCAAGCAGAAAGTCTGAACCGTGTCGCGGATGCATTGAGCCATCGTACATTACTCCTCACCACCATGAGCACCAGAATTGTGGGATTTGAGGTCTTCTCAGATATGTATGCTACAGATCCTTCATTCGGGAGGATAATTCAAGAGGTAACTAATGGTCAACGACATGATTTTATTTTGCATAATGGTTATCTATTTCGTGGATTACAGTTGTGCGTTCCGGATTGTTCACTAAGGCAGCAGATTATTAGTGAACTTCATAACGAGGGTCATTTTGGGCGAGACAAGACGTTGGCCCTGATTTCCTCTAACTATTATTGGCCCAAATTGACCAGTGACGTGGCTCATCATGTGGAGCGTTGTTATGTGTGCCAGTGGTCTAAGGGAGTTCTCACTAATGCGGGCCTGTACATACCCTTACCTGTACCTGAAGCCCCTTGGTTCGATGTTAGTATGGACTTTGTGTTGGGCTTACACCGTACCCAATGGGGATTGGATTCTATTTTGGTTGTGGTTGATAGATTTTCCAAGATGGTCCATTTCATATCTTGCAGGAAGACAATGGATGCTACCCAGATCGCTCATCTTTACTTCAAGAAGATTGTGCGTTTGCATGGTGTTCCTCGATCCATCACTTCAGATCATGACACCAAGTTCATGAGTCAGTTCTGGAAGAGTTTATGAGAGAAGCTGGGGATGAAGTTTTATTTTAGCTGCACCTATCATCCTTAAACAGATGGTCAGACTGAGGTGGTGAACCGGAGTTTGGGAAATCTTTTGAGGAGCTTAGCAGGAACTAAACCGAAGCAGTGGGATATGGCATTACCTCAAGCAGAACTTGGCTATAACAGGTTGAAAAACATAACCACCGGAATGAGCCCATTTGAGATTGTGTATGGTCAGAATCCATCCGGGGTGCTTGACTTAGCCCCTATTCCACGAGTGGGTCGTTTGAATCCCAAGACAGATAAGATGGTAGAACATCTTTGGGGTATCCATGAGCTGGTGAAGCTGGTCATTCACGAGAGTAATGCCAAGTATAAGGCTCGAAGTGACAGTCATCGTCGTCAGATACTTTTTGATGCTGGTGATTTTGTTTGGGCAGTATTAACTCGTGATCATTTTCCCATGGGAGAGTGTAATAAGCTCAAGGAGCAGAAGATTGGACTCTGTGAGATCTTGTAGAAGATCAATGATAATGCATACAGACTACACCTCCCCAGTCATCTGAGGACTTTTGACGATTTAATGTGAAACACTTGAGTCCTTGTTTTGGGGATTCGGTGAGGCTATTGTGAACTCGGGGACGAGTTCTTTCCAACCCGGGCTACTGATGCAGGAAGATCCGAGTCAGATGATGCTTAGTTGTCAGATAGCACGTTGTTGGTACTGAAATACCTAGAGTTGGCAGATCTGCATAAAACTGGCAAGTGGACTGCCTAGAATGGGCCACGGGCTCAGATCGGGCCCTGGAAGACCCTAGTCTGAGTGGAAACAGCCTTCCGGGCAAAACTCAAGTTTCACCCTGAGGATCGTCATTTTTAAGCCAAAAAACGATATTTAGGGCCTCAATTTGGCAGATTTCAGTTTTTAGGAAACTTTTTATTTTTTATTTGCAATTTAGGAAACTTTTTATTTTTATTAGTTTAAATTCGGCCTTAATTTAATTTTCCTATTTTAGCTTCGACCTTATAAATAAGGTCTTAGGGTTTCGTAATCATTATTATTGTATTGGCATAATTTTAAATAAAACATCATAGCTGTTTATTTGTATTGTTTAGGGTTTTTCCTTGTGTTACTCCCTGTGAACTATCTGTTCGACTAGTCTGCAGAATAATCGATATTCTGCCCGGTGTCAGTTGGTATCAGAGCTTCAGCGTTTTCCTAGGGCAAGATTTCATCAGTTCCATGGCTGGTGATCGTGGTCGTGGTCGTCACGGGCAGGTTTCGAACGAGGAAGCCCCACGCCATGATCGTAACGTTCAGGATGCGATGATTGAGGATTTACAGCGGTAAGTTACAGAGTTAACCCAGCGTCAAGCGGCGCAGAATTTCGCTGATCGTTAGATTGAAGATCACGATTTCGATTCCAGTTTCGTAAACCCGCATCACAATCCTGCTCGATTCTGGGAGCACCGTGGTCGGGAAGAACGTTATGGAGACCTCGGTTTCAGAGTGGATCTGCCCGAGTTTTTTGGTACGTTACAGGCCAAGGGATTCGTCGATTGGTTGAATGAAGTGGAGCATATTTTTGAGTATAAGGAATCCCATATCGTGTCAAGGTGAAACTGGTCGCCATCAAACTGAAGGGTAGAGCATCTGCGTGGTGGGAGCAATTGAGGCGCTCGCACAATTAGCAGAGCAAAGCCAAGATCACAGATTGGGAGAATATGAAGGGTCGCTTCCTTCCTTTCGGCTACACTCAAATCTTGTTTCAACGACTTCGGTGGATGATTACACGAAGGAATTCTATCAATTGATAGCCCGTAACAATTTATCTGAGATAGAGGAGCAGATAGTGGCATGCTATTTGGGGGGATTACGGT
The DNA here is from genome assembly GCA_023935145.1 of Bretschneidera sinensis. Classification (NCBI taxonomy): domain Eukaryota; kingdom Viridiplantae; phylum Streptophyta; class Magnoliopsida; order Brassicales; family Akaniaceae; genus Bretschneidera; species Bretschneidera sinensis. Next base: position 106,372,039 of record CM043703.1, on the reverse strand, counting down.
AGCCCCTACAAAATGCCCTCAGCCTTCACTCGCTGTGGACAGTTTCGAAAACATATCAGCGTTCACTTGCGGTGGAAAAACAGCAGAACAGGAGGCCAACGAACAGAAGCGATCAAAACAGTCAGCCAGTTCACCCGCAGGAATCCCGTCCTGCCCAGCAACCACCCCAAGGTAACCCTAACCCAAATATTAGATGTTTCAGATGTGGTGAACATGGGCATAAATCAACTGAGTGCAGGAAGACTACTAGTAATAAGGACAAAAATCTCCTGATTGAGGATGATGGGGTAGACGAAACTGAGGAGATTGGAGAGCCTGTGTATGACGATGATGAATATGGATATGTGTTGTATGGGGATGGCCATGAGACTCTGGTCGTTCGTAAGAGTGTACTGACCCCCACGGGTGATTCAGGGGACGATTAGTTGAGGACCAATATTTTCCACATGACCTATACAGTTGCATAAAGTCTGCAAGATGATCATAGATAGTGGCAGTCATGAGAATGTGGTGTCTGAAGAGGTTGTCCAAAAACTGCAGTTGAAAACAGATCATCATCCTAAGCCGTACAAATTGGTTTAGCTGTATAAAGGCAGTGATGTAACAGTGGATAGGCGTTGCCTAGTTTTTTTTTTCAATTGGTTAGAAATATTTGGATAATACTTGGTGTGATGTTATGTCTATGGATGCTTGTCATGTGTTGTTAGGCAGGCCTTGGCAGTATGATCGTAGTGTTATTCATGATGGGTGAAAAAACACATACTTTTTTAGCATCAAACGGAAGAAGATTGTGTTGGCACCTCGTCGGGAAGGAATCACTCCTACCCTGATTCCCAATAATACTAATCTATTTTCGACGTCCAGGTTTTTAGCAGAGGTTGAGCATGTAGACGTGGTCTATGCTCTACTGCCTTGTGGGAATAGTAGAGCAGATCTAAATCCATAATTACCAGCCGAAGTGCAGCAACTGATGGTAGAGTTTTCTGACCTGATGCCAAAAGATCTTCCTCCTGGGTTGCCGCCTATGAGGGGCATTCAGTATCAGATCGACCTTGTTCCAAGGTCCAGTTTGCCTAATCGACCGGCATATCGCCTTAACCCCAAGGAATCTGAAGAGTTGCAGCGACAGGTGGTAGAGTTGTTGGAGAGGGGCTACTTCCGTGAGAGTATGAGCCCATGCACGGTTCCTGCCCTACTAGTGCCAAAGAAGGATGGTTCTTGGCATATGTGTGTTGATAGCAGAGCCATCAACAGGATCCCAGTGAAATACTGGTTCCCAATTCTCCGCCTGGATGATATGTTAGAGCAGCTGTCCGGTTCTAGGGTCTTCTCCAAAATTGACCTTAGAAGTGGATACCACCATATCAGAATAAGGCCTGGAGATGAGTGAAAGACAGTGTTTAAAACGCAGCATGGGTTGTATGAGTGGATGGTCATGCCCTTTGGGCTATCCAATGCGCCCAGCACATTTATAAGGTTTATATATCAGGTTTTATGGCCTTTCATGGAGAAGTTTGTTGTAGTTTACTTCGATGACATCCTCATTTATAGTCTGATGTGGGAGTCACATTTTGATCACCTCCGTGCTGTTTTTAATATGTTGAGGACAGAGCGCCTGTACGTCAATCAGAAGAAGTGTTCTTTCTTCACTACTTCTGTTGCTTTTTTGGGTTTTATTATATCTACTGATGGTGTTCAAGCAGATCAGTAGAAGGTAGATGAGGTCTTGGAATGGCCCACACCTAGGACCTTGCACAATGTAAGAAGTTTCCATGGATTAGCATCCTTCTACCGTCGGTTTATCAGAAATTTTAGCACTTTGATTGCTCCTATCACAGAGTGCCTTAAGGGGCATGATTTTCAGTGGTCCGAAGAGGCAGAAATCAGCTTTCAACTGGTCAAACAAAAAATGACAGAAGCACCAGTTTTGGCACTTCTTGATTTCGAAAAGGTGTTTGAGGTAAACTGTGATGCATCTGGGGTGGGTATTGGTGGTGTTCTAAGTCAATAGGGGCGACCAGTAGCTTTTTTCAGTGAGAAATTATCAGGATCAAAGAAGAATTACTCCACCTATGATCTGGAGTTCTATGTCATAGTTCAGTCCCTAAAACATTGGCGTCACTACCTAGTGCAGAGGGAGTTCATTCTTATCACTGATCATGAGGCCCTAAAGTACATCAATGGCCAACACAAGCAGAGTAGGCAGCATGCCAAGTGGGTGGCGTACTTATAGGAGTTCATGTTTGCACTGAGGCACCAAGCAGGAAGTTTGAACCGTGTCGTAGATGCACTGAACCGTCGTACATTACTCCTCACCACCATGAACACCAGAATTATGGGATTTGAGGTCTTCTCGAATATGTATGCTGTAGATCCTTCCTTCAGGAGGATAATTCAGGAGGTAACTAATGGTCAATGACATTATTTTATTTTTCATAATGGTTATCTATTTCGTAGATTGCAGTTGTGCGTTTCAGATTGTTCACTAAGGCAGCAGATTATTAGCGAACTTTATAACGAGGGTCACTTTGGGCGAGACAAGACGTTGGCCCTGGTTTCCTCTAACTATTATTGGCCCAAATTGACCAGTGATGTGACTTATCATGTGGAGTGTTGTTATGTGTGCCAGCAGTCCAAAGAAGTTCTCACTAATGTGGGCCTGTACACACCCTTACCTGTACCTGAAGCCCCTTGGTTCGATGTTAGTATGGACTTTGTGTTGGGCTTACCCCGTACCCAACGGGGCTTGGATTCTATTTTGGTTGTGGTTGACAGATTTTCCAAGATGGCCCATTTCATACCTTGCAGGAAGACAACGGATGCTACCCAGATCGCTCATCTTTACTTTAAGTAGATTGTGCGTTTGCATGGTGTTCCTTGATCCATCACTTCAGATCGTGACACCAAGTTCATGAGTCAATTCTGGAAGAGTTTATGGGAGAAACTGGAGATGAAGTTAAATTTTAGCAGCGCCTATCATCCTCAAACAGATGGTCAGACCGAGGTGGTGAACCAGAGTTTGGGAAACCTTTTGAGGAGCTTAGCAGGAACTAAACTGAAGCTGTGGGATATGACATTACCTCAAGCAGAACTTGCCTATAACAAGTCGAAAAACAGAACCACCGGAATGAGCCCATTTGAGATTGTGTATGGTCAGAATCCATCCTGGGTGCTTGACTTAGCCCCTATTCCATGAGTGGGTTATTTGAATCCCAAGGCAGATGAGATGGCAGAACATCTTTAGGGTATCCATGAACAGGTGAAGCTGGCCATTCACGAGAGTAATGCCAAGTACGAGGCTCGGAGTGACAGTCATCGTCGTCAGGTGCTTTTTGATGTTGGTGATTTTGTTTGGGCAGTATTAACTCGTGATTGTTTTCCCGTGGGAGAGTATAATAAGCTCAAGGAGCGAAAGATTGGACCCTGTGAGATCTTGTAGAAGATCAATGATAACACCTACAGACTACACCTCCCCAGTCATTTGAGGACTTCTGATGTATTTAATGTGAAACACCTGAGTCCTTGTTTTGGGTATTCCGATGAGGCTATCACGAACTCGAGGGCGAGTTCTTTCCAACCCGGGGCGACTAATGCAGGAGGATCCGAGTTAGATGATGCTGAGTTGTTAGATAGCACGTTGTTGGCACTGAAGTACTTAGAGTTGGCAGATCAGCGCAAAACTGGCAGGTGGACTGCCTAAAACGGGCCACGGGTTCAGATCGGGCCCCGGAAGACCCTAGTCTGAGTGGAAACGGGCTTCCGGGCAAAAATTAGGTTTTGTCTTAAGGGTCGTCATTTTTAAGCCAAAAAACGACGTTTAGGACCTCAATTTGGCAGATTTCAGTTTTTAGGAAACTTTTTATTTTTTATTTGCAATTTAGGAAACTTTTTATTTTTATTACTTTAAATTCGGCCTTAATTTAATTTTCCTATTTTAGCTTCGACCTTATAAATAAGGTCTTAGGGTTTCGTAATCATTATAATTGTATTGGCATAATTTTAAATAAAATATTAGAGCTGTTTCTCTGTATTGTTTAGGGTTTTTCCTTGTGTTACTTCCTGTGAACTATCTGTTCGACTGGCCTGCAGAATAATCGCTATTCTGCCCGGCGTCAACTTCACAAGAAAGGACATTTCCTCTCTCTGGTTTCCATGCAAACAGGTGATTACTTTCTGCAGTTCTGGCAAATCTCTTAGCAGACAAATTCTATTATCTCATGAGTCCAGAACTAATTACCTTGTACTTGTTCAAGTGAGACTTACTACCACTGGATTTTCAATTTTGCAGGAAGCATCCTTGTTGGATATAACTGATCAAGCCTGTGAAATTTTCAGTCCATGAGGTACATGGTTTTATGTTATTTATCTGATATATGGTTTTATTATTCTACGTTTATACTTAGGTTGTTCAGTGTCATAAATCTATATGCATATAACTTTTTACGTTTGATCTTATCATATAAAAACACCAGTTACTAATGTGTAATCTCATTGATTTTTTTATGCCTGTGGATGATGTAACTTAAGTTGCATAGATATTTCTGCCTACGGAAGTTAGAAACTTGTGGGTGTAGCCATAAATTTAATGGTCTGAGTGTTTTGAGAATGTTTGTTTTCTATGATTTGTGTTTCTATTGATTAACCTGTTATGCTAGTGCAAGTGTACAAGATCTTTTGTGCTTTATGCCAATTGACTTGAATAAAATGTGTACATATTTAGGTTGCTTTTCTGGAGTGGACAGATGACTTCGAGGTGTTTATACTGAAGGGTTATGGTAAATCACTGAACTACTGAATGGAAGTGCCATTGCTTAAAGATGTTATTCAATCGATGGAAGAAGCTATTAGGTCTATAGTCCTCATATGTCGTTCTTGTATGACACAGCTCATCTCTTTAAGTTGTTGCATTCCTGGATGGAGGAACCTGATGAAGGGATGTTATCAGGACTGCCTTTTATTTATTCATTCATTCAAAGAGAAGCACAATATTGTTCTACCCTATTAGTGGTTTGGGTCACCTTATAAAAAGATGTTGTAATTGTATCTTTGTTACATCTAGCTTCAAATTGTTTGATATATTGTCCCTGTAGAAAAGCTTTGCTCCTGGAAGTTATGAAGGGGCAAGACTTTGGTTTGCACATGCAGAAACTGTGGTCCATTTTCTTGCCTTCTTGGGCTTTTCCTTGAAGGATCTGGTGAGTGCATCTGGTTCTATTCTTGAATTCCCTTCAGTCAATGTATGTATTTATTTGAGAAGTATACCACATGCATAATTGAATTTTCTTATGGTTCTGCTATTTTTTTTTTTCCTCTTCGTAACTTTTGAATATTTCAGAATTCCAACAAATACAGAAGAAACAAGCCTTGGAATAACATGCTGTGCCGCCTTTTGGTGGGAATAACATGCTGGTTTTTCACAGCTGTCCTACTAATTCTTCAAGCAAGTGCTTTGTACAAGTTTTGCACAATGAACATCATTCCGATGCCAGTAAGCTCTAGTTGACTATGATTCATTTTTTCCCTTTTTAGAGCCTGCTATGTTTGTATTTATGATTATTAAAAGATGAAATTTCACTTACATTGTCAGGCATATTATACGTGGACACAATCCTTTCATCTTCTGTTTTATATTTTCAGAGTGTTCAGATGTTGCAGGACTTGCTCCCTTGTAACAAATTTATGTTTCCTTTTCATTTGTGCTTATATTAATTTCTTAGATGCTCACATTTTATGTTTCTATAAAGAGGATTTTATGATACTACTATTTATATTTGCCTTTCATCTCTTCTTTAATACTTTTAGGGTCCGGTTCACAGACAGGATTATAGTGTGATAGGAGCAGGAATAACATGAGATAGGATAAAAGGGGATTAAAGTGGTAATACTTTGATACTATGTTTGTTCATGAGATTGCAGGATTGAGATTAAAGTGGGATAAGAAGTCTAAGTACCAAAATACCCTAACACTATTCATCCTCCTTAACGATCTTTAATTTTTTCACAAACCCTAAAATTTAATTATTTTTATAATAATTATAATATTTTATTGTAATAATAAATTATTGTTTTCATCATCATAATTACAATACAAATTATTACAATTAATAATCATAATTAGTATTATAATTATTAATTATTAATATAATTATAATTATTATTACCATCATCATTTTAATATTATTATAATTATAAGAATAATATTATTGTTAATGTATTATATGGGCTTAGTCCCACATTGGTTATGTATAGTTTTGTCTATCCTATTGGCTTATATAAATAAGATAGTCTCACATTGGTTGTGTATAGCTTTGCCTCTCTTATTGGCTTGTATAAATAGGATAGCTCCTTGTAAGTAAATCACACCATTCAATACAATTCTTCTCTTTGTATTGTCTCACTTCCTCTCTTAAATTCAACATGGTATCAGAGCCTTAACGGTTCTCGGTATATTAAGAGTTGAGTATGCTCTGTGGTTACCACTATTAGTAGATCATTCACATCAGAAAAACTTCTAGTATATCCTTTTCATACCTATCGGGTCATCACTATAGTCAGAGTCTCATTCTTCATCGACATCATCTCCGTCGCCGCTCCTGTTTCAAACACGCTGCTGCCACGTCAACGCCACATCAATAACACGTCAACGCCACATCACCCGTTGATCGCCACATCATCAGTTGACCGCCACATCACCGGTTTCTTAGAGGTTCGCCTTTCTCTTTGCTCCTATGGCTGAATCGGACTTACCCCGGGTTATTACTACTGTTATGGATGAATCTAATTATGTTGTGTGGGCTCAAGAAATGCCTGGTTTCCTCCATTGACGAAAATTGTGGCGTTACGTGACTGAAGATATCACTGAACCTAAGAAGAATGACGACGAAGATGCTGACAAATATGTTGACCGTCTAGAGGACTGGGATAGTAAAAATCACCAGATTCTCACATGGTTTCATGCTACTATTATCCCATAAATCAAACTTCAATTTGGTACACTCCATACAGCTAAAGAAGCTTGGGATCTTCTCCAACACTGCTACACTAGGGCAGACATCTCAAATTGGTATCGTTTTCTTTCCACCCTTCACAGCATGCGCCAAGAACCTGGACAAACTGTCAACAGTTTTCTATCTCAGATGACTGCCATGTGGAACCAGTTAGCTCTCACTGAGCCAACTTGGGAATGCACAAAAGATGCTGATGTTCATGGAAAGTACCGAACTGAGACACGCATTATGCAATTCCTGATGGGCTTGAGAAAGGAATTTGAACATGTACGAGCTTCAATCCTAGACCAGGGCGCGATACCTCCCCTAAACGAAGTCCTCTCTAATCTACTCAGTGAGGAAACACGTCTTGCCACATCACAAGGATCTCATACAGATGTTGCCCTTACAGCACCCGTTGCTCTTGCCACACTAGCTGCCAAGGCAAACCCACACCAGAAGCCCTTATATTGCAAGTATTGTTATTCACAAAGGCATGAATTGCTCAAATGTCATTCTCACCTGTGTAAAGTCTTCAGAGAATCGGGTCACTATCTTGTATACTGCCCTAAACTTCCATCTTGAAATTAGTCAAATGGGAACCAATATCGCTCTCGAGGCTCATATAATCGGTTCTATTCTAAGCCAAAGAATACTGTTGTTGTAGCCACTGATGCTACACCAACTTTGTCTAGCTCTCCACCTGATTGGAGTGGTTTCTGCACCATTCTTACTGAGGCTATAAATAAAATTGGTAACAATATAGCCATGTCATCTACACCAGGAACATCCCGATAGTATTTTGATTCTTCCTGTTGCAATCACATGACTTCTGATGCCTCTATATTTTCCTCTAAAACCTATGATGAGCATGCACCTACTATTCACACTGCCAATGGATCAAATTTGTTGGTCAGTCATACTGGACACGTTGATAGTTCTCATTTGTCTCTCCCTGAGACATAATTGGATCCTAATCTTACCCTTAACCTTATATCTGTTGGACAACTATGTGATCTAGGACTTGATTTGCATTTTTCTTTTACTAGTTGTCATGTGCAGGGCCCTCAGACAGGAAAACTCCTTGGAACCGGCCGTAAAATTGGACGCCTCTATGAGCTCACTCACCTCCAAGTCTCATCCTCATCATTACCAAACCAATCAGCCGCATCCATCCCAGCACTTTCACCTGTGGAATTGTGGCACTCTCAATTAGTTCACACTTCATCCAGCCCTCTACGTTCTCTTATTTCTAGGGGTCAGTTAGGTTCACTTCAGCATGAGCCTTTTCATTGTATTCATTGTCAACTTGCAAAACAATCAGTTTTACCTTTTAATGAGAGTCAGTCTGTGTTCCCTTGCACCTTTTGATTTAGTACATTCTAACGTTTGGGGGCCTTCTCCTCATGCATCAATGGGTGGTGCTCGTTATTTTGTTATATTTACGGATGACTATTCTCGTTATACTTGGTTGTTTCTTATGAAAAGCATATCTGAACTCTTTCAATTATATTCTGATTTTTCTTTTATGATTCAAACTCAATTCTCTCGGAATATCAAAATTGTTCGTGTAGATGATGCAATGGAATATAAAGACCGTGCTTTTTAAACCTACTTCACAAAAATGGCACACTCCCCCACCGCTCGTGCCCTGGAACCTCCCAACAAAATGGACAAGCCGAACGCAAACATCGACATATTCTTGACACCGTTCATGCTCGACTCATTTCGTCATCATGTCCTGAACGTTTCTGAGGTGATGTTGCCTTAACCGCAGTGTACACAATAAATTGTGCCCCTTCCGCTACAATCCAAAATCAGTCTCCGTTCGAGCGCCTTTTTGGTAAACCTCCTTACTTTAACCTCAGAGTCTTTGGTTGCACTTGCTTTGTTCTTCTTAAACCACATGAACATAACAAATTACAACCAAGGGCTCATCTGTGTTGTTTCATTAGATACGGTATTGATGAGAGCCACAAAATGCGTTATAATCATACTCATTTGTTAGCACTTTAGGGTTGATTTAGGACTTAATTGCATTTTTATTCATTAACAACTCTAAAGTGGTATTTTTGGAGCATTAATTTAATTCGGTGCATTTTTCAGGTATCTTGAGTTAAAAGAGATGGAGGAGCTATCATTATTTTGAAACACGAAGTTCCATTGAACACTTAAGCAAGAGAATGATTGCGGAAGAGCCAAGATAAAGAAAAACTAAGGAAGGAATTTTCACTAAGTTGCTGGAGTTGGCATACAAATCAACCATTTTTACAAATTAAACTGTATCAATGTAGAAAGAACCAGGAAGTGTGACACATATGGTTAGAAATATCTGGAAGTCTACTTTCTGGAGGATTTTACGGTTCGATAAAATCATTTCTCTAGAGAAAGTTATGGCGATTTTAGCGGACAGAGGTCAAACATTCTGAATCAGCATCAGCCCGCACCGCAGCATGGATTATCCGCACCGCAGCACACAGCACCAGCACCTGACTTAACCAAAACAGAGCTGCACAGCACCACAGCATGGATTCTTCGCGCTGCAGCACACAGCACCAGCACCTGACTTAACCAAAACAGAGCCGCACCGCGCCCAAGTGATGCTGCAGCACGCGCACAGCCTTAGGCACTCCGAGTTAGACCCTAATTAGGTCTTTAATGACTTGTTCAAACCCTAAAACACCCCTAGGCCTTGTGTACTATAAATATACCACTTAGGGTTTGTAATTGGGATATTCAAAAAGCTGGAGAACTCAAGAGAGCAGCAACTTTCCTTCCATTGTGCAACCATGAGCCCCATGGCTAACTAATCTCCAAGCAAGGAGAAGGGATGAATCCCTAGGTGTAGTTGTTTCTATTTCCCTTATTTGATTCAGTTGTAATAGAGCTTTAACGTTCAAACATTGTTATGATTTACTTTTTAATCTAATTATAAGATTTCATCTAATCCGGTGATTGTATCTTTCTTTCTTGATATAAATTCAGCCATGCTTTCTTTATGTCAAGATTACTTGGGTATGATTAAGTCTGGTAGATCTAGCCTTTAGGTTTGTCCATTACTGTAATATTGTCATTAAAAGATATATTGTCGTTTCTTGATAAACTTAAAGGATAGATCATATGTGCATGAATTGAAAATAAAGAGTATTTCATAACAATCAAATTAGGGTTTATACATGTGCTTTAATTGAATATTTGCCGATTGCCTGTTTGGGATGTGAAACTTGCAATCGAGATAAAAACAACTGAATCAAGTTAGGATTAAGGCAAAAAACCTAGGGAGGATTCTTGGATCCTTGTTGCTCTCCTATTATATTTCACAATCTACTTTACACAATTGTCTCACTATCAAATTTCATATTCTATATTTAATTTGATCACATCGTCTTATATTAAAGTTTACATCTTTCTTTATAGTTAATTTGTCTCTCTGTGGAATCGACACCCCAAAGCCGTACTACAACACCGCGTTACTATTTTGAGCGTAATCAAATTTTGGCGCCGTTGCCGGGGAGACGCGCTTACAAAGAAGGAAGATTATCAACTTTGAGACAAAACGGTAATATCGTTCCTTTCTTGAAGTCTTGATTTTCTGATTTTATTTTTATTTATTTTTTGTTCTTTACTCTTTGTTTTAATTTTCTTTAATTTATTTATTTATTTTCTTTCTATTTTATTTATTTCCCCTAACATGGCCGAAAATCACAATGAAATTGTTGCTAGGACACTTAAAGACTACTTGCACCCTAGCCGAACAGCCACCCCATCTTGTATCATGTTCCCCCCTAATGTTCAACAACCTGATTTTAAGCCGAGCATGATCTAATTGCTACCAACCTTCTATAGGTTTGAGAATGAAAACCCCTATGTCCACATTAGGGAATTTGAGGAAGTAGTAGCAACTTTTCACAGTAGGGCTGATATGATAGACACCGTTAAACTTAGGTTTTTTCCTTTTTCACTTAAGGAAAAAGCCAAGGCTTGGCTATACTCATTAAGGCCTAGGTCCATAGGTAGTTGGGATGAGATGACACGAGTTTTCTTCCAAAAACACTTCCCAACCCATAAGACCAATAACCTCAAGAGACAAATCTCAAACTTTGCACAAAAAGAGAGCAAAACCTTATATCAAGTTTGGGAACATTTCAAGGACCTGTTGAATTCTTGTCCACACCATGGGTATGAGAGTTGGCGGGTAGTTAGCTATTTCTATGATGGACTCCTAAGTAGGGAAAGGCAGTTCATAGAAATGATGTGCAATGGAGATTTTCTTCAAAAAGATCCTGACCAAGCCATAGATTTCCTAGATGACCTATCAGAAAAATCCTACACTTGGACAGGACCAAATGCCATGGAAAGCACTAGGAGAAATCAACCCGCTGGGATTTATCAACTTAAGGAAGAGGATAACCTTAAAGCCCGTTTAGAGGCCCTAACTAAGGAAATTGAAGCCTTAAAAACTAGAAATGCTAGGGCTCCTGAACCGGTTGCTAGGGTAGAGTCCTATGAGCCTTGTTTCATGTGTAATGGGGTAGATCATTTACCTAAGGATTGTCCAATTTATTTTGAGATGAAGGAAGAGTGTAATGTTGTAGGTATACCCTTTGGGAAACCACACTCACCCTACTCTAACACCTACAATCCCGGTTGGAAAAATCACTCAAATTTTAATTGGAAACCCGATACACAACCTCCTGCCCACTCAAGTACCCAATGGCAACCGGAAGCAACTTCATATAATGCACCTCAACAATCTTTACCTTTGGAAGATATGTTTAAGTCATTTATGCAGGTACATGCCAAGAATGTGGAAGATCAAGGCAAAATAAATCAACAGCTGTTAGAGGAGCAACAAGGGATCAAAGTGGAACAAAAGGAGATAAAGAGCCAACTCACTAAGTTGACTAGTTTCTTGGCGATTCAAGAGCAAGGATAGTTTCCTTCGCAAACACAACAAAATCCAAGGGGACAACATATGGCACAAACCTCCAATCCTGGAAATCAAAATGTTAAAGAGGTTAATGCCATAATCACCTGTAACGGTAAGAAAATTGATGGTCCCACTCTACCATCAAACTTGAGTAACAAGGATGAAACCCCCAAGGAACAAGAGGCCTGTGATGTTTATCGCCCATCGGTGCCTTTCCCTCAAGCACTCCTTAAACCTAAGGAGATAAATTCAGTGTCAAAAGATGAGATTCTTGAACAACTTCAGCATGTTAAAATTAACCTCCCTCTTCTTCATGTTATAAAACAGATTCCCAACTATGCTAAAGTCATCAAGGATCTATGCACACTCAAGAAGAGGCATCATGTGAAGAAGATAGCATTCCTAATGGAGCAAGCAAGTGCAATAATTGACAGCAAGACACCGCCCAAATATAAAGATCCGGGCTGTCCAACAGTGGCTTGTCAAATCGGAAACAAATCTTGTGGCCAAGCATTGCTAGATTTGGGTGCTAGTGTGAACCTCATGCCATACTCCATGTACTTGCAACTCGGTCTAGGTGAGATCAAACCAACCTCCGTGGTACTTCAATTAGCGGATAGATCGGTAAGAAAACCAAGAGGTATTGTAGAAGATGTTTTGTTGCAAATTGATAATTTCTACTATCCTATTGATTTTTTGGTTTTAGATACTGTTTCTACTGTAAACACGGAGTCCAAAATTCCTTTGATACTTGGAAGACCATTCCTTGCCACTGCCAATGCCCTCATTAATTGTAGGAATGGCTTAATGACATTATCATTTGGAAATAGAACTTTAGAAGTAAATGTTTTTCGAGTCTCAAAACAGCCACATGAAGAGAATGAGTGTGTCGATACTTACATGGTTGATAAGCTCAATTTGGAGGATGAGCACACTAAAGATAATTCTATGGAATTCCCTCCTAATAATTTTAAGTTCGATGATTCTTTAATTTATTCCCATGCCGTTAATGTTGTTGATATTTTTGATAAGTCATCGGAATTTATTAAGATATCATAGCAACCATGCTTTGAGGAGTCACTTGAGAGAAGTCACATAGATGCGAGAACCAAATACCCTACTGCTGATAGTGAGTGGGCAACACCAAGAACACTTGAGCCATATGCGGTGGACTTTAAGTATTCCTTGCCAAAAGATTAGCATTAAGGTCATTAAATTAGAGCCTCATTTTCAGCACCACAATGAGGCCAGCAGTGAGAGTGGTGCAACGTTTGGCCGAAGACGTAAAACTTAGTGCTCATGAGAGGCAACCCACAACACATCCTTTTATTTTTACTGTTTTTCATATTTCTTTTTCTTATTTATTATTATTATTATTCTGTTTTCTAGTATTAACTTAGTATTTCTTTTTCAAGGAAAATATACGAAGCTGTTCAAATAGTGGAGCACAATTTTCAGCTTTTGTGCACCTTTGGCTACAAAGGGAGTTTCTTTTACTCTTTCTTTTACATTGAGGTCAACGCAATTTTTAAGTTGGGGATGGAGGAAACGCATCTCTTTGTTTCCATATTCTTTATTTTCATACATTTTTTTTCCATTGAACTGCTTGGTGTCATTTTCCTTTTTGTTTATTTTTAGCATGCTTTATGTTTGCCTTGGATGTAATTCACATGTCAATGATATAAGCTTAATTGAGATAACACACAACATTTAGAAGGAATTAAATTTTGTTTTGGTTTGAAATTAATTTAAGTATCAATCTTCATTTGGTTTGAGACTCTAGTTTGTGGTAAGATTGTATGATTAGTCTAAAACATTTAGAAAAGTTCTATGTGCGATTATTTGTGAATACTTTTGCGGTCTCAACAAGCTCTAGAACTTATTTGATAATCATTTGAGGCGAATTCCTAGAATGCACACTACTTAGGATATGATATAGGCCATTTTTGAATCATTTGAGCCTTTCAAACTTACCTTTGCAATATGAATCACTAGTCACCTTTTTGAGCCCTTTTTTTTGAAAAAGAATTTGAGCCTTGTTTCTTTCAAAAACTCATTTACTTACCCTTATGAGCCTAAAAATATTTTATCCTTACCCTTCTTTTAAAAGAACTTAGTTGTACACATTGTTGAGAAGCACTTAAGAGGAGTAAGGATGGAAATATGAAAAATCATAACCCAAGTATATTAAAGAAGATAAGTTGGGGGTTGTGGAAAAGAAAAGAAAGAAAAAAGAAGAAGAAGTGAATGAGTATTTTCCAAAAACAGAAAAAGAAGAGAAGTATGGCAAAGAAAGAAGAAAAAGAAAAGAAAAAGTGGTGACTTGTCAAGAGATATGCTTTTATAAAAAATTGTTGAAGGAGTTGAGCATTGAAGTAAAGTTATCTAGTGCTTGAAAGTGGTTGTGTTTAAAACTTAAAAGATTAAAAGTTCTTTTACTTGCAAATCCTTCCCATTTTTTCTTAACCTTTACCTTGGCCTAACATTACAAGCCTATTAAAGACCTATTGATCCAATGAAGTGTGATTTTTCTACAATAGTGGAGAATGATTTGAAAAATAAGCCTATGGAGCTTGTTTATGTGATTGATGTCACACAATTTGTTATGTTTTTAGAGGCCAAGACTTGTATTAATGAATGTTGTGCATAAAATCATCCGGATGTTCGGTCTAATGGATTGTGGTAAGATGGATGTAAGAGTCAATAACGATTTTAAGATTGATGTTTGGATTACTTTTGGACTTAGGTGAAATTTAATGATTCTATGTGCCGTATGTTATGTGAAAAATTTTTAGACAAAAAGTGAATTACTCTTGGTTCAACGCTAGCATTGCTTTACGTTGTTTCTAACTCTTACCATAGGATTCATCTCTTGTTCTCACTTGAATTGCTAGGGACTAGCAATAAGCTAGTTGGGGGTTGTGATGAGAGCCACAAAATGCATTATAATCGTACTCATTTGTTAGCACTTTAGGGTTGATTTAGGACTTAATTACATTTTTATTCATTAACAACTCTAAAGTGGTATTTTTTGAGCATTAATTTAATTCGGTGCATTTTTCAGGTATCTTGAGTTAAAAGAGATGGAGGAGCTATCATTATTTTGAAACACGAAGTTCTATTGAACACTCAAGCAAGAGAATGATTGCGGAAGAGCTAAGATGAAGAAAAACTAAGGAAGGAATTTTCACTAAGTTGCTGGAGTTGGCATACAAATCAACCATCTTTACAAATTAAACTGTATCAATGTAGAAAGAACCAGGAAGTGTGCCATATATGGTTAGAAAGATCTGGAAGTCTACTTTCTGTAAGATTTTACAGTTCAATAAAATCGTTTCTCTAGAGAAAGTTATGGCAATTTTAGCGGACAGAGGTCAGACCTTCTGAATCAGCATCAGCTCGCGCCGCAGCATGGATTATCTGCGCCGCAGCACACAGCACCAGCACCTGACTTAACCAAAACAGAGCCATGCCGCGCCGCAGCATGGATTCTCCCCGCTGCAGCACACAGCACCATCACCTGACTTAACCAAAACAGAGCCGCACCGCGCCCAAGTGATACTGCAGCGCGCGCACAGCCTTAGGCACTCCGAGTTAGACCCTAATTAGGTCTTTAATGACTTGTTCAAACCCTAAAACACCCCTAGGCCTTGTGTACTATAAATATACCACTTAAGGTTTGTAATTGGGATATTCAAAAAGCTGGAGAACTCAAGAGAGCAGCAACTTTCCTTCCATTGTGCAACTATGAGCCCCATGGCTAACTAATCTCCAAGCAAGAAGAAGGGATGAATCCCTAGGTGTAGTTGTTTCTATTTCCCTTATTTGATTCAGTTGTAATAGAGCTTTAACGTTCAAACATTGTTATGATTTACTTTTTAATCTAATTATAGGATTTCATCTAATCCGGTGATTGTATCTTTCTTTCTTGATATAAATTCAGTCATGCTTTCTTTATTTCAAGATTACTTGGGTATGATTGAGTCCGGTAGATCTAGCCTTTAGGTTTGTCCATTACTGTAATATTGTCATTAAAAGATATATTGTCGTTTCTTGATAAACTTAAAGGATAGATCATATGTGCATGAATTGAAAATAAAGAGTATTTCATAACAATCAAATTAAGGTTTATACATGTGCTTTAATTGAATATTTTCCGATTGCCTGTTTGGGATGTGAAACTTGCAATTGAGATAAAAACAACTGAATCAAGTTAGGATTAGGGCAACAAACCTAGGGAGGATTCCCGGATCCTTGTTGCTCTCCTATTATATTTCACAATCTACTTTACACAATTGTCTCACTATCAAATTTCAGATTCTATATTTAATTTGATCACATCGTCTCATATTAAAGTTTACATCTTTCTTTATAGTTAATTTGTCTCCCTGTGGAATCGACACCCCAAAGCCGTACTACAACACCGCGTTACTGTTTTGGGCGTAATCAAGTATTGAACATAAGGGATATCGGTGTTGGGATCCTATTTCTAAAACTTTTCGTATCTCTCGTCATGTCATTTTTTGGGAACATCAAATGTTCTCTTCCTTACGGTCATTTGACATGTCAACCATAACTAACTCCATATTCTTTACTGATCCATCTATTAAGTTATTTCCTGAGAATCCAGTTTCAGGTACTGTTGAGTCCACCTCTGAATCACCAGCTGATATCACCCCTTCCGTTCTGAAACCACCAGCTGATCCTACCTCTCCAGACCCAGCTCCAGCTCCAGAACCATCAGCTGACCTCACCTCTCAGACTCAATCGGTCGTGCCCGAGGATATTCCTATGTCTGATGAGTCTGCACCGACTCCCTCTGAGAGCCATCCTCCATATCACCCCCGCAGATCTACCAGGGTAACTCATCCCCCTTCTCATCTTGCTTATTATCATTGTTTTTCCATTATACTTCATCTACATGAGCCTCAATCCTATAAGGAGGCTAATACTAATCCTCTTTGGTATAAAGCAATGGATGAAGAACTTCAGGCCCTAGTTAAAACTCATACCTGGGATATTGTTGATTTACCCCCTAGAAAAACTCCTATTAGGTGCAAATGGGTGTTTAAGATCAAGATACTTTCTGATGGCTCTATTGAACGATATAAAGCCCGACTTGTTGCCAAGGGATTTGCTCAGGAATATGGCATTGACTATGAAGAGACATTTGCTCCAGTGGTGAGGCTCACATCAGTCCGTACACTCCTTGCTGTCGTCGCCATTGGAAGATGGACTTTGTTTCAAATGGATGTCAAAAATGAATTTCTCAATGGGGATCTTCATGAGGAAGTCTTTATGCATACACCTCCAGGCTTGGATGCCCCTCGAAACAAAGTTTATCGCCTTCGCCGTGCCCTATATGGTTTGAAACAAGCTCCACATGCCTAGTTTGCTAAATTCAGCACTACCATCCATCAATTTGGGTTCACACCGAGTGCTCATGATTCAGCTCTGTTTATCCGCCATACTGCCAACGGTATTATCCTTCTTTTACTATACGTGGATGATATAGTTATTACTGGAGATGATCTACATGGTATTTCTGAACTCAAAAAGTTTCTCAGTGGCCAATTCGAGATGAAAGATCTTGGTGTGCTCACCTATTTTCTTGGCCTCAAAGTCTCATCTAATTCTGATGGATTTTTTCTCTCTCAGGCCAAATACGCCTCGGATATCCTTTCCAAGGCTGGGATCACTTACTCAACCACTGCCACTACTCCTCTCGACCTGAACGTCAGACTTACCCCACTCGATGGTTCACCTCTTCAGGATGCCACTCTATATCGCCAACTAGTTGGAAGTCTTATATATCTTACTGTCACTCGCCCTGACATTGCCTATGCCATTCATCAGGTCAGCCGATTCTTGTCCGCTCCTCGGACCACCCATTACTCGGCTGTTCTTTGCATTCTTCGGTATGTCAAGGGTACTTTATTTCATGGGCTTCGTTTCTCAGCACAGTCTGCCCCCATCTTACAAGCCTATTTTGATGTTGATTTGGGCCGGAGACCCCACTGATAGACGTTCAACCACTGGTTACTGTTTCTTTTTGGGCAATTCTCTCATTTCCTGGCGTAGTAAGAAACAAACTGTGGTTGCTCGCTCCAGTACTGAAGCTGAATATAGTGCCATGGCTGATGCAACTCAAGAACTTCTCTGGCTTCGATGGCTACTCGCTGACATGGGTATCTTTTCTCCTGCTGCCACTATCTTACACTGTGACAACAAGAGTACTATTCAGATCGCTCACAATGATGTCTTCCACGAGCGTACAAAACACATCGAGAATGATCACCACTTCATCCGTGATCACATTCTCCCGCATACGGTTCGTCTACAATCCATTAGTTCAGTCGATCAGACAGCTGACATTTTCACTACGGCTCATCCACCCGGACGCTTTCATTCTCTGGTTTCCAAACTCAAGTTCACTTCCCACTTACCACCTTGAGTTTGAGGGGGGATGTTAATGTATTATATGGGCTTAGTCCCACATTGGTTGTGTATAGCTTTGCCTCTCCTATTGGCTTGTATAAATAGGATAGCTCTTTTATAAGTAAATCACACCATTCAATACAATTCTTCTCTTTGTATTGTCTCACTTCATCTCTTAAATTCAACAATTATAAATACAATTATATTATTATAATTATAATAGTTATTATCATTATCATTATTATAATAATTATTATTATTATCATCATTAAAAATTTATTACGTTTATTATTATAATAATAATAATTATAATGTTATTTTTATTATAATTCCTATTAATAGAGTAATAAATAATATTTACTATTAAATTATTATTTTTATCATCATAATTATTATAATTATTATGATCATCATTATTATTTTAATAATATTATAATTATAAAAATACTATTAATATTTTATTATTATAATTATAATAATAATTATTATTATTACTATAACATTATTATAAATATGGTTATATTATTATTATTATGATAGTCATTATGATAATATTATTATAAATAAGATTATAATATTATTATAATTATAATAATAATAATATTTATTATCAGTATTATTATAATTATGATAATAATAATAATAATAATCATTATCATTATTATAGTTATCTTATTTATTATTATAATAATATTACTATTATAATTATTTTATTTTAATAATTATTTTATTTAAAATATTTATTTTTATAATAATAAATATTTTTAATAATATTATAATTATTATTTCTATTATTATAATTATTATTATTATTCAAAAGTAAAAATAGCAAAAAAAAGTTAGTCCCACATGCGTGGGACAAAAAAGGTGGGATTAGGACTAATTTCTCTCACCAAATGAAAGATAACTATTCATACGGGATTAAATTAGTCTAATCCCATCAATAAAACAGCCCCTTAATTTGTGATTGCTAGTTATCAGATGTTGCAGGACTTGGTCTTTCATAACAAATTTATGTTTGCCTTTTCATTTGTGCTTATATTAATTTCTTAGATGTTAACATTTTGTAAACAGGGTTGTGATGATACAGATTTCTGTGCTTTTGAAGTTTTCAGGGTACTGCCATCATCCAGGTCTACTATTCTATTAGATGATAGCTTGTGTTGTGCACACAATGTTATCTTTTTTTTTTTGGCCCATCTTCAGGAAAGAATAGTAGCATCTCATCTAAAGCATGACTATTATACTGTATGCAATGTTAAGCAGGAAGAACCAAAGCAGAAGCCTGTAACCAGGAAGTTACCGTTGGCTCTTCTCGCTGGGGAATGATGATATACAAAGCTGGGTTGTAGTTTAGTTTTCCAGAAGATAAGGAATAATTCTTACATGATTTTTCCTTGTTGGCACTCGTTGATGTGATTTTCAGCCATGGCCAGATCATCCTCCTAGAAAAGTGCATTTCAACTAATCTCATTGGTACATACTATATGGAGAATGCTTTTCTCACAACCAAAGTTTACGGGTTGAGATTCTTGTGCTAATCCAAAAGTTTGCATGGGGTACAAGAGGCAGGGTTTCAAGTTTATAGTCCTTTGATATTTGTCGCGGCTTCAAGTTGTGGATTTAAGTACGTTCCTTGTAGCTTGAATTTTGTTTCTTTGAAGATAAATATCAGTTCAATTTAACAACTGTCACGAGTTTTCTGAAGCTCTTGTGAGCTGTGACAAACAACCTGGATAACGGAAAATAATTAGATTAATATAATTATGTAGTGTGGTCTGTGGACTTCTCGAACTCTTATAAGATTGCTGCTAATTTCTTTTTCCACGTATAGTTTTCTGGGTCTCTTAGTGCTAGCATTAGAAATGAGTCCATTCTCTTTATTGTACCATTATTGTGAGTAACGTTCTTATGCACCGTTCCATTTTCAGTGAAGTTCAATTTACTAAGGTTTTGGTCCCAAAAAAACACCCTTAAATGTCCATAGCTAAAGTTCAGAAGATGAAGTTTTTTGCACCTACCCTCAAGGACTTCAAGGTCATACCACTCATGATCCCTTGCACAGCAGCAGCACGAGATTAGTTAAGAAGTCATAACATGCGTCTCCCTGCAAAGCCAATCAAACTGAGATTATAACCAGCTGAAATTTCTATGACTAATATTCATTCTAAAGACTCTTCTTTTGCATACCGTACACTGAATCATTTGCCTGCCAAACACGACAGAGAATGATATGCAGGATTTCCTTATGGCTTTTACCTACATGTGTTTATAAATATCACCAAAACAGAGATAGCAGTAAGCCAGTAACATTGATGCTATATTTGGCTGCTAAGTTGAAACAAACAAATAAATTGAATTGACTAATACTATCATTAGGTGATTACAGAGGAAAAACTCTTAGATATTCAGGCTAACGAGGAATTCATGTATTAGGAGCATTTGCAATAGGGAAGAGAAAGCAATAAATTTCTGCTCTTTATTCTATCAATGTTTGTAAATGCTCCAAATATGTAAGAATTTTTCCTCTCTAATCACTTGTGGAGTGCCAATTGTCACACCGGTGATGAATTGTCCATAAAATAAATACTATTGAAAACAGCATCTTTCCTCGAATTTCTTACAAGAAGGTATTATTGGTTGAGTAACGTGGGATCGATGTTCTTCAGAAGTCATAACTATATACAGTAGGGAGTAGTATAAATATAATATTTTGGAAGTTGGATTAACAATATACTTATATTCAAACCTTGGAAGTAAGGAAGAGTAGCGTCTAAGGAAGAAGCTGGTCTGGGGTATTTGTCTCTTCATTAACGCTCTTGGGTCAAGCAATATTAATTAGCCAACTTCAGTTGGATCTTCTTCTACTCTGTATAAATTAGTAGTAGTATCTAGTCTACGAGTTCTTCAGAAGCAATATTTGTCTCTTTATTTGATTTACTTTTTCTTTTATAAAAAAATGATAGACGGAATTACCAATTATGCTTGAGGTGGGGTTTGCAGCATCTATGATCTAACATAAATTAGTAGGAGTAGCATTTAATTAATGGGACATGCAGGGCCTCTATCTTGGAGCCACATGAGTTCAAAATTGAATATTTGTACATCACCTCCAACTTCCGGTAAGTGAAAATATTCCCTTTCGCTACCGGTCTTCAGTAAGTATTAACGATTTTATGATCTCTGGTAATTACTATTTTGCACAGACAGCCCCACGTTTTGTTTATGCTGTTTTCATGGCAACGGCTTCTCCTGCTCGCGCATTTAGTTACAAGTTGAGATGATGGACCCAATTGTTGTACAAATATTCGTTGGATGATACATTTCCTGTGAAGGCAATGTTTCCGTTACCACTGATAAATCTAACATTGATGACATATTTAAAAAAGATTTTTTTTTTTTTAGAATCATACAAATTAATCTAGTATTGGAATCACAGATTAACAAAAAGAAAAGCTCTAAGCTGATCTTTAGATAACACCCTTCAAAGATGATGATACTGGTAAAGATTGCCTGGATGCTTAACCTAAAGATGGGTAGCCAAATTGGTCAATGAAGACCCAGCAAAGGAAAAAAAATGTTCCTATTATGAAACATCACCTCACAAAAGTTCCCATTCATTGCTAGATATTTGAAGAATAAAAATACCTATTATTGAAGATGGTAGAGTATTTGATAGCTTGCATTACACTTTGCCATAAGGTGAGAGTGACTGCAGAATAGGACTTAACCTTAAGGACCTATATTACACACACCGATACAGAGAATGAACAAATCTACTCCATGAGAAATGTTTTCTGTAACCGTACAACCAAGATCTCAATCTATATTAAAGAAATCTCTCGGTCATCATTAGCATTTTGCAGAAAAGAAAGGCAATGTGTTTTAAACACAGAATTCCCATTCCTCACGCTATATGTAAATGAGAAAATATATTAGAGATACAAATACTAATAAATTTTTTTTTATCATGAACAAAGCTTGGGTAAAGATCTGGCACTACTATGGCCTGAGACTTTTGATTTCATCATTTTTGCCATCTGGGTTTGCATTTTTCTGCGGACTTTCTCCAATTCCATAACCCTCCACTGCATCCCTTGCAAATGTGCTCCGAGCTTCTCATTATCAGCTGAAAGATCAAGTTTACCAGCATAAAGCACAACTTGTTCCCTTGCTTCATCTTTAGTTCCCTTGCTTCCATTTGCAGTGACACCACGGGGGGAATCCTTATAAGATTGATCAGAATTCATTGGGGCTTGCAGTAGCTTTTGAGCTTCGATTGCTGAGAGATTAGAGCATGAACTGCTGTTTTTGACGGAAATTTCATATTATGAGAAAGATGTATGATAGTTTCGGCCGAGAGCTTCTCATAGTTCAGTGCACAACAAATCTTCATTTTCTCTTCTTCAGATAATCCTGCATGCACCTATTAAAACATGATAAAATTCAAATACAGCATACAGTAAATGATATAAGACGACAAACTTAAAATCGGCATTTATAAACGAATGTTTAAAGCCATATGGAGCAGAAAGCCAGAGAACTTTCTACTCGAAGCAGATATAGTGAAATAAACGTATATACCTCTAGATACATGTCCATGGCACGATAGATTTCGTCATAAGAGTCTCTGGCAGAATCTGGCAGGGCCATGGCTAAAGCCAGAAACTTTGAAGGTTTTAAGCAAGGATCCGGGGCTACTTCTGCTGTGTAAAAATCCATCAAGCTAGCAACTTTCTTCAATCACATATGAGATACATGACAGCATCCTCCGGACAGAAATGCTTTAAAAAATCTAAGAACAAGATTTACATCATACAAGTAATGTTTCCCGTATGGAGATGGAACCAGAAGATTATCTAGTGTTGCTTGATCCATCTGAGAACCTATCATACTCTCCAATTTGTTCCTGCTAGTTTTACTTATGTTCAAACCAAGAGAAACTCGAAGAATGCCATATAAATTCTTGCATGAAACAGAGCTCCTATCAAGAGTATTTAACATATCGATGACAGTTTCTACAATTTTCCGCTTATCATCGGATGAGGCGGTATAAAACTTTGACTTCTGGTAATAGAATAGGAACCTACTTATGACAACATGACCCAACATGCGAGAGACCATTGATTTTATCACCATTTCAACCAAATTAGGACTCAAAACCAGAAGATCCTCAAACCACCAGGTTGCTCGAGAAAAACTGTTCTTCAAACTCTCAGTGCTTCTAGTGTCACAGGAAAACCGAAACCAGAGCTATCTGGGGAAGATGTAGATGCAGAAGGGCTTGCTTCGATTGTCAAGCCCAGCCTCCCAACAAGAGAATCCAAGCATCTCTCGAGTACACTGGAAGAATTAGCAACCCAAAGTGAATGTTGGTACTGCTTCAGAGCAACCAAAAGCTCAGGCCAAGTCCAATAGCTGATCTCTTCTATTGATTTCTCTATTTGTTCCAAGAAATTATGGGTCCCGGACACAGAATCATTCATTTCCATGAATTGTTCAGCACAATGCAGGAGAGAAATACTTGAAGGAGTTACATCGATTTTTCCATTGCTGTAGCAAAACCTTGACATAATATCAAAACTTACTGCTCTTCCTGGAAACTTGTTGAATATCACTTTAAGGTTTCTCTTACAACATGTAGATTTACCAAACATTTCCCTAAATTTTCTCGAATATGCTGAGATAATTTTCTGCAATCATCAATCAATAAGAGAATTGAGTAAGATGATAAAGAATAAACCACTCCAATAATATTATGCTACAGAATTAATGCAATCTGTAATGGAAACAATGTAAACTACCCAACATTAATTTCTTCAAGAAATAATGCAATACTGCTAATCAGAAGCAAATAGTAACACCAAAACGTTAAAACTCATTTTTAGGGAAAAAGAAAAGAACAAGCATAGGAAACAAAACAAAAAATTCAGAGTAACTAACAAACTATTCAGCAATTGTTATAATGACAATCAATTTCCTACTGGAATTTCTCTATGTTGGGCGTGTTGATGCCAAAAATGTGTTGCTGAGTTGTAGGTCGAATCACGGATGTACCTGCACAGGGAAAGAGAGAAAGGCTATGGGGTCGTCGGAGGAGGTGCCTCCGAAGATGCTCTGAAATTTAAGTTAGGGTAGGATAAAGGGTATGTAGAGGAGTTAGTTTTTTTGAAACTTGGCCCGATTGGGATGCGTACCTGACCCTTTATATAGGGCTTTGAGGCGGCATTGGGCTTAAGGTGGCAACGATATGATGTCCCAACTGGGTTGGGTAATAATGCCTAAGAGGCCCAACTAGATGGCTGAGGGCCGTCTGTTAGGGCTTTGCCTTGCTGGCATGATCTGAAGCCATCCAGGTATGAGGGCAGTTAGTCACCTGACATCCTAACTTGGATTTGGAATGATGCCTACGAGGCCCAGCTAGATGGCTGGGGGCCGTTCGTTTAGGGCTTAGCCTTGATGGCTTGATCGTGAGCCGTTTACATGTCTGAGGTAGTCTGCCGACCTAACGCCCAACTTGGGTGGGCAATGATGACCTGGAAGGCGGGGGTAACGTGGAGGCCCACCTGGAGGCGGAGGAGCCTTGAGGGGCAGTTATGACCTGAGGGCTGAGCTGCCCGGTCCTGGATCCTCCACGTGTCTTTTTATGACTTACTGACAAGAGGGTCCACGTGTCGTCTTCCTATTGGAGGGATACTTTTGGCAATATCAGGGCGAATCCACCAAAACATCAAACTCATTTCTAGGAGGGGCATAAAAGAATGAACTCACTGAATTTAGCAAAAACTAAAAACGATTTTTAAATGGGGAATCTGTAGAATACAAGAAGGACCTGCAAAAGGAAGTGAGAGTGGTCGTTATATTCATATAAATTGTGTTAATTAAAAAGATGTCTGCTAGTGACAAGTTGATGGGGATCCACCAGAGACTTTTTTATGAATAAATATTTTAGGAGAAAATATGATAAAGAGAAGTCCTAGCTAAATACCACTTCTCTATCTGATTCTGTTGTTCTTTAGCATCTTCTTCTATCTTTTTTATTTATAGATTAAGATTTTATTTTATCTTTTTCTGTTGTTTATCTTTTTATGATTTTGTCTTTATATATAGGGTAGGATTTCATTTATATATATGGAAGACTTATGTATTATTTTGTAGCTTATGAATAAACAGGTTAAATTATTAAATTTCATACTCTGTGATTAGGTGTTAATTTGTCCATATGATTTGAACAATTGTTCCATGTGATTTGGATTAGTTTTTGAGTGATTACTTGCAGGTATTACTACATTCCAAGCTACTGTCCGGCATCAAGTGGTATCAGATCTCAAATTTTGTTCTCCTATGAGATTAAAAAAAAACACACACAAAACACCATCAAAAACCATCGTGTATAGTAGCAACATTTGATTCCTTGTCGTCGCCCCAGAAGTTCGCGACACCACCAAAAGGTGTGGAATTGCCAAGTGACCAAAATCCCAGCCCCTTCTCCCCCCATCTCCGCCTCCAAAACCTCTACTACCCATTTCGATCTTTCGCGGCTCAATCTGACGCCCCTAACCACCAATTGCTCTGACCAATTGGGGTCACATTTCCGACCAACCCTTAGAAGCCCGGCCCAAATACCTACAATCCACTTCGCTCGAATCCGAATCAATTAGCTAATTTAGACCTACATCTGACCCAACCAAACAACCTCCAAGCCGAGTCGAGTCGAGTCATAGTCTGAGCAAAGCCGCACCCTGAGCCTAGCCGTCACCTGAACCGAGCCATCAATTTAGCCACATAAAAAAGCATAAACTCTACAAATAATGTAAGATTTTTCTTATTTGAAACTTGTTAATATTTTAGTATTTAGCTCAGTAAATTTGTTAAATCCAAGTTTTATTTTGTTCCTTTATTTCTTTTTCCCATAACTAAAAATCCAAAAAATATATAGTTAAATAATATCATGCACCTTTTATTAATATATCGATTTGATTAATTTTGAGGCTTTATATGAACGCAAGCAGCTTGTTTATTGTTTCTTTGCTTGGAGCAATTTAAATTTACACTAGTACCTTTGTTACATTGCTTTTGGAAAAAATACCCCATACCACTACCTTAGTGGACACACTAGCCCTTGATGGTAGAGTCACTGACATTGAATGCCAAATGGTTTTACTCAATAGTAGAATAGAACAATAAAATGCTAGGTTTAATCAAATCCTAAGTGCACTGCAGCTTGGAGAGGGTTTAGGATTTCTTGGCCTGTCTAACAGGTCATCGACCTCCATAAGGTCCGTGCGGGGTCATCTATAGACACAGTACTGGCCCACATAGAGCAAGTCACACTAGTAAAGCTATTGTAAGATTTCACATTGATGAGGAGATAAATGAAAATGTGATGCCACCTCTAGAGAAGATCACTGGGGAAACCAGACCACAGTTAATGAAGTTAGACATCAACCTTATAGATACAAACAAAATAGGCTGGAAGACAAAATAGATAGACCAACCTATAGGTATGACAACTACCATGACATCACTAAAAAGGTCAAAGTTGACACCCTCGCTTATGACGGTAAGTTGGACCCTAATGCCTTTTTGGATTTTCTCAATAAATTATAGGACTATTTTGAATGGTATCATATGACTGATGTTGATTGCGTTCGTTTTTTTAAAATGAAATTGATAGGTCCTGCTAGGTTAGTTTGGCAAAACTTTTAAACCCATTATGAGCTTGCGAGTGAACTCTCGGTTACCCAATGAAGGGTCATGAATCAGAAATTGAAGATGAACTAGCTCTCTACGTCCTATAAGCGTCAATTAATTAGTTAGATATTGACTTATAGCCAATCAACCTCTAGTGTGATAGATTACATGAGCCAGTTTATGGAACTTCTGCTCCGAACTAGTATCGAAAAGGACTATATGTTTACAATCACTCGGTTTGTCAATGGCCTCAGACCTAATATCCAAAATGAAGCTGAATTACTTTCCCTCACATCAGTTGTAGATGCATATCAATGGGCTCTCAAGTATGAAGCCTACTTTAAAAGACCATTTGTGCGCCATGCAACTTATCAAGCAAGTCAATCCTCTAGGGAATGAAATTCTAATAGTAACAAACCTAGTGTTTTCACCACCTATTCTAGTGGTTCTTCAAGTGAGTCGCATGCAAGAAATCCCTCCACCAATGTCACCATTGTCACAAGCATGATCATATTATCTCCCGTTGTCTTGAGTGTGCCTTGACTCTAGCTCTTACGCCTCATGACTTTCTCGAGAATAAAACCATAGCGGCAATCCCATAGACTATTCAGAAGATGAAGAGGATATTAAAAATGACCTAACTGTACATCATGTTAATGTGGTGAGAAGCATCTTATCCACTATTGTGGATGGTGATGCATGAGAGAGAACCAATATCTTCTACACTATTATTAAGTCTAATAAGCGTTCTTGAAAATTGGTCATTGATGGTGGTAACACCATGAATGTGGTTTATAAGTCTGTTATTGATTGTTTGAACCATAAGGCGGAACCACACCCACAACCTTTCAAGGTCGCTTGGGTTGATAACATAATTTTACCTGCTACTGAAAGGTGTCTTGTTCCCATCCAATTCGAACACTATCAAGAGGAAATCTATTGTGACTTATTACCCATGAATGTTTTTCACGTTCTTTTGGGATGCTCCTAGTTTTACGACCTAGATGTGATTAATCATGGTTGCGAGAACACCTATGTCTTTTAGTATAAAGGTCTTATTTTTTCAGTATAAGGATAAGAAAGTCCTTCTCACCCCTGAAAAATTTGTTCCCACCCTGGGCAAACCACTAGAGAAAGACAATATAATCCAATCTAAGACTTATCCCTCGGTTGTTTCAGAAAAGAGCCTTCACCTTTTAGATTGTAAAGCTTTTTAGAGAAATAGATAGAAAAATAATTTATGGTTAGAAATGGTAGCTAAAGAGGTTCCTGCAAACCAAGATAAGTCTTAAAGTGACATCTTCATTGAGGTAGAAAGGCTCTTAGGAGAGTTTTCTGATGTTGTGTTTGATGAGTTACCTAGTAACTTGCCATATATGTGGGACATACAACATACCATTGACTTAGTTCTCGGATCTCAGTTACCTAATCTTCTCCATTATAGGTTGAATCCTAAGAAGTGTGTTGAGTTGATTAGATAGGTGGAACAACTGTTAAGTAAAGGTTTGGTTAGGTATAGCCTTAGTTCCTACGTTATGCCTGCCCTTTTAACACCCAAGAAAGACAGATTATGGAGAATATACATCGATAGTAGAGCCATTACCAAGATTACTATAAGTATATGTTCCTTATCCCTAAGCTTGAAGACATGTTGGATATGTTGGCTGGCTTTAGCTAGTTCTCTAAGATCGATTTGCGGAGTGGGTATCACTGGATCCGCATTAGGCCCGGCGATGAGTTGAAAACTGCCTTCAAAACCCATGATGGATTATTTGAATGGTTAGTTATACCTTTTGGACTATCTAATGCACTTAACATTTTCATATGAGTTACGACTCAAGTCTTATGTCCTTTCATAGGCAAAATCTTGGTGGTCTACTTTGACGACATATTGGTGTATAGTAAGTCTAGGGAAGAGCATCTAAATCATCCTTTTCAGGTTTTACTGCTCTTAAGAAGGCTAAATTGTATGCTAACCTCAAGAAGTGTACATTTCTATAATCATAAGTGCACTTTCTAAGCTTTATTGTCTCTATACACATGATCGTAATCCACCCCGAAAAGGTTAGAGTCATTAGGGAGTGGCTCATGCCTACAACCATTTAAGAGATTCGTAGTTTTCATGGGTTAGCCACTTTCTATAGGAGATTCATTCAAGGGTTTAGCACTACTATGACTCTCATCATAGATACTTTGAAGAAAATAGAGTTTTGTTGGACTCATGCAGCCACTAGGGCCTTTTAGGAAATCAAACAAAAAATGACTTAAGTTCCCATTTTGACATCTTGATTTTGGGAAGGTATTTAAGGTTGCATGTGATGCTTCCGGAGTCAGGATTAAAGGTGTTTTAAGTTAAGAATGTCACCCTATCGCCCTCTTCAGTGAAAAACTTAATGAGGCTAAGCAAAAATATTTCACATACAATAAAGAGTTCTATGACATGGTTCAATCCTTCCACCATTTGAGGTACTACTTGTTGGCTCAAGAGTCTGTTTTGTACTTCGATCACCTAGCCTTAAGGTACTTGAGTTCGCAAAAGAAGTTTGAACACTAAGCACATGGCTTGGTTGAGTTTCTCGATGAGTACACTTTTGTTCTTAAACATTGCTTGATGAGAGTCATAAAATGCATCTAAACAATACTTAATTGTTAGCATTTTAGGGTTGATCGAGGTTGGAATTACACTTTTATACCTTAATAACTCTAAAGTGTTATTCTTGAATCGTTGACTTATTTCAGTGCATTTTCAGGTACTTTGAGCTTAAAAAAGAGATAAAAAAGCTATCATCATTTTAAACACGAAGCTTCAATGAATACTCGAGTAAGATAATGGTCGCAGAAGAGCCAAGATGAAGAGAAACCAAGAAAGGAGTTTCACTAAATTGCCATAATTGCCCGTATAGATCAATCATCTTTGAAAATTAAACTGTATTGATGCAAGAAGAACCAGGAGATGAGCCATATATGCTTAGAAAGATCCGGAAGTCTATTTTCTGGAGAATTTTACGGCTCGTAAAAATGATTTTTCTAGAGAAAGTTATGGCAGTTTTAGTAGACAAATGTCAGGCTGTGCGGGATTTCAGTGTTTTTTGGGCTTAAATTCCACATCCCACATTGGTTGGAAAACACATTTCTATATCCCACATCCCACATTGGATTGGAAACACATTGCACTCATGGTATTTCCCTATAAAAGGCCTACTCCACTTCAGCTTTAAAGCATGAATCGGAGAATCTGAGATCATCTGAGATCATCAGAAAGTGAATCCAGAGGGCCTTTAGGAGCAATCCAGAGGGCCCTTAGGAGCAATCCGAAGTACTTTTGGAGGGCAAGCTGAGGAATCGCCGAAGCTTTCGCTACCAAATGGGAGATGATCATTGAGAGGTTGGAGACAACTCGAGGACGCATGAGCCCTATGGCCGGCTAGTCTCCAAGCAAGGCGAATGGATGAATCCCTAGGTGTAGTTGTTCTTATTTTCCTTTATTTGATTCAGTTGTAGTTTGGTATTATTTTCATTAAACATTGTTATGTTTTATTCTTTTATTTAATTAGTAGATTTCTTATTAGTCCGGTGATTGCATGCTTCTTTTTCATATAAGTCTAGTCATGCTCTTCTTATGTGTATTTGTTTGGGTGTGATTGAGTCCGATAGATCTCTTTTATAGATTTGTCCATTGCTGCGATATTGTCATTTATATATCATCGTCTCTTGATAATTTATAAGTTAGGTCATGTGTGCTTGAAAGTAAAGAATAATTCATATCAATTACATTAAGGTTTATACATGCACTTTATTTGAATATTTTTCGATTGTTTGTTTGGGATATGAAACTTGCAATCAAGACAAAAACAATTGAATCAAGTTAGGATTAGGGCAACGAACCTAGGGAGGATTTCCGGAGCCTTGTTGTTTCTTTATCATTATATTATTCAAATATTTACACAATTACAATTTTCTCATAATTCAGATTCTGTCATTTAATCTTTATCGCTTGTGTTGAGGTTTATACCTTCTTTTGTAGTTATCTTGTTTCCCTGTGGAATCGACACCTCAAAGTTGTACTACAATTACCGCATTATACTTTGGGCGTAATCATTGCTCGAGTGTTGAGAACAAGGTAGTTGATTCCCTTAGTAGAGTCATTGCGGTTTTTCAGACGATGAAAACCCAAGTGGTAGGCTTTGATTGAATGAAGGACGATTATACGGCTTACCTTGATTTTGGGATGATTTATGATGAGGTTGGGAATGGTAATTGGGTGGAATATCTTGATTTTGACATATATGATAGTCACTTGTTTCGTGCTACGAGATTATGCATCCCGCACACTTCTCTTAGGGAATTTCTTTTTTGGAAAATACATGCAAGAGGATTGGCGGGTCACTTAGGTCGTGACAAGTTTTATTGGCTTTCACTAAAGAGTTATATTCAAAGGATAATGTCTCAGTGTCATACTTGCCAATTGGTTAAAGCCAATAAACTTAACGAGTCTTTATAAACCTCTTCCTATACCCCTTACACCATGGAAAGAAAGTATTGATTTTTCCTAGGGTTGCCCAAAATAACTCATGGACAAGATTCTATTTTTTTAGAGGTGGATCGGTTCTCTAAGATGGCCCACTTTATTCCATGTTGTAAAACATCGAATGCTTCACATCTCACTAAGTTGTTTTTTAAGGAAGTTATTAAATTACATGGGTTACCCTCTTCCATTATGACGAATATAAATTTCAAGTTTGTTAGTTATTTTTGGAAGATACTTTGGAAGATTTGTGGCACTACATTGAAGTTTTTTGCCAATTTTTACCCATAAACAGATGGTCAAACTGAGGTGGTTAATCGTAGTTTGGGTGACTTGCTTCGGTGCATTGTAAGAGAGAAACAGGGTACTTGGGATTTGGTCTTACCTATTGTTGAGTTTGCCTATAACAATTATGTTAACGACTCTACTTGTAAAAGCCCTTTTGATATTGTGTATGGCTACTCACCTCTTACACCCATTTATCTTGTTTATTTTCCCTTTGATGGCCATATTTCTGACCCTGTTGAATCCTTTGCACAACATATTCATGATTTGCATCTGAAATTCGAAAAAAAAAATTGCTTTAAGTAATGTTGATTATAAATTTTCTGCTAATATGGATCATAGGGCTAAAGATTTTAATGTAGGTGATCATGTTATGGTTCATATTCACCTTGAACATCTCCCTAAACACTCCTTAAAAAAAGTGCATGCTCGAGCCATTGGTCTCTTTCCCATAATTTGAAAACTTGAATCTAATGCATATTTACCTGATTTGCCCAAACACTTTAATTTTAGCTCCGTTTTCAATGTGGAAGACCTCACCTTTTAACGTGGCACCTTTGAGCCACCTATGTTGTCTTCTGGTCTTTCAACTGGGAAACAGGTGCCCAGGGTCCCAACTTTTCCTTCCTAGCGAGATGAGGTTGAGGTTGTTCTAAATGATGAGTTCGTTGCTTATTCTCGCGGAGGCTTTCATCGCTTTCTTGTTAAGTGGGGTGCTTTCCCAAATTCTGATGCCTCTTGGATATCTAAGGAAGATTTTTGCGCTCTAGATCCTACTTTTTTGGAGTGGTATCTTCAGTCTATCTCTCCATATTCAAGTTCTTTTCATGTGGGAGAGAATGATGGGTGACCCACCAGAGATTTATTTAGGAATAAATATTCCATGAGAAGATATCATAATAGGAGTCATAGCCAGATATGACTTCTTATGATCTGATCTGTTGTTCTTTATCTTTTTCTACTGTTCTTATCTTTTTACGATTTCTTCTTTATCTAAAAATTAGGACTTTATTTTATCTTCTTCTATTGTTAATATTTTTTATGATTTTGTCCGTATCTACAGAGTATGAATTTTCTATATATATGGGAGACTCATTTATTATTTGACATCTTATGAATAAACAGATTAAATTATTAAATTTCATACTCTATGATTGAGTGTTAGTTTGTTCATGTGATTTAAACTACTGTTCTATGTGATATGGATCAGTGTTTAATTGATTACTTTCAGGTATTACTGCATTCCAGGCAGCCGTCCGGCATCACAAATCATCCCAGCAAAGAAGGGATATGAACAGTAGTAAATGCCATGAAAGCAACCCTTAGTCCTTCTCGAAAGGAGTGGATATGACAAACGAAGATACGAACATTAAAAACCCTCTATGACGATAGCAATAAATGAGAGTGAAGATAGAAACCAGAAAGCTCTACACATTAGCGTAGATTTCGTGAAAATGGTCGAAACAAGAACCTATGCCCCACGTTATTGCAATTTAGGTGCAAATTTAATGTTGCAGGTACAATCATAGAAGACATTGAGGATAACGTGGAAATTAAAAAATAGAAAAATGGAATACAAGAGAATGGAAGAATCACGACACAGTAATTATGTTATATTAGTTTACATCACGCGGGCAGAAAAGGTAATTATGTCGATCAGAAATCAAAACAGAAGAGAAAAACCATATTAGCAAATAAGCAAACGTCATGGACATAACAATGGAATAACTATTAATGAGACACTGATTTGGCAGTATACTTAGAAGATAACATGGAAAATAAAACATAGAAAAATGGAATACAAGAGAATGGAAGAATCACGACACAGTAATTTTGCTATATCAGTTAACACCACGCGGGCAGAAAGGGAAATTAGGTCGATCAGAAATCAAAACAGAAGAGAAAACCATATTAGAAAATAAGCAAACGTCATTGACATAACAATGGAATAATCATTAATGAGACACTGATTTGGCAGTATACATTGATTTAAACATAAAAAAATTAAATTATCAAGGACAAATATTAACAAGAGAAATCTAAGAGAGAGAAAAAGGATTACATATAACATATTTCAACAATTCTTAGGTAGAAGTACCAGAAAGACAAGTTAAAGAACAAAATAGCTTGTCCAAAAGGAAAGTCTCTTCCTTATTAACATCCACTTCAAGATCACAGCAAACAGCCATGACCCCAAAAAAAGAGACTCCAGGTATGAGAGAACTCACCTCAAATCAAGAGTTTATTTCTTATTTTATCAATATTTTTGGAACTTGTATTAGTAAAAAAGAAAATATTTTTAACAACCCAGCGGAGATTGAGAGACAGAGATGGGAGGATGGCTAAATGGGCAGTAAGGAAAAGCACGGAGTGTGATATTCTGAGATTAGGAAGAAGACAAACATAAAAGAGGTGACTTGACTGACTAACTGACTTTGATTCTGCAAAATAAGGTACTAGTAGTCAATTGGTGCAGCACAAATGTAGTTGCTTTTAGATACATTAGTTTTAAGTGTCAGATTGGTTTGAAACATTAATCTATTTTTTAATATTTTTCATAATTTTTTTTTAATTTAAAATGTCGTAATGTCATTCTCTTATTCAAATATCAAGAGTTTAATACCATTGACACAAATAATGTACCATAACATATACACTACAAGATAACTTGCACCCGTCAACGCTTCTTTAAGTATATTTCGGTGCTTTAAAGTGCCGCAATATGCGATATCGACGCTTTAACCAAGTGTCACATAAAGTGTCGATTTATATGGTGTTGCAACACTATAGTTGGCGCTTACCACAACACTAAGAAGTGCCACAATATATTGATCCTCTTACACATATATTGGCGCTTTAAAGCGCCACAATACGTAAATAATTTTGTGGCGCTTTAAAGAGACAATATATTGTGGTGCTTTAAAGCACCACAATACTAGAAATTTGTGGCACTTTAAAGCGCCACAATATACCGCGTATTATTATAATGGCACTTTAAAGCGCCAGAATATACCTGGCTTATTTTTGCATCATTTTGGGTTTAATATCAACACCTAATATATATATATATATATATATATATATATATATATATATCATCAAACCCATATAAATTCAAATATTAATATCTAATT
This sequence comes from Bretschneidera sinensis, assembly GCA_023935145.1. Taxonomy (NCBI): domain Eukaryota; kingdom Viridiplantae; phylum Streptophyta; class Magnoliopsida; order Brassicales; family Akaniaceae; genus Bretschneidera; species Bretschneidera sinensis. The sequence goes on along the minus strand of CM043703.1, from coordinate 106,337,047 downwards.
CATTTCATAACACACAAAAATTCATACTTAACCATGTAAATTCATACACAACCAAGTAATTGAAATGAAGTTTCAATAAATCTTTTAAGTATCATTACACTTGAAATCAAATACGAGATCCTCCATTAACCAACCCCTGCAGTAAAGACTTAAGCTCATCCATTTGGGATTGCATATTGGTCATTTGATCATCGTGTTTCATCGTTATTTCCTAAATTTGATGCTTATGCTTTTTATTGATTTCTTCTATTTGTGTTATCAAATTATGTATCTCTTTAGCATAAGCTCCATTGTATCCCACATCATTCCTAATCTGAGCTGAAAATCCAAACACGTCGACGAGATTAACTCCAAAACCTTGACCTCATACATGTCTAGAAGTTTTTTCACCCATAAGTTCTGTGACGACTTCATTTTGTAGTTGTAAATTGTTACTATCATCAGAAGATCCTGTAGCAACAACAAGTTCTGTCACACGAGCCTCAACACTCTCCTAGAGTTAAGAAATAACAAAGATAATAAACCAACTTCCCCAAATAGTGAGTAGCTATTTGCAGGGAAAGTTACATAAAGCAAAAAAGAACGAAAGTTAAGCAATCAGATTTTACAGAAAAACGGGTAGAATTTCCTCTCTTTTTCCATAAAACCTCATGCAAAAGAATAACAAAAATACAAACCAAACAGCTCAATTCAAATGTATCCCATTTGTTTTTAAGTTAGTGAGCCTAACGCAAGCCTGTTACATTCGCCAGCCCATGCTAAGCTAAGTTTATGCCCCATCAAAATTGTAAAGAGTCCAAAAATGCTTACTACAGAAGCAAGTACTATAAATATTCCACTTGAACTTCGTATAGAAGTCTCACCTAGAACAAATGACCATAATGAAATGAAAGCAAGCCCTTAGATAGTTCAGAATTTGCACAAAGTAAAACAAATAACAGACTTAATTTCTTACAGTACCTAGTGAAATTAACCCTTTCCTTAAGAGATACAAGGAATTTGTAAAATTTTATTATGTGGTGATAATATGTTAACTTTATCAATGTTAACAAGCTTGGGTGCCCATTTGAAGACAACTTTAGTAGCATAGCACATTTTTTGACCAAGTTAAATTATACTAAGAAGGTTAATGTAAAAACAAAACCAATGTATTCTGACAGATAATTACTTGAGGATTGTTAGACATGAATTATAATAACAGTTAAAAATTCATTAAAAATTCAACCTTTTTTTCTAGCACTAGCAAATATAATAGTTGGTTAACAGCAATGACAGCCAATGAAAATGATGGGACATCTATGTGTGGTTTGATGTGAGGATAGTATGCTTCATGTAAGAGCAAGCAACTAGGTGCCATTGTTTACAGGCAAACACAGTGTATTGGGTGAAAAATGAGCAACACACATTGTTAGCCTTTTTTTGGCATTATGAGAGTCCTTCAATTTGCATACTTTTTTTTTCTTCAGCCAAAGTCCAAAAGAGAGGAAGTGTATATTTTTAAGCTAAAGATAATAAAAAAAAAAAAATTTCTTGGGTGGGGTGGGGTGGGGGGGCGGGAGTAGTAATAATGGAAGATAGATAATCATGTTGGTATAATGTGAAGTTGGATTAGAAATGAATGAGAGTATTATTGGAGGGGCTGGTGCAGCAACCCTGTGATAGTACTAATTCCATTTAGTTTGTTCTTAATTTACATTTTAAAAAATGAGAGGAGGCTCACAGAATAAGGAGGAAAAAAATGAATTGAAACAGTTCTTAGAATATAAAAAAATTGAAATAAGCATTGTAACATCATATTAAATAAACTATAATTATCATATTAGAGGGTAACATCTAGTCAAGTATTTGAGAACTGGTTTTTTTTTAACTTACCATAAATTGTCGTGATGCTTCATCAATAAAAGTTTCATTCTTGCGTTTATGGGTTTCAGTAAAACAACTCTACACGCCTTAGCTCAGTTCAATGTTTCATCTCCTACCATTTATGAAAAGAGTTCAAACAATGACTAAATTCACTACATCTCAAATGAAAAATTAGATGAATGAAGTAAATCAACTCACATATTCATCCTTTTTTCTAGCAAAACTCTTTGATCTAGACATGTGAGCACATTGTTGCCTTTCACGTGTTGTTGTCCCTATCATAGAATATTTTTACAACAACCATAAACCAATTTGACTAATCAATCATTAAAAGAAAATAGAAACAATAAGAATTCTAATGAACATAATTAAGAATAAACAACCCCATGCTAAAAAAACCAGTAGTTCACAAGTTGTTTCCGCTAGTCTTGATCTATTCCTTTTGGAACTTTATTGCTCAAAACTTATTGCTTTATTTTGTTCCTCATGTGGTCCCATTTAAGCACATGCTTGAAGTCCTTCCGTTTTTTACCGATTATCCTCACTAATATTTTGTCGATCGTCTCAATCATAGGATAATGAAACTTCCTTTACAACAAATAAAAGAAATAGTACAAATAATTATTTTTGGTCTTAAGGAATATATGCACATACACCACCACAAAAAAAGGAAGAAAAACTCCAAATTGGTCATTATTAATTACTCAAATCAATAAAACAATGTCTTCTTTTTTTTTGTAGTTAGAAGACAACTTCTTCCAATCCTTGTAACCAAGTGGACAAAGGTTTCCTCTCTTTGCAACTTTACCCAACCAGCTACTCAATATTTGTCCACTCTTTTTCACAGGTTGATTAAGTGCGTTGAAGTGGATCACAATTTTTTCCCCACGTTCCAAGGACCACATTTGTGAAGTTTACATGACACGTGTTTACTTTCTCACCCTCCCTTGAGAATCTATGCATTGAAAACATAAATTTTATAAATATAATAATACTGTGATATCAAACTAGTTTTAAAGAGAATGTTTTATAATACAAAAATTACCAATTACCACGTATTCTTCATTATCATTGTTTTGACATTTTGTTCTTGTTAGGTCGGGCTCAGAATCACTTTGAGAATCAAGATCATCTTCAAGTTGATACTCATGCTCAGGTTCAACATCTTCTTGATGTTGTGAAGACCCAACTGGAGATTGATTTGACATAATAGCTCTGATTAAGGGAGAAATAGGTTTTGACCTAAACATGTTGAAATTGTATATATAAAAATATAAACATGCTTATAAAATTATTTAAATTTTACTAATTAAATTGTTTCCAAAATGAAACATGTTTCTTTGGATTTTATTGATTTCAAAAAATAATTATTAAAAAATAATTTTTAAAAAAATGCAATATGCATATGGACGTGTATATATAAAGCGTGTCTAAGCTATTTTGGCTGATTGCTAATTATTTGTGTATATAAAAGTAGAGTAGGTGAATACAGGGTTAAGAGTAGGTTAAGCGAGGTGTCTCAGGCGGCCACTATTTTGTCGAATTTGTGCCCTTGGAATGTCATTAATTTAAGAATTAATTAATTCCTTTGTTAATTCGAGCTTGGTGATCATTAAATTCATGGTTACCCTTCATTCTCATCCTTCCACATATATATGTATGATAATATCAACTTGCTTGTGCCATATATATATATATAATGCCATAACAAAAGACAAAACAAACCTCTTCCGACTAGATTGTCACTCCAAACTATTGCTTAAACAACATACAATATATATATATATATATATATATATATATATATATATATATAAATAAAATAATGAAATTTGTTTTTCTTTCCGACTAATCATCAATCCCACAAAACCACAATTCATCATCGTTGGCGGAATCAGATTTTACACGTTAAAGCAAGTTTTTGCTATATATATATATATATATATATATATATATATATATATACACAACAGTTTTCTGCTTCACTAACCCATTATTAAAAAGATTATTATTTAGCTGATCGAGCAAATAGCACGTACAAAATTAAATGAAACAAGTTGCACGCTACATTAATATATATTGACAAACATGAATACAACGTCACTACAGGAATTCAAACACTTCAAAACAATTACGTAATCACAATAACAAAAATAAAAAGAAAAAATAATATAATAATTTTTAACGTGATTTGGCATCTCTTGTCTACGTTCATGAGCCAATTATTATTTCACTACTTTTATAACTTTTGGGTGGAGAAAAACTGTTAAAACTCACTGAACCACAATACACAATTTTTCTAAACAAAACTGTGTGAAAATTCTCTCCAAGCTCACAACTCAAAACCCCAAATGCTCACTCAACCCTTGGATCCCTATATTGGTGTTTGATTGCTACACTCTCATCTGACCAACTATTCCTAGTTAAAGAATAAGGGTAATAGACTATGTCTCTTTATGTCTATATTTATAATAACTAGTACCCACATCTTTTTGACACATAGACGACGTGGAACTAAAACTACTTACAATAACACTTTTCTCCAATGTGTGATTTGAGGATAATCTCAACAAATTCCTCTTTCGACTCAAATCTCTGAATACTTCGATCTCTAATCCAGATTTGCCTCCACCCGATCAAAACCTCCCTGTTTTAATAGAGCCTTCAATAAAGAAAATCATTTTGGTTTTTCTTTACATGCCAAATGATTTGAAATCCGTAGATTGAGAATGTTCAGTATTTCGCTCTATCACTTTCAAGTACTTTCTTTCATTTTCCTTTGGTACTTTTTTTTCTTTCTCAAAATTTCTAGATTTCCTTTCTTTCGTGACAACTAATGTTTTTCACTTAACATATGAATCTACACTTTCCATTTTTAGGTTCTAGTATTAGATTCACTTAGTTTAGTTTCATTTTTCAGGTTTTTTCCTATAAGCATTATGAGCATTATCTTTATCTATTAACATGATGGCAAACAATAATATATTCAAGACTTGTTTCCAGAAGTGCTAAATAGTCCAATATCAAGAATTTAACCAAAGAAAATTAGTGTGTAAGCCCTGCAAGAAATAGTTCCAAAACAAATAATTAAACTTATAGGCCGGCTGTGTGAGAATCAACAAAGGTATAGCTTCCTTTTGTGAATTGCTTGATATATCACTCTTTTACTATTCCAATATTGAATATAATTGTTGTTATTTGTCTAAGTTTCAAACATATTCAAACATGGTCTAAAGTTGGTTAATGTCCAAACCAATTGTGGGATATCAAAGTTCAGCAAGTTATAAGGTTGCACACGTGTGTGCTTCAATTTTGAGCATGGGAAGGTCAGGCACACTGCTGTGGAAGTTTCTGCCCACAGCCAGGAGGTGTGCGCACAGCATCAGGAGGCTGCAGCATCAGGTCACGCCGCAGCACACAGCACCACACCAAAATGCACAGTATCACTTGGAGAGTGATGAAGGGCTGAGATTAAAGGAAGAACATGATCAAAGGGTCAAGAATGATTCACAAGATTGTCCAAGAATTAAGAGGCTATAAAAAGGGTTTCCTAGCCTCATTTCAAGTGGTGAAAAAGGTGTGTGAGAGAACCACACAGGTTGTGACATTGTGAGATCATTGTAAACACAAGAGAGAATTTTGTGAGAGACATAAACACAAGAAGGACTCTTGTAGTGAGGCTGGTTGTAAAGAAGAGAGGTTAGTAGAGAATTGATAGAAAGCATTGTAATAGGTCTATCACTTTCTCGTTCTCTTCTTGGTTCTTTAAGAACTTGGATTCTTGAAGGGTATTGCTGTAACTTTGTAAGAACCATTGAGATAGTGCAGAGAGTTCGGAGGAACTCACGGGGACGTAGGCACATTGCCGAACCTCGACAACAAATTGCTTGTCTTCTTTCTTTCTTTGATTTTCTGTTCTTGTGTTCGATTGCTGAAATTCTTTCTACAAGTCATTCAAGACTTGGGTGTTTGGAAGATCACCACCTGGGCATCTTGTCAAGGTGATTTCCAACAGTGGTATCAGAGCACAGCAGCTGGTTATCGGAACAAGAAGTAGAAGGTACGGAGCCAAGACTCCAAGAATCAAAGATCAAACTTCTTGGGTGATTCAAGAACGGTGTAAAGATCAAGATTCGGTCGGGTTCTTGAAGGTTGATTCAAGAACGGTGTTAAAGATCCATCTTCGATCTGTGTTCTTGAGGTTAAAGAAAGCAGTTTTGGTTAGTGCACAAATCTGCGATCTTGTCCGCAAAAGATGGCTTCAAATTTCTGTGTGGAGAAGTTTGATGGAAAGGGGGACTTTGCCCTATGGAAGCGGAAGATCAAGGAGGTTCTTGTACAGCAAAAAGTGGACTTGGCACTTGGAGAAGATGATGCTTTTCCAGCAAGTACCACGGAGGACCAGCAGACCGAGATGAAGAAGATGGCCTACAGCACCATTTTCTTGCACATGTCGGATAATGTCACAAGGGAGTGCGGAGACTCGGAGGATCCAGCTGTCATATGGAAGAAACTAGATGAGTTGTTTTTTACCAAGACTCTCTCGGATAAGAGGTATCTTCGAAAATGTATCTTTGCTTTTAAATTTGATCCTAAGGAAGAGTTGCAAGATAATCTTGATGCCAAGAAAAGGAGTGCATCAAGTGGTAAAGGGCTGTTCTTTAAAAGAAGGGCAGCAACTTGGTATGGCAGCAACCATGGCTACTACCGGGACAGGGGTAGATGAGAGAGCCATGGGAGAGTGCACAGCAGCATGTATGGCTACTACCGGGACATAGGTAGAGGAGAGAGCCATGGGAGAGTGCACAGCAGCATGTATGGCTACTACCGGGATAGAGGTAGAGGAGAGAGCCATAGGAGAGTGCACAACAGCATGCATGGCTACTACCGGGACAGAGGTAGAGGAGAAAGCCATGGGAGAATGCATTCCAAACTGAGATTTGGAGGGAAGAGCTGCTACTACTGCCATAAGGAGGGTCATGTCAAGAAAGATTGCAAGAAGATGACAAGGTATAGAGGAGGAAGCCATACCAAGAATGGAGAGGCTTCGGTTGCAAAAACAGAACAACAAGATGGTGGTGTTCTTGTTGTGTGCTCGGATGTGAGCAAGGGGCAAGAAGGCAGCGGGAAATGGATCTTGGATACCGGGTGCACTCATCATATGTGCCCTCAGAAAGAATGGTTCAAGAATTTCAAGAAGATCAATGATGAAAGGGTCTTCTTGGGGAATGATAATTCTTGCCAAGTGAGAGGGATTGGAGACATCCAATTGAGGATGTTTGATGGAGTCACAAGGCTGCTAGAAAATGTGAGGTATGTTCCAGATTTGAAGAGGAACTTAATCTCATTAGGGCAGCTGGATTCCATGGGCTATACATGCAAGATAGAGGGAGGAAAGATCAAGGTGGCCAAGGGATCTTTGGTAGTGATCAAGGCAGCAAGAAACGATGGACTCTATGAGATGATCGGAAAAACAGAAACCAATGCTCAAGCAGCAAGCTTGATGGCTGAGCTGGACAAGGCAGCCCTTTGGCACACTCGCTTGGGATACATGAGCGAAAAGGGCCTGCAAGTGCTTAGCAAGGAAGGTCTACTTGGTGGTGACAAAATAGAAAAAATGGATTTCTGTAAGAGCTGTGTTTTTGGGCAGCAACATCGGGTCAGCTTCAACACCAGAGTGCACAAGTCTAAGGGCATTCTTGACTACATTCATGCGGACCTTTGGGGACCAGCAAAGACACCAACACAGGGAGGTAACATTTACTTTCTGTCTTTAATTGATGATTATTCAAGAAAAGTGTGGGTTTATTTAGTGAAAAATAAATCAGATGCATTGAATAAGTTAGTGGTGTGGAAAGGGCTGGTTGAGACTCAAATGGGTAGAGTAGTTAAGGAGATAAGAACCGATAATGGCTTAGAAATTTTTAACCAAGAACTTGATCAATTCTGTAGGTTAAATGGCATTCTAAGACATAGGACGGTTGTGGAAACCCCTCAGCAAAGTGGAGTTGTGGAGTGGATGAATAAGACCCTTAGGGAAAAGGTTAGATGCATGTTAATAGGATCCGGGTTACCAAAATATTTTTAGGGAGAAGCTGTAGCTACAGCTGCATGTTTGATTAATAGATCACTCTCTAGGATTGTATACCATAAGACTCCCGAAGAGTTGTGGAGTGGAAAACCCCCTGAGTTGGACAACCATAGGACTTTTGGGTGTGCTGCGTATGGACTCCAAAAGGAGGATAAGCTTAGCCCAGGATCTAGAAAATATGTGTTTCAAGGATATGAGGAAGGGGCTAAGGGGTACAGGTTGTTGTCCTTAGAAAAAGAAGGATTTAAACTCATAATAAGTAGGGATGCTATTTTTAATAAATTACTATTTCCCTACTTGGAGAATACTAACCCTGCAGGGGCTAGTGAGCAAACCAATTCAGAAATTGTTGAACATAGCATCAAGGGAGATTTTGTTTAGGTAGAGCAAAGGAGGCAAGAGGGTTCGGACCAGGTAGAGCCCTCGGATGATTGCCAAGCTCAAGAAATTCAAGAAGAGGCTGAATAAGAAGAGGATGCTGCAGCAAGTCAAAAGGACTTTCAGCTCATAAGAGACCGGGAAAGAAGGCTGGTTGGACCACCTTCATGATGTGGGTTTGCGGATGCTGCGGATGCAGCGGCTCCTTGGACAGAAGGAGAGATGAGTGAACAAGAAACTTACACGGATGCCATGGAGTGTAAGGATTCGTCAAAGTGGCAGCTAGCTATGGAGGAAGAAATGGATTCTTTGAGGAAGAACAACTTCTGGGAATTGATGAAAATTCCAGGAAATCAGAAAGTTGTGGAATGTAAGTGCACTTACAAGATCAAAGAAGGGTGCCCTCCAAGAGATGAAGTCCGGAACAAGGCTAAGCTGGTGGCGAATGGGTTCACAAGAAGAGAAGGCATAGGTTTTATAGAAACTTTCTCACCTGGACACAAGGTGGAGAAGATGGTGAGTATCTTCACCTATGTCATTGATGGGCTGTTAGTTTGGAACAGCAGGAAGATGATGGAAAGGTTTACATCTCAACTCAGTGAGGAGTTCGAGAGGAAGGATCTCAGCCTTACACAAAAGATCCTTGGGATGAGGAGAATCATCCGGGAAAGGAAGAGAAACAGGTCAAGTGTTTCTTGGATAATGGATGTTTTCAGCAAATGTGTGAGTAATCCTGGAAAAGAGCGTTGGCTTGGGATGAAGTGGTTGCTGAGGTACATGGAGGTTCAGTGGCAGCCAGTGGTAGCACTCATAACAACCATGGCAGAATGCATAGCGGCTACGGAAGCCATAAAGGAGGCTATGGGGTGCAAAGGGCTGTTGGACGAGTGGGAGGTCCTAAAAGAATAGGTGGTGGTATCTTTGGATAGCCAAAGTGCGGGGCACTTTTGGAGGAATCCAGTGTTTCATGAGGGGACAAAGCATATGGATGTTTGGTATCATTACATTCTGGAAAATGGTACGAAATGATGCATTCATGTTGACAAGAAGACCACGGAGAAAAGTCCTGCAGATTTAGGCACCAAGGTTCTACCTCTAAGAAGGTCCAATCATTGCCTTGGACTTCTTAGGAATGGAGTTGGTTAATTGATAACTCCAGACGAGTTTGGATCCCGAAGCTTTCTGCACAATGGTTCAGGTTTTTGAACTCTTAGACAAAGGTAGAGATTGTTGTTATTTGTCTAAGTTTCAAACATATTCAAACATGGTCTAAAGTTGGTTAATGTCCAAACCAATTGTGGGATATCAAAGTTCAGCAAGTTATAAGGTTGCACACATGTGTGTGCTTCAATTTTGAGCATGGGAAGGTTAGACACACTGCTGTGGAAGTTTCTGCCCACAGCCAGGAGGTGTGCGCACAGCATCAGGAGGCTGCAGCATCAGGTCACGCCGCAGCACACAGCACCACACCAAAATGCACAGCATCACTTGGAGAGTGATGAAGGGCTGAGATTAAAGGAAGAACATGATCAAAGGGTCAAGAATGATTCACAAGATTGTCCAAGAATTAAGAGGCTATAAAAAGGGTTTCCTAGCCTCATTTCAAGTGGTGAAAAAGGTGTGTGAGAGAACCACACAGGTTGTGACATTGTGAGATCATTGTAAACACAAGAGAGAATTTTGTGAGAGACATAAACACAAGAGGGATTCTTATAGTGAGGCTGGTTGTAAAGAAGAGAGGTTAGTAGAGAATTGATAGAAAGCATTGTAATAGGTCTATCACTCTCTCGTTCTCTTCTTGGTTCTTCAAGAACTTGGATTCTTGAAGGGGATTGCTGTAACTTTGTAAGAACCATTGAGATAGTGCAGAGAGTTCGGAGGAACTCACGGGGACGTAGGCACATTGCCGAACCTCGACAACAAATTACTTGTCTTCTTTCTTTCTTTGATTTTCTGTTCATGTGTTCGATTGCTGAAATTCTTTCTACAAGTCATTCAAGACTTGGGTGTTTGAAAGATCACCACCTGTGCATCTTGTCAAGGTGATTTCCAACAATAATCTCAAAGCATGTTAACTCAGTCATAAATAGCAACTCTAATGAAAATGTACTAATTATCACAAAGCCACAGTAAAAAAAGAAGTGCTTAAGGTGCATAGAAGTCAGAATTTACTGGGATTGAAAAACCAAAAACTCATAGAAACTCATCTGATTCCAACAAAGTCACCGTTGACATCTCTGGCAAAAACCACAAATATGTATATATAGAAGTCAGAATTTATTCGGATTGAAAAAGAGCAAAGTAAACATTTAATAAATTAAAAACTTAGAATTTACCAACAACTTATAGAAACTCATCTGAATCCAATTTTTCAAGTTCATCCAAGTTTTTCTATACAATAAGTGAACCTTGTTAATTAGTGCACATATTGATCTTACATAACCAACAAAACACAAATAGCAAATTGAGAAATATGTACCAGAAGAAAACAAATCAGCATGTCAAATATTTTTTTCCCTGAACCATTTTATCAGTTTACAACTCCTTTTTCAATTTTCCAGGTATTTCCAACCTCACATTTCCAGCAATTATAAACTGATTATAGAACCCTTGACTCAACTTCAGCATCACAACTCAATGCTATTGTTGGGAATTTTTCCAAATTAGGCTGAAGCATATTAATTTGAGATTCAATAAAACCACTCCACAACACATAAAAGAAATAAATAAAGATGAAAATAATATGAGTAAGACCCTGCCAAACCACGTAAATTTTATGTGCTCGTACTCTTATTTTTATATTTGTATATTTCTTTTCATTAAATTGATGGTGTTGATGGTTTATTGAAGAATTGGAGACTCTATTTTACCAAATCTCATCTTACTGCAAAAATCGCAAAAGGAAATCAAGTAAATTGAGGAGAAAAAAATTGGAGAGAGAGATCATTAACCTAAAAATCCAAAAGTGCTTTCAGTATCAATTACCAAGAGAATCGAAATTCAAACCCAATTATATGTTTATACTTTATATGATTTTGAAAAGCATGCAAAGGAAAAAAGTTAAGAAAGAAAAAGGCCGTTGACTACGAACCTCCATCGGTTCTTTTTCTTCTCCACGGCGAACCCAAGGGTAGGTTGAACTGAGAGACCAAAAGACCACGCCGAAAATTTACTTCTATGAGTGAAGTTTGTGAAGAATAAAGGAAGACCACAGTGAAGGAGTTGAGTAAAGCTAGGGAAGAAGAGAGGATGAGCATAAAGCAAGGGGTTTAGGCATGGCACGCAGGACAACAGATTAAAAACACTAGAAGTTTAAATTGCACCGAGACCACGTTCAAATTTGAAATAAAATTAACCAAATAAATTTTTTAAAAAAAAATTTATGATTTATTTTAAAACATTAATTTTTATTGATAAACAATTTTAAAATAATTTTTAAAAAAAAAATTAAAATTTTAATTGGATATTACTTTTCATGATATCTAAAATACTTTTAATGTTAAAATATCTCCAAATGATTATGATACATTTAATAATTCTATTTATCAATTATTTTTATAATACAAAATTTTAAATTATTTGAATTCATATTTTTCTAGTATCATTTTAATTTTTAAAATAGAAAATTTTATCTTTAATTTTTATTTTATGATGACTTTTGATATTTATTTATTTGATATGTTAGACATTTTAATTTTATAAAAAAAAAACATATCAACTATATTTTCATTTAAAATATTTAGTTTTTTATGACGATTTTTTATTTTCATTTATTTTAAGAAGTGATAGGTAATGATATTATAATATTTTTTAAAATATAAAATATATGAAATAAAATTTGTTTTATATCATATAGTATAATATAAATCCATTTAAAATATTTTTTAATATTTTTTTTAAAAATCTTAAAAATTCGTTGTTAAATATATTTCATCTTTAATGCTTTTATTTTTTAAAAAGTAACATTTATGATACGCTTTGGTAATCATCAAAGTAATATCTAATTAAAATTTTAATTCTTTAAATAAATTTATTTTAGATTGTTTGACAGTGAAAATTGAATTTTTAAAATAAATTATGAGTTTTATAAATATTTAGTATGTTAATATCATTTCAGTAAACATATAAATAATTCAGTATAATTTTTTCAAAAAAAAATTGGGCGGCTGTCAAAAAAACCATTTTGCCTATCGGTAGATTATAAATAATCTAGACATTTACCCAAAGAACAGTTCATTGTAGCTAAGATTCCCATCAAATATTTTATTTATTTGTCTGGACTATTCTACGATTATGATTTTGTTTATGATAAACATTATCTTAAATTATAATAAACATTATAATGAAATCATTAACATTAAAATTTTATTTTAGATATAATTAAAAAGAGGTGGTTAAATTTTAATATTTGGTTTTTTAAATGACAATCTTGTGGTTTGGATAATATTAATGAATTTAATTTTTGTTTATTTCAAACATAAAATTCATTTCAAATCTACAGATTAAATAAATTATACTAAACATGAAAATTCATTGAGTTTAATTGCAAATGAATTATAGTTTCAATTCATTAATGAACTAAATTCTATACTTAAGGTCATAACAAACAGAGTGTAAAGTTTATTTACAACTTTTATCAATTTCGATAAGATTTGTTTAAAATTTACAAATGAATTCTACATTTTTTATTGGCAACCCAAACATGTAATCAATTCATTTGTAAATAAATTTCATATTTTATTAACAAACCAAACATAATAATCTATAAAATTCAATTCTATAAAACTATATAATTCATTTAAACGAAACAGAGTGTTAATGTTCCTGATTTTAGTGTAGTAGCTGTTTGGTTTGTAAGAGAATAGACCACTTTTAAAAAATTTCTCACTCAATTGAACATGAAATTCAACTGAAAGGATTGTTTCAAACCAAATCAGCAACATTTTGTTGAGCCAAAAAGGGTTAATTACAAGATTTACTTCGAGATAGAGAGGGTTTAAGTGGGTCGACATCACATAATATGTACCATTTTTTTTTTCAAGGACCAAAAAAAAAAAAAGAACTGAAATGAAATCCCAAGAAACCGAAGAATGATGAAAATTGCAACAGCCATGAGCATATTTCGTTATGCAATTCTTCCATGCTCGTTTTACAAAGAGTTGCATAACCCCGTATGGTGGGATGACAAAAACTCCACTCTAAACGAAAACTCAACATTTTTTTATTCAATGACAGTAATTTTGAAGGAAATTTTACATTTGCAGGAACGAGGTTGAAGATTTTTAAAAATCTTCGGTGATTATAGATACGAGCACAAAAAACACTTTTTGATCGTTAAGTCCTTTTTCCCAAACTTAATCTCTGTTAATATTTTTGTGATTTTGTGTGGATTGAACATTTATTTAGTATTATGATATTGTCTAATAACGTTGTAGATTATCTCATGCATAGTGATATTGTGAAGTTGTTTTTTTGTATAAATTTAGTGTCATTGAGTTTTTTTTTTAATAAAAAATAGAGTTAACGGGAAATTTTTGATTTATTAATGAGAAATTTCCATCTTTGTTTATGAGTAAAAACAGGGACAAAAATTTATGTCTTTGAAAATACTTGTTGAGGACAAATACGAAAGATAAAAAAAATCTCATAAAAGACAAAGACAATGATGTAAAAAAAATAATTGTGAGAACCAACAACAATTTACTAATTAGTTATTATCTCAAAGTCAAATTACTTGGATGTGTGTAAAGTTTTAGGTTGAATTTTAATACCATCCCCTCTGTAGAGATAAATAGTCTATTTGGTTTATGGACAGAATTACAATAAGATAAAATTAGAAGGGATTAAAGTGGGATTACCTTAATACCATGTTTGGTTCACAAAATTTTTAAGTTTGGGTTAAAGTGAGATAACAAGTATAAAGACAAAAATGCCTTTACAAACCCAATATAATCATTGAATATGTTAAACCCACAATTCTCCATAATTTCTTCCCTATTCAGGTCGTCTTCTTCCCTCTTCAGTTCTTCTTCCCTTTACTACCCATCAACCACCATTAACTTCTTTTACTACCTCATCAACCACCATCAGCTTTCTTAGAACTAAACATACCAAACCTTAATAAAAAATCTCTCTCCTTCACACCATATTTACATAAACCATCACAAACCTAGGAAGGTAGATCTGACCAGGGGAAGGAGAAGAGAAAGGGAAAGGTAAGGCATGAAGGATGAGGAGAAGGAGGAAGGGTAGGAGAAGGAAGGCGCGGAAGAGGAGGGGGGAAGGAGAAGGGAAAGGGAAAGAAGAAGAGGCGCGGGGAAGAGGAGGTCAGTGGGAGGAAAAGGGAGAGGGAAAGGTAAGGTGTGAGGAGGAGAAGGGAGGTGCAGAGAAGGAGAAGGGTGAAGGATAAGGGAAAAGGAAAGAAGAAGATGCGCGGGGAAGATGAGGCTAGGGGGAGGAGAAGGGAAAGGGAAATGTGAAGCGTGGAGGAGGAGGAGAAGGGGGGAGGTGCAGGGAGGAAGAAGCCATAGGGAGGAGAAGGGAAAGAGGTGTGGGGAGGAGAAGGCCAAGGGAAAGAGGATGGAAAAGGAAAGGTGAGGCACAGAGAAGGAATAGGAAGGCACGAAGGAGGAAGAGGGGGAAGGAAGGAAGAGTGGGAAGGAGAAAAGAGAAAGGAGAAAGGAGAAAGGAGAAAGGAAAGGGAATGGTGAAAAGAGCTGTCACACATTGGGGAAGAAGAAGATAGGGGAAATAAGAAGAAAGATGAAAGGTCAAGTGGTCTG
Organism: Bretschneidera sinensis; assembly: GCA_023935145.1. Classification (NCBI taxonomy): domain Eukaryota; kingdom Viridiplantae; phylum Streptophyta; class Magnoliopsida; order Brassicales; family Akaniaceae; genus Bretschneidera; species Bretschneidera sinensis. The sequence continues at coordinate 106,321,933 of CM043703.1, read as the reverse complement.
TAAAAAAAAAAATTAATCATAATTGGTGGGATTAAGTCTGTCCCATGGGGGTTGAGACAAATTTTGTGAGATATGCATTAGTTTTGTCCTTCATTAATCCGAAATATACAGTAAAAAATGCAAACCAAACATGGACAAGGGATTGAGGTAGCATTAGATTAGTCCTATCCATCATCTATACCAAATACCAAACAAGCCCAAAGAGTTTGGATTAGAAAAAATAGGGATAAGTTTGAATTTATTTATGTAAAAAAATAATAATTATGACCTAATATTTATTGGCGAGTATGCGAGATAACCTATCTATTTACTCATTTTGTTAAAAAAAATAAAAATAACTGTGAATTGATTAGATGGGTAAAATAAACTTTTAGTAAACTAAATACTAGAGGATAGTGAAGTGAAACAATAACCGTTATTTAACGCATGTCTATGGTTAAATTTAAAATGACATTAATGCATGTGAAATCCAAACCCCAAAATAATATAAATAAATCCACAAGAGAGAGAGGGTTGCATTATTGGGCTCAGGTTTGGCCAACCCAAAATAATCCATGAATTGATCGCAAAAAAATTGGGCTTTGATGATATATGGACTACATTTCATAGCCCAACCTAGAAAATCTATATTAACTAGGATTTGGGAATCCCTCCATGCTCAGCTCTCCTAAAATATTTCGCTCAAGTTGAGCGCCAAAACTATCTTATTTTACCAAAATCTCCTTTCCTTATTTTATAAAGTACAAACTACCAAAATGACAAAAACACCTGGGTTGTAAGTTGATCTCACTATTCCATGTTATTACACTATTCTTCACAAATAACACAGAACAAACCAAACAGAGTACTGCAACCTGCACCATGGTCACCAACACGAAGAGATGTATCTTGGACACCTTGTTATCATGAATAAAGACGCAATCAGAACATACATTCACAATCTAATTTTTTTATTCAATTGGTTAATGAAGGTATTAAGAGTCCAATTAGCTTTTTAATAGTTCGCATGTCTTCCACATACGATTTCCTTTCCTCCAAATTCCACAAATGACGCTCAAGGGGTATTTCCGTACTTTCCTCTTTTTTTAACCCAACCAATAAATAAACAAAAATGTAGTACTCCTATAAAAACAAAGAGGAGTAAATAAAAATAAAAATAACACCAAGGTTTCGTCTTTCAGACCAAGAACACAACCCCGAGGGAGCGAGAGAACACAACCCCGAGATATATCAGAGAAACGAAGAAGAAGAATACACACGAAAGAGTTTGATAGAGAGACATATATCTTTTGGCGTTCTTATTTCCTCCACTTTTCTTGATCTGTCTTCAATACATAAGTCTCTCTTCACACGTTGTTTGATTCGCAGCTCTCGTAGATTTTCTCGCCGATCTATCGTCTCAGCTCCTTCTTTCTTTGGTAATTTTCCTTTACTTTCTCTATCTTCAATTTCAATTCTTTGTTCCAGTTTTCTTCAATTCAAACCCTAGGGTTTTAACTTGAAAGCCTATTCGGTTAAAATTTTTACGCTTGCTACTATGTATATTTGTATGTATCGTTTTCAATGGAACCCTACATTTCTGTTTGGTGTTGATTTCTTAGTGCAATTCTGTGGATTAAGGTTTTGAATTGGAGCGAAGACATAGAGGACTGAAGGCAAATTTTGCAGCATGAGCATCAATAGCCCTGGGATTGGGGAGAACTAGGGTTTCAAGGAAAAGAGGGGAAGAGGTGGGATTTCCATGGGCGAAGGAGGCGTCGCATGCATGCCTTTGCAGCATATCATGGAGAGGTTTCCAATTGCAGAGAAGACGCTTTGCGGAGGCAACAACAACAAGAACAGTAATACTATCAACAATGGGTTCACTTCCAAGCCAGTTAAGCTCCCAGACTCACAACAGAGAAAGAAGAAGATGGTGAAGGTCAAGAAATTTGTTTCCGTGAAGAAGGGGGAACGGCAGCAGCAGGAGAAGAGTCAATCCGTATTGGAGAAAACAGGTGAGACCGGTATCGGAGAAGTTGAGAATGGTGGTCATTGTGAGCAGAAAGAAGAAGTGGAAGAGGGTGAATTGGGGACTTTGAAATCCCCGAGGGAAGTGGAAAATGGAGAGTTCGTGCCCGAGAGGTCGTCTCGAAGGAGTGAGATTGAGAGGGGAGAGATTGTTAGTGAGAAATGGAGGAAAGAGGAGGTGGAGAAGGGAGAGGTTGTTTCAATGAAATGGCGGAAAGGAGACGTGGAAAAGGGGGAGATAGTGCCAGATAAGGGAAGGAAAGGTGAAGCTGAAAAGAAAGAATCTGGGTCATGGAGAGACTCTAGAGATGAAATTGAGAAGGGAGAGTTCATTCCAGATAGATGGCATAAAGGGGATATAGTGATGGACGAGTACAGTCACGGAAAATTGCGCAGGTACGAATCAGGTAAGGAGAAGGGCTGGAAATATGATCAGGAACGTACACCACCTCCCGGGAGGTATTCAAATGGGGACATTTACCGCCGGAAAGAATCCGGTAGAAGTGGTGGTCAGCATACCAAAAGTTCTTCCAGGTGGGAAGGTGGCCAGGAGAGGAGTATAAGAATCAGTTCGAAAATTGTGGATGAGGAAGGTACATATAAGAGTGAATACAGCAATGGTAAGAACCATGGAAGAGATTACTCTTCTGGTAACAGGTTGAAGCGGCATGGAGCTGATCCCGATAGCAGTGAGCGCAAACATTATGGAGATTATGTGAGCTCGAAAAGTAGGAGGGTTTTTGATGATAACGTCCGTTCTACCCACTCAGAGCACTATTCACGCCATTCTGTTGAGAGATTCTACAGAAATTCTTCTTCATCAAGAATATCTTCTTTGGACAAGTATTCTACTAGGCATCATGAATCTTCTGTTTCGTCCAGAGTGGTTTATGACAGGCATGGGCCCAGCCTTTCTGAGAGGTCCCCACTTAATCGGACCAGGTATTATGATTACAGGGAGCGGAGCCCAGTCCGTCATGAGAGATCCCCACATGCTCGTGAAAAGTCCCCATATGATCGGAGCCGTCATCATGATCATAGAAACCGAAGTCCTAGTTATGCAGAGCGATCCCCACAGGATCGAGCTAGACCCCATGAACGCAGGGAACGGACCCCAAACTATTTGGAACGATCCCCTCTTGATCGGAGTAGGCTCAATAATTATAGAGAAACAGGCCGAAAAGGTGGATCAAGTGAGAAACGTAACTCTCAGTATGGTAATAAAGGGCAAGAGGAGAAGCTCAGCCAGAAGGATTCTATTGGAAAATACTCACTTTTACCAGCTAAAGAATCCCAAGATAGAAACAGTGTGCATAATTTTAATGTACTGGATGAGAACATTGCCACCTGTGAGTCTCTAAAAGAAGAGAAGGCTCGTAGTCCAAGCATAAATTGCAAAGAATCTCCGCAAGTTGTTGGAGCTCCTCCTGAGGAGTTGCCGTCCATGGAGGAAGATATGGATATATGTAACACGCCACCTCATGTCCCTGTGGTGGCTGATTCATCCACAGGGAAATGGGTTTACCTTGATTATTATGGTGTGGAGTGTGGGCCTTCAATGTTATGCGACCTTAAAGCACTTATGGAGGAAGGGGCCCTTTTGTCAGATCATTTGATCAAGCACTTAGATAGTGATAGGTGGGTAACCGTTGAAAATGCAGCATCGCCGTTGGTGTCTTTGAATTTTCAGTCCATTGTATCAGAGGCTGTAACGCAGCTGGTCAGCCCACCAGAACCTCCTGGTAATCTGTTGGCAGATGCTGTAGATAGTATTCAGATTGTCGAGGAGACGCAGGCTCCTTTGCCACAACCCATTTGTTGGTCAGATGGCAGTGCAACTAAGTTAGAATCTTTAGAAGATCTCCACATTGATGAAAGGGTTGGAGCCCTGTTAGAGGGTTTTACTATCATTCCTGGCAGGGAACTTGAGACTGTTGGGGGTAATGAATTCTTTGTATTCATTATTAGCCTTTTCTGTTAAGAATCTTAAAATTTGTTCTTATGATTGTTTTTGTAATTCTCACCTATCCTTCCAGGAGGAGATTTCTTATTTTTACCCATTTTTTTTTTGGAATTTTATCATGTTGCAGAAGCTTTGCAAATGACATTTGAACATGGGGAGCGGGAGGGATGGACAATTTTTGAAGGTACATGTTCCATTTTTTTGAGAGGAAAAGGTGCATCTTTCATTGGCATTGTTTGTACTTCATTCAATATTTAGTTCTATTTATTTTTTTGTAGCAACTGTGATATTTTTTTATATATATTTCGGTTGACATACTGATATTGCTTATTTAGGAGTGCCATATGCTGACAATTGAATTTTTTGTTCCAACTTTGAAAATATTTTGTATTGATGACGATTGTGGGCCCTGTTATTTAATCATTTGTGAATTATTTCTTAATCTGGTTGTTGAATGAATTTTGGATTCTACTATTCTGTTAGTCTCTATATGATACTGGTGGGGTTGGTATACTGTACTTTTGCCCCTTCTCCCCCAGGAATTTCTAATTCCAGGAACTGCTATGTTTGCTTAAGTTGTCCCCTCTGCATTTGGCGCACTGGTGTGTGAGGCAGGGTTCGAATCCCCCCACCCTCACTTTGTAAACTGATAAAAAATGTTTTTCTAAGTTAGCTGTAAACTGACATTATCTTTTTCTCAATTAGAAAATCACATAGCACCTCAAATGTTTCATTGACTGTCACTTTAACCTAGGGTTATTTTTCATGACAACTCAAAGTTGAAAACAGCTTAGAAAGCTGTGGTCTAAATGAACTGTTGGTATCGCAGACGAGTTGGAGAAGTTTCAATATCAAGTCAAGTCAGTTCTTCTATGTAGTTTTATACAAAATTAAACAAGATGTACTTTATCTTAAATAAATAAAAAAATTAAACAAGATGTAACAATGATATTCTTTACTTTAGTATTAAACCTTTTATGTAAAAGTACTGAAAACTAGTTTGGATGCTCATGCTTCCTCGTATAGCTTAAGGCATGCATGTCATGAAAAAAGTCTATTATGGACGTATGCAGGTTTTATCTGGCATCTAGCTCACATAGCGGACCAGGATAATAAAAAAGCTGATGAATTCTCAAGATCTTCTGATGTCAAGTCAAGGGAAGCTGGGGAATTCAGGTTAAGTGCACCCTCTGATAAGGATCATGGCTTTGTCAGTGGCGATGTGGGTGACTGGTTTTCTGGCCAATGGTCATGCAAGGGAGGGGACTGGAAGAGGGATGATGAAGCTGGCCAAGATAGACCTCATAGAAAGAAACTTGTCCTCAATGATGGTTTCCCATTGTGCCAGATGCCAAAGTCTGGGTATGAGGACCCTCGTTGGAATCATAAGGATGATCTCTATTATCCTTGTCACAACAGAAGGCTTGACCTTCCTCCTTGGGCTTTTTCTTGCCTAGATGAAATAAATCAAATTAAGCCTGCTGTTGTAAGGGGAGTGAAGGGAACCGTGCTTCCAGTAGTCAGGATAAATGCATGTGTGGTTAAGGAGCATGGTTCATTTATTTCTGAGTCTCGCACGAAAGTTCGAGGGAGAGAGAGGTACTCGTCAAGGACTGCTCGACCACTCTCTGCAACTAGTGATGTCAAGAGAGCATTGGCTGAAAGTGATTCTCAATCAATTTCTGCCAATGATCAAGAGTCACATAGCTCTTGGAAGGGTAGCACATCCATTAACACCCCTAAAGACCGTCTTTGCACAGTTTATGACTTACAATTGCATTTGGGTCACTGGTACTACCTTGATGGTGCTGGGCACGCACGAGGGCCTTCATCATTGACAGAGCTGCAGCTCTTAGCAGATCAAGGTACTATCCAAAAGCACAGCAGTGTTTTCAGAAAATTTGATAAAGTTTGGGTTCCAGTTACCTCTGCCTCAGGAACTTCTGTAGTCACTGCCAAGATTCAAAAGGAGAACCATGCATCATCTGCTGATTCCTCAGGATTTCCTCTCCCACAGTCACAGAGTGCTGCCCTTAGTGAAAATAACACAAATTTGAGTTCATTTCACAGCCTTCATCCACAGTTCATTGGTTATACCCGTGGGAAGCTCCATGAATTGGTAATGAAATCATATAAGAGCCGGGAGTTTGCTGCTGCCATAAATGAGGTTTTAGATCCATGGATCAATGCAAGACAGCCAAAGAAAGAGATGGAAAAGCTTATTTACCAAAAATCAGGTATGGATATATAAGTCCCTTTCAATTTATCAGAGGCATCTAGGGTTGAATTTAACATAGAGCATATTTGTGTTAGAATGAGATTTTTAACATTTTAAGTGAGGGATCTATTACTCGCCCTTGAGCTAGGTTATGACCTATGTTTTATGTTCCGGCCATATCACCCATTCTCTCATTTTGTTTCTGTGATCTCGTGTGTGTGTATATATATATATATATATATATATATATATATTGATAAGTGTGATCTCGTATATTATTTAGTTTTTTATAATGTATTTTAACTCGTAATTATTATTGGAAGTGTGGATCCATCATTCTGCACAATCTGCTACATGCACCGTTTTCTCTTGGAGATTTTTCTTTCATGTTCCATTAACCATTTACAAGTGATCAAGAATGTCTTGAGTCTCTTGCGTAGCCTTTTGACTACTGGTTCTCTTGCATTTCTTTTGTAGTTTTTTTTTTTGTTTTTTTAAGAAGTGGATTTGTGATTGATTTCCCACTTTTCTAAAAAAGTTTTTCTTGTATAGTTTTCATATACTAGGGCCATGCTTCCTGTTCTTTTCAGCAATTTATATATCAAATAAAACAAACATGCATCTATTACAACACAACTAAAAAAGCCATAGTTTTTGCCCTAGTTTCTGATATTGAAATGGCAGTCATGTCCTTTTCTCCCTCTTTCAGCCCGAACTCTTTTGGCTTTCCTGTGGTACATTCATTTTTGTGTGTGCGTCCATCATATTTTATTTTCTTTTACCTGGTAGAATTAGTAAGACTTTTATTTTGTTTCTGTTATATTTTATTTTCTTGGGGATGCTTCTCTGGCTGCGAACTAAAGAAGGTGGCATGTAGTTATGTGTGCATTTCCATTTTTTTGTTATATATCTATACACACATATATTGAACTATATTACAATTCTGATGCTTTTATCTTTTCGGTGGATGTTTCTGGGCTTGTATTCTCCTGAAGGTGATGCACGTGCCAGCAAAAGAGCTCGGATGCTGGCTGCTGAGAGTGAAGAAGAGTGTGAAATGGAAGATATGCAGTTAGTTCAAAAGGACGAATTAACATTTGAGGATTTATGTGGCAATGCGACCCTCCATGTAGAAGAGAGTTCATGTTCTGAAACTGAGTTGGCGAGCTGGGGTTTGTTGAATGGTCATACGCTGGCACGAGTCTTTCATTTCTTGAGATCTGACATGAAATCCCTTGCATTTGCTTCTGTGACTTGTAAACACTGGAGAGCTGCTGTCAGGTTTTACAAAGATATTTCAAGACAGGTTGACTTATCATCTGTTGGTTCTAATTGTACTGACTCCATAATCTGGAATATCATGGTAAGTTTTCTATTTTGTTTAACATAAAAGGACATGAGAAATATTTTGGTTTATCCCAGGTTTAATGTTATTGTTTTCTTGCAGAATGGTTATAGCAAAGAAAAGGTAAATTCTATGGTTCTCATTGGTTGCACAAACATCAGTTCCAGCATGCTAGAAGAAATTGTTCATTTGTTTCCCAGTCTATCTTCTATAGACATTAGAGGATGCAATCAGTTTGGGGAGTTGGCCCTCAGATTTCCAAATGTTAATTGGTTCAAGGGCCGAAGTTCACGTGATGCAAGGATCTCTGAAGAGTCACATTCTAACATAAAGAGTCTGAAACAGAGAACTGAGAAAGCTTCATCAGTTTCTAAAACTAAGGGTCTGGGTAGTAATATGGATGATTTTGGTGACTTGAAGGATTATTTTGATAGTGTATACAAGAGAGATTCAGCAAATCAATTATTCTGTCAAAATTTATACAGACGTTCAAAACTGTTTGATGCGAGAAGATCTTCATCCATTCTATCTAGGGATGCCCGTATTAGGCGATGGGCCATAAAAAAATCTGAAAATGGATATAAGCGGATGGAGGAATTCCTTGCTTCGAGTCTTAAGGACATCATGAAGGAGAATACCTTTGATTTTTTTGTGCCCAAGGTACTTTCAGTAATTTGTTTTGTGTTTTGATTTGCCATAGATGTCTTTTGCGCATATTTTGAAAATATCCAATCCTCATGTCTCTTGTTGACCAGGTTGCGGAAATTGAGAAAAGAATGAAAAAAGGCTATTACATTAGCCATGGATTGGGTTCTGTCAAGGAGGACATAAGTCGAATGTGCAGGGATGCAATAAAGTAAGGTTTCTAGCTGTCTCTTTCTGTCCTGCATTAACTGCCTTGGTTAAAAATATTAGTACAACATATCAAGCCTTTGCAGAATTGACGCCATATTGTTGTTAATTGTGGGATAAATTCCCTCTGAGGCCGTTCAGAGGTTCAGTGAAAATTGTTTGAGTAGAAAATTCCAACTACAGCCCTAAGTCAAAACATTTTTTTAAAAAAAAAAAAATCAAAACACTCTTTAGGTCCAACATCTTTCCATGGGGCTGTCATTTTTTTTGTTGTGTTTTGCGGATATTAGGTTGCTGATGTTGATTGTACATTCTTATTCCTCTTGAAGTTCAGCTCAACTCAGCTCAACTCAACTCGACTAAGCCTTAATCCCAAACTAGTTGGGTCTGCTAAATGAATCCTTTTCCAAAAAAAAAACCTGTTAAGACCGTATCTTTATTCTTTATTCTCTTTCATTATTGCTTTGACCCTTCATTTTACCTTGCGACACCCCAAATATGGACTCTTCCCTACAACTCTCCAAATCAAAGGAAAACTAACAAAAATTAGACGAGTCTAACACTTGGAATAACTTGGACACCTAGTCGAGTCCGAGCAACATAGGTCTCTTTGTTAAGTTCATACTATGTATACATGGGGAATGCTAACTTGCCTTACTTAAGGCACAAGTTAGCATTGTTCCACAATTTACTTGGACCAAAATTGCCTATAAGTTTAGCTTGATGAAAGGGTGATAAAAGGCAGAATGGTAGACAAAGACTGATCAGGAGTTGCAGTGTGGCTTTTGAGGCCTGGTGAGAGATTTTATTATGCAAGACTTGGATTATTTCAGCTAACAATTTGGTTCTTCAATCCCATTCACAAGATCTCTTCACTCAACAAGTACAATTACTCTCTCTCCATAAACCACCATGGATGCACAGGCACAATGCCGATAAGACCCATCATCATCAAAGGGAAGCTACTGGAAATTGAGCAAGCAAGATTTCTTTCCAGAAAACCCTTCCAAAACATGTCTTCCTACAGAACCATATCTCGATACTTGTGTAGATAATTTTGTGACTGTATTTTATTGCAGGGTATAGCAATTCCATGATTGAATTTTACAGGAGAGAGAAAGTTGTAGAGTGAGTAGAGGAGACAAAGAAGGAGAGAGAAAGTAGGTGTAGAGGAGAAAGTGAAATAGGAGAGAGAAAGTACAGAGGGCATAGAGATCTTGTTTGCCTTTTCTTTAATCACGAAGAAGAATTATTTGAAATTACACAAATATCCCTACTTAAGTGAGGTGTCAGGGACAATTTTGGTCCAAGTAATTTGGGGCATAATGCTAACTTGTGCTTTAAGTGGGGCAAGTTTGCATTCCCCCATCTCTTTCTTAATATATTCCTTTAGTTTTACCAATAAAAATATATTTCTGTATTGCGCTATTACTTTTTAATTCTTCCGCCACATTTTTTGGCAATGTGCTGCATATGGATTAGTTAACGGTTCTTTTTTCTTCTATATATATATATATATATATATATATATATATATATATATATATTCTGTGCATGCAGAGCAAAGAATCGAAGTGGTGCTAGAGACATGAATCACATCATTACTTTACTTATCCAACTTGCCACACGTTTGGAAGAGGGTTCTAAGGTTACTTCTTCATATGAAAGAGAGGAGTTGATGAAATCATGGCAAGATGACTCACCTGCAGGGTTCTGCTCATCAGCCTCCAAGTACAAGAAGAAACTCAGCAAATTAGTCACTGGAAGGAAGTACATCAACAGGAGTAATGGCACTTCCTTTGCAAATGGTGGTTCTGATTATGGAGAATATGCATCTGATAGAGAAATCAGAAAGCGTTTATCCAAATTGAATCGAAAATCTCTTGACTCAGGAAGTGAAACATCTGATGGCCTTGATCGGTCTTCTGAAGATGGCAAGAGTGATAGTGAGAGCTCTTCTTCAGATACAGAAAGTGACTTGGATTTCCGCTCCGAAGGTCGGTCTGGGGACTCAAGAGGAGATGGCTACTTTACAGCAGATGAGGCATTTGATTCTATGACTGAAGAACGTGAATGGGGTGCTCGCATGACAAAAGCCAGCCTTGTTCCTCCGGTTACTAGGAAATATGAAGTCATCGATCAGTATGTTATTGTTGCGGATGAGGAAGATGTGCAACGAAAGATGCGGGTATCTTTACCAGAGGACTATGCTGAGAAGCTCAGTGCACAGAAAAATGGCATTGAGGAGTTAGATATGGAACTTCCTGAAGTGAAGGACTATAAACCTAGAAAGATGCTTGGCGACCAAGTTATAGAACAAGAAGTTTATGGAATTGATCCCTATACTCATAATCTTTTACTTGATTCCATGCCAGATGAATTGGATTGGCCTCTGTTGGATAAACATTTGTTTATAGAAGATGTACTGCTTCGTACCTTGAACAAGCAGGTTAGGCACTTCACGGGGACCGGGAACACCCCAATGGTTTATCCTTTAAAGCCGGTGATTGAAGAAATTAAAGAGGCTGCTGAGGACTCTGATGTACGAACCATGAAGATGTGCCAGGGTATCATGAGGGCCATAAACAATCGTCCTGATGACAAATATGTTGCTTACCGGAAGGTATAGCTGGTCATCCGTAGCTTAATATTATTTTCTGTTTCTGTTTTTGCCATTTTCAAGAATATATTAGTTTCTTGTTCCCTGCTTTGGTGGTGCTGATTTTTTTTGTTGTTATTTTCTGCTTGGATGTGTTTAACCAGGGTCTTGGTGTTGTCTGCAACAAAGAAGGTGGTTTTGGAGACGATGATTTTGTTGTGGAGTTTTTGGGAGAGGTAGGGATGTAAATCTGCTTTGCTTTGTTATTTACACTTTTGGTTGTGTTTCTGGCTTTAGAATGAAGCCTTTTTTTCAAAGTCTTCTGATGCTGAAAGCTATTAATTTTTATAGGTTTATCCTGTTTGGAAATGGTTCGAGAAGCAAGATGGGATTCGGTCTTTACAGAAAAACAGTAACGATCCAGCTCCAGAATTTTACAACATATATCTTGAGAGGCCAAAGGTGTTCACTTGTTGGAATTTTTGCTCTGCTTGTTATGTTTGCTCTGCGCGAACATCTTCGCCTGAACATTTGTTGCTATCTGACAGGGTGATGCTGATGGGTATGATTTAGTTGTTGTCGATGCCATGCATAAGGCAAACTATGCAAGTCGAATTTGTCACTCCTGCCGACCTAATTGTGAAGCAAAGTAAGTTTGTTTTCTGCTACTTACTATTTTTGATATTTGTGTCAGCATGTATGGGATGCACATGCATGTACCGAATCTAAGTTAGAATTTTAAAATGTGGAGGGACATTTTTGACTGATTTATCATTCATGATCATCAAAATTGATGTATACTCATTAGTGTTTGGCTGGAGGCATTTGACTGCATTTTGCTTAAACTTTACGTTTGTAACTCGGGAGTTTTCACTTGTTGGACCTTTTACCATTCAGATGTGAAGACCAAATTATGCAAGAAGAAATTAATGTTATATCTGGAGAATTCATTCCATGAGTCAAATTTAAATATGTTAAAATGATTCTCTTTGGCGTTCAAAGCTGGAATCAAGCCATTAATGGCGCCAGTTACCTTTGTCCTTGTTTCATTTAAAATGTGAGAATAACACTACTATTTTTCTCCCACTTCCAGATACTTTTATTGTTTGCATGAGACAATTTATAATTGAAGTCTGGCTCTTGATAATCTGATTTTGGGTAGATTATTTTTATATAACCACTATATCTTGTCCACCTAACTTTGTTTTTATTAACATTTTCTTTAATGCAGAGTTACTGCTGTAGATGGTCAGTACCAGATTGGGATTTATAGTGTACGTGAAATTCGACATGGTGAGGAGATCACATTTGACTATAATTCCGTTACAGAGGTATGTCTTTTCTTCCTTACAGCATTGTTTTCACAATTAAACAAAACTTCCATGTTGTTTTACCTTACGAGTGTTGGCTCTTTATATTACCAGAGCAAGGAAGAATATGAAGCATCTGTTTGTTTGTGTGGCAGTCAAGTTTGCCGGGGCAGCTACTTGAATCTTACAGGCGAAGGTGCATTTCAAAAGGTACAGATTCCAGTGCAATTTTCTTAGTTCTCAAAATGTTTTCGGGCAAGGACAATTAGTTTTGGGGGATCTTTGGTAGCTTTGAATCGACACATTAATGTGGAAGGCCTGCTGGAGCAATGTTCTCCCTTCTCGGATGATTAAATAGTTCTCATTTTTTCCATGTAGTGCTTGTTGTAGGAACTTGAACTTACATATCCTCTTGTATCTTGATTTTTAAAAGTTATTTTATGAGGTATGCTGTTCATCAGGTACTCAAGGAATGGCATGGAATGCTAGATCGACATCAGCTCATGCTAGAAGCTTGTGAATTAAATTCAGTGTCTGAAGAAGATTATCTTGACTTGGGAAGGGCTGGCTTGGGCAGCTGTTTGCTTGGCGGGTTGCCAAATTGGGTGGTTTCTTATTCGGCTCGTCTGGTGTGTCTTTGACCTCTCATTTCATCATTTCCTTTCTTGCTTATGGGGGCATGGGTATAAGGGTTAAATTCTGATTTTCTGACATATTCCTTTTGGATGAAGGTGAGGTTCATAAATTTTGAGAGAACAAAACTCCCTGAGGAAATTCTGAAACATAATTTGGAAGAAAAAAGGAAATATTTTTCTGAAATATGTTTTGAGGTTGAGAAGAGTGATGCTGAGGTTCAGGTAAGTGATGACTTCGTACTCTTTCTCTCTCTCCCCCTATCTCTCACTCTGTATCTATCTATATTTCGCTGTCTCATGTACACACCCACAAATTATTTGCACATGCAATAGTCAGGTATCATTTTGTAGGGGTATGCTTGCGGTTACTTGTGAATGCTCTTCTTATATCTGTTATACTTTTGGATGAGACAGGCTGAGGGTGTCTACAATCAGAGGCTTCAGAATTTGGCTGTTACTCTTGACAAGGTGACTATCTTCTTTCTTTAAATAACAAGCTCTAAGATTGATTGTTGTTACTTGAACGTAATTTCTGAACATGACATGTACTGTGATGTTGACCCATCATGGATGGGCTTGCTATGGAACTCTGAACTAGAAGGTTGCATGTTAAGATGATTTAGAACAGGTGGTTTTGAACTATTGTCAGTTATTATAGGTCCTATTTGAAATTAGCCTTCGCTTCACCACTTGATTATTCTGTCTTTCATGTCCATTTAATTGTAGTAAGTCATCCTTATCTCTCAGCTATTTATGAGTTCATGACGCTGTAGCCTACTAGATTTCTGCTGTGTATTTAAAAATCATATGCTTTACTTTCATAGTACTATGTATTAATATATTTTTTTCATCTGACGCCCTGTACAGGTGAGGTATGTTATGAGATGTGTGTTTGGTGACCCAAAGAAAGCTCCCCCTCCACTGGAGAGGCTGAGTCCTGAAGCAGTTTTTTCCTTCATCTGGAAAGGAGAGGGATCACTTGTTGAGGAGCTTCTTCAGTGCATGTCTCCTCATGTGGAAGAAGACATTCTAAATGATCTCAAGTCTAAGATTCTTGCTCATGATCCATCAGGGTCAGATGATATCATGAAAGAACTTCAGAAATCCTTATTATGGTGAGTGGAATGCATTGCTTCAGTTCGTTTCTGCTTGTCATGCTTCAACTTGGTAAAATATCCAATCTTTATGCAACTTGTTCTTCTTCTTGAAGGCTGAGGGATGAGGTTCGGAATCTTCCATGTACATACAAGTGTCGGAACGACGCTGCAGCGGACTTGATACATATTTATGCTTACACAAAGTGCTTCTTTAGAGTTCGGGTTTGTCTTGCTACTTACTCTGAGAGGTTCTGTTTTCATTGTGATTATGTATTGATCTTCATTTGATCTAAATCAGCCTTCATTTCTGTGCAGGAATACAAAGCTGTAACATCTCCCCCTGTCTACATTAGTCCACTTGACTTGGGGCCCAAGTACGCTGATAAAATAGGAGCAGGTTTTCAGGAGTATCGCAAGACATATGGTGAGAATTATTGTTTAGGGCAGCTGATTTTTTGGCATAACCAGACTAATGCTGAGCCAGATTGTAGCCTGGCTAGAGCGAGTAGGGGTTGCTTATCATTACCCGATGTTGGTTCCTTCTATGCTAAGGTTCAGAAACCATCAAGACATCGTGTTTATGGCCCAAAGACTGTAAAATTTATGCTGGCACGGATGGTGAGTTTTTTTCTGTTTTAATTTTGGTATGTTCTAAGCTTTTAAATTACAAGATTTCTGAGCCTAAGCTGACATAATTATTGGGCAATAGTCCACGTTGTGCTTCTTCAGAACAGTCAATTAATCCTAAACTCCTTTAGGATTGTTGCCGTTGATAGCCCATTAATTGTGGGATTGCGCTCATTTTTTTGGCTTTTTTTGCAATATTGAATTTTTGTCTGGTTCTCTTCTTCTTTTTTATTTTTTATTTTTAATTATTGTGAGTTACTAAATTTATAATCACACTTGTCCTCTGCCTTTCCTACTTTGTGGATTTAAATGCTTTGGAGATAAATTGTTGCTTTGATCATGTGATCCAAGTCAGTATTCTCCAACAAAAACTTGAATCTGTCTACAGGTTGGAGAGGTTGGGGTATAGTTGGTCCAGGCTGTTGATGTAGTTACATGGACCTGATCTATTTATTACATCTATTGAGAGGTCAAGTCTCTGTACACACACCAAGGGTGGCATCTGCTTGGTGCCCTTGGAATATAATTTTTTAGTAATAAAAAATAGACTGGCTCTAAATGTGCTTTCACCAGGATTCAAGAACTCTTAAAAGGTTAATGGGCTTGGAGATGCTGTGGAATTTAGTGGAGTATTAACATATTTAGAAACTAGCACAAAATTCTGGAATATGGATGTTATTATCCCAGCTCAGTTTCTTTTTTTTGTAGCTTGTTGATTAATTGTTGTTGCTTGTCTTTTTGTGCAGGAGAAGCAACCCCAGAGACCTTGGCCCAAGGACCGAATATGGTCGTTTAAAAGTTCTCCAGAAGTTTTTGGTAGCCCAATGCTTGATGCTGTTCTGAATAATTCTTCTCTGGATAGGGAAATGGTGCAGTGGGTGAAGCACAGACCGGCCATATTCCAGGCAATGTGGGATCGATGAACTTTTTGCAGGGTTGGTTGAGGAAGCAGCACTTGGATTAGTAGTTGGCAAATTCTTCATTGATGTTTTGGAATGATTTCCCAATTTTAGTTCACAGCTGCCCCTTTCTTTGTGGGAGTTGGTAATCATTCCCAGACATAAGACTGCTGCTTTCTCCGCATTCTTGTGTACAGTTTTTCATCTTTGTAATTTGTAATTCATTCTGGAAGTAGGGCATTGATTTTTTTTTTCTTCTTTGATTTAAGAAAAAGAAATGAAAAGAAAAAAGGTATTCCGAGGGCCGTGCTGTTTTCAGTTTTCACCACTTATGTGAATTCCGCAAAAGCTTCCAATTTTCTCCCGTTTTAAGGGATGGGACTATGCGTGAGATTTTCATTGAACAGTAGATAGGCTACTGAAGCTCTTTAGTAGTTGACCAACAAAATTTGTTTCTTCTCTCTTTTTCGATGAAAGGTGGGGGTGGGAAGGCAAGGTGGGACTGAGAACAAAGGGATAGCCATAACTGGATTTAAAAAAAAAACAGTTTTGATATGTTAATAAATGATTTGTAATAAGCATGTTTACGTAATTAGTCTGACGAACTTTGTGCGAATGCTAGATTTTAAAGTCATCTAACGTGAATTAATAGTTTATTTGATATTTTGTAGTACAAAAAAATTAAAGAAAAAGCGTGACTTGAAGTTACGGGTGTAAAGGTTTAGTAGTACCGTACGTATGCTCATTTATCAGTTTACTAAATTTGCTATTTTACACAGTTTTAAACTTGCTCAAATATGGATGTTCATTTTGTTGATCCGTAGATGGTACTAGTTTGATACGAATTCAGGATCAGGCTTTGGTTGAAGATTTGTTGATTTGCACCCAAACAAATTGTCCTGATCCAAATTACGTTGTGTTATTGACGGTTGAAAATTAAACAACACATGATAAATTCATGATTCTAGGTTGTGCTTGCCACCTATCGGTTCAATATTCTTGCCTACAATGAAACACCAAGTGCTAAGATTGATTTTTGATAATGCTGTGTTTTTTAGTTGACAAATCCTATGTGATGAAGCAACAGGATTATGCTTTGCTTGCCTTTTTTTTTTTCCCTTCGTTTTCTCTTGTTATGTTACTGTTATGTACTATTATGTATTTAATATTTTTCTCAAAAAAATAAAGATGAGAGAAGGAAGAAGAAAGGGTTGCATTCTCATTTGATTTTGATCCTTGGTTAAGGGTAAACTCGATCATTTTCTGCCCAGCCAGTCCAGTTAATTCCCAAAGGATTGTATGCTAAAGCACGTGTAAATCCACGACAGTTTTGTCGATCATAAATTAAATCCCTCCTACATAACAGAAAATCTACAACAAACTACTCCAATCTCAGTGGCATAGTAGTAAATTCATAAAGTTTCATGTCCACCTCACAAGGGGTCACTTACGACAAAATTGGTTGTACAAAAGATTCGAGGACGCGCGAAACACACGCCTTACCCGCGAGGAAATTTGCCGGTCACCTGAAATCAGCAGAAACAAACGGTGTCGCCGCCTTAACTTAACCGTTCAGCGTCCGTACGATCCATCCTATACACTAACACCACGTGTCCCCTCTTCTTGTAACGTCCTTAATTCCTTAGGTACTCCTCCATAGTAATACAAATAAATACTGACGCTTGAACTTTTCTCTCGTTTCCTTTCGTTTTCAATTTAATTTCCGTCTCTCTGATTTTCATTTAAAATTAATACTCTGCTCCTATTACATATCATAAAACCCTCCCTCTCTCGCTCTCTTAACTCTGTCATTGTTTGTGTTGCTTTTTCCTAGGCCTCTGTGGTTGTCAAGATTCATGAAAATGGAGAGAGATCTTGAGTCCATCACTTTAACTGCGGAACAAGCCTCTGCTCATCCATTGATCCCCACCGAGAATCTGGATGAATCCAGTTTCAGCTCCGTCTTCTCTGACGGCTCTCTTCAAACCTTAATCCCATTACCTTCTGATGTCTCAATCGCATCTCCTAATTTCAGCTGCTTCAATGAAGATTTTCCTGCATTGACAGTCACCCAAAAACACCAACCACCTCCCCAACTCCCTGATAACTCTTACTGGTACTCGAATCACAACGCAGAGGTCGCCGCCACTGATTCCACTCAGCTACTCGACTTCTCCAAACCCACAAATCTACCTTCCAACACGACATCGTCCTTATCCTCTACCCACTTACCACACCTCCGCTCACTTGAACAAGATTCATCATCATCGACTCGCAAATGCAAGAAGCGTTCGGCCTCAACCCTTGATTCAATCGTTCAAAGCAGCTTCAACTTCCAGAGCTGCATCACCTCCCCTCACCGTGAGTTGGCTCGGCAGCGGCGCCAGAGAATCAGCGACAAGATTCGGTGCCTCCAAAGGCTGATGCCATGGGACAAGAAGATGGACACTGCTACCCTCCTTGAGGAGGCGTACAAGTACGTGCAATTCCTCCAAGCGCAGATCAGGGCTCTCCAGTGGATGCCTATTGACTCAAGCTTTGGCATCATGAGGGCTCCAAGTCCAAATGAGAGGGGCGGTATTAATATTAATGGGTTGTCTGCGTTAGGGAGGCTGAATAGGCAGCAACTCTTGCAGGTGATGGTGAATTCTCCCGTGGCCCAATCCATGCTTTACTCGCAGGGATTTTGCGTTATCTCTCATGAGCAGTTGGTTTTGGTCAAGACGAAGGCCGTTGTCCAACAGTTGCATGTTGTTTGATCCTTCAAAGAGTAGCTGATCAAAACTATATATGGTGCTAGGTTTGATTGTCTAGTTTGTTCTGGTACAAGTAATTTCGGGTTAGTTCCTGGCATATTAGAAATGATTTATAATTAGTACTAATGCTTTTATTTTAGTCGTAATTTCTTTCTTTGTTTTTTTACTAAATTCTACCTACTAGATGGAGTATCAGAGGTGCTTAATTTCGGAACTTGAATTAATGAGAAAATGTTTAAAAGAGTAATTTCAGTTTGGAAGCGCATATATATATATATATATATATATATATATATATATATATATATATTACATTAATTTACACTGAGTATTTCATTTTAGAAGATTTTAATAATATATATTGTCCTTAATTAATTGATGATCAAGATCATATTAGCCGTTGGTGATAGGGACTTTATCAAATAGCAAGTCAAGGGGTTTCACACACCATCATTTTCTGTGTATTGTTCATGGACTGTTTTGTGTTGCATATTAAATTTCTGCCACCGCAGCTAGTGAGGAAGGAGAGTGACGACCCATATCTATCTATCTATCACATTATTATAGAATAGCACTCCATATATGCCATCCATGCTACATGATGATGACTTAAAATTAAAGTATTTTCTTCACTTTACTTTGAACTACATGATGATGACTCTTATCCATCTTTTGTATAATTAATTATGTTGCAAGCAAAATGTAAACTTGTATGAAATGACGTTATCACCCTCGATCCATAAGGGGAGAGTTAAAGAAAAGAATCCAATCTTTTTTCACGCACGCATCAAGAATTTAATTGTTTATGTTAAGGTTTATATATATATATATATATATATATATATATATATATATCTTTCAAATTTTTTTAATTGCCTTGATATGGTGGCTTAATGTGATTTTTAAAAAAAAAAATTATATGCTTAAATATATATGTTTTCTTTCCACAACACAAAATATTTCTTAATTACTCCATATATATGCTTAAAGTTGTTTTTCTTACCAAAATAGAAAGGCTTATATTAATTATTTGAATTTCTCTACAGGTGATAAGCAAAAGGTTTAAATTGTCCTGATATTAGGGCTGGTAAAAAATAACCAGTAGTTATAACCGAAATTGAATTATAACCGAATCAAAAAAATAAATGCTAAAAAACTGATTAGATCTATTATTCGAATTTTTATAGTTATCTAATCATACCCACTCATATTTGATATGGTAGCTTAATTTTATATATATTCTTTCCAAAAGAAAAAAAATGAAGTCATTTAATGAAATTTTCTAAATAAATAAGATTCATAGTGTATTCTCAAAAATTGATTAAAAAAAATTTCGTAGTGCATTCTCCATAATATCAGCTCTAATCTTAATTAGTTTCTTTAATAATTAATATTAATTTAGTCGGTGAATTTTATCCAAAAAAAACGAAATCTCGGTCAACATTTAAATAACTTTTAATAATATTCCTTTCAAAGGTTTGGTTGTCCTCTTAAGGCCTTTTATTTCCTAACTCGCACTAAAATGAAAAAAAAAAAAAAAACTAATTTTAGAATTTTCACATCTGCATATACTGTCAAATAATATATCAGTTGTGGGACCTACACAAACGTGAGTCCAGAAATTTTTTGCCATTTTTTACTTACTCGCTCTGCTTAATTTTACTACATCTATTTAAACGGATGGATTGATTTGAATTTGAATTTGAATTTAAAATAAAAATAGAATCAATACTGCAAAATTTTTCTCCACGCGGTAACAGAAGGAAGGAGTGCAACCGTAAAAAAAACACCCTCGCATTTAAGATTATATATATATATATATATATATATATATATATATATATATATATAAATAAAATCAATTCAGTCATTTGCTAGTACTATGGAGCAACAAGCAAATGTTATCCCTCACGTCATTATGTTGCCTTTCCCTCTGCAAGGCCACATTAAGCCAATGCTAAACTTAGCAGAACTTCTTTGTAGCCGTGCCAATTTTCATGTCACCTTCCTCAACTCTCATCACAACCACAACCATTTTCTTCGTGTTGCAGACATGTCTTCTTTAAAAACTCGTTTGCCAGGCCTCCACTTTCAGCCCATTTCTGATGGTCTTCCACATGATCACCCACGAGCCGGTCCAGATAGTAGTGCTGATCTCTTCTTCTCTACAAGGTCTGCAACCAAGCCCCTTCTTCGACAACTATTGAAAACGCAGCAGATGCAACCAATAACCTGCATCATAGCCGACGGCTTCATGTCTTTCGCTATTGATGTTGCAGAGGAACTTTGTATTCCAGTCATCACTTTCCATACACAAAGTGCATGTTCCTGGTGGGTTCATTTCCATCTCAACAACCTCATTAGACAAGGGGAACTTCCTTTTCAAGGTGAGTTAGCTTCAATTCCTACCCCTTAATTTTTCCTTTTTTTAGAAAAGAAAATATTTGCTAAACAGGAGTGCATTGAGATGGGCGTGCAGGAGAAGAAGACATGGACAAACCCATTCCATGCATTCCAGGTCTGGAAAATTTTTTTCGACGTCGAGATCTTCCAAGCATTTGCAGATTTGAAGAAACTGATCACCCAATCTTCCAATTCTTCATAAGCGAAATCTTAGCCAATGCTCGATCCTCTGCTCTCATACTCAACACCTTTGAACAACTCGAAGCCCCATTGCTCTCTAGACTTGGCTCTTTTCTCACCAGTAAAATTTACCCTGTTGGTCCTTTGCATGCTCTCTTGAAATCTTGCATTAGAGACTCTTCTTCATTCAAAGGGATTCTGTGGAAAGAAGACAGAACCTGCATGATGTGGCTCGATTCTCAACCTTTAAAATCAGTCTTGTACGTTAGTTTTGGGAGTCTTATGGTGATATTTCATAACCAATTGTTGGAGTTTTGGCATGGCTTGATCAACAGTGGCAAGCGTTTCTTGTGGGTAATCCGACCCGACATGATCATTGGGAAAGAAGATGGTGCGGGTCGGGTTCCAATTGAGCTCGAAGAAGGGACCAAAGGAAGAGGATGCATAGTGACATGGGCTCCACAGGAAATGGTCCTGGCCCATCCAGCCGTCGGTGGGTTTTTGACCCATGGTGGGTGGAACTCAACAATGGAGAGCATCTTTGCAGGAGTCCCTATGATCTGTTGGCCTACAATCGCTGACCAGCAAGTCAACAGCAGGTGTGTGAGTGAGTTGTGGAGGATTGGTTTTGATATGAAAGATACTTGTGATAGATCTACTATTGAGAAGTTGGTGAGAGACCTGATGGAGGATAAGAGAGACGAAATCATGAAATCAACTGATGAGATTGCAAGGATTGCTCATAACTGTGTTCAGGAAGGTGGGTCTTCCTATTGCAATCTAGACAAGTTGATTCAACACATACGAACATTCAATTAACGGTTTTCAGGGGATGTAAAAGCTGGTGATGGCAAGTACAATGTAGAGGAAAAAAATCAAACATTATGTATGGTTGCATCACAGATTCTGTCTCAGGAGCTTGACATAGATATGGGTAAAGTTTGCATAATTGAATAACAGAACTTCTCTTCTAAGTGTATTCTCCGAAACCTTCACTTTTTTTTTTCTCCTCTTCGTTTCATTTTCACATATAGATTTCAGCGTAGAATGGCTTTCAAAATGCAATATTTACTTGAAATGCTTTTATAGGGAGTAGGACTACATCTTCCCATCATGTATTACACCAGCCATCTATTGTGATTAGTTGTAACATGTCTGAACTACATACTAGTACTAGTAACTACTCCAGTAAATAAAGGAGATAAACTGAAAACAAGGAAGAAGATAAAATTGTAGCATTAAACTAACATGACCTAGCTGCTATTGAAGCTCCATCTACAAATGGATGAGACTTTGGTCTTAGTATAGACTAGTTTTTGAAAATAAAGGACAAATAATCAACTTATTCTTCTATCAAGAAATTTTACACACTTTTCTTTCTTTTCACTTTTCTCACTTACTGTACACATCTCCAGTCTTTCGTTTCACCATTTACTTATATCGGACCAAAACACAAAACCCATAAAGCATATTTCTACGTTGAGCGAAACTCCTACGAACTCGACGACTTAATTTCATCCAATACAAATTTGGCTTGTTCCTGAACCAACTCATGCTTCTTCAGGAATAATTCTGTTTCCTCCAGCGGCAACTTCCTCCACTTGTTGTTCATCTCCTTGGCCTTGAACCTCCCAATAGCGGGCATTCTCTCCCTCAGCATCCTCTTTAAAAAATACGGCCATGCAAACGGCTTCTCAATCTGTAAAGACTGTCTCACATACGGATAATCAGACCAAAACTCGTCCAAATCACCCTTCTCTTCCTCTCCATTGACTTCAACTTTCTCTGCTTCCACACTTTCTTTTGGTCCGCCACTAGCCACCACCTGATGCTGCTTCTTGGTCCTCGGATCCTGTCTAGGCAAACCCAAAGTTATTGGTTTAATGTTAGCTACAATATTCTCCACCTTACTATCAATATCATTGGTATTGGTATTCTTATTACAGCTACTACTCTGCCTCTGCTTTGCTTTCTTCTTACTGATACTAGTACCATTATTGTTACTGATAATACTGTCATTAGCCTCGCTGCTGCCCCAAATCTTTTTCTACAGCTGAAAAGACTTATGCTCGTGTGGCTTGGAGAAAACCAGGTCTTCTCCTTTCTCAGCATTGTTTTGGTACTTCTTCTTCAGTCTCCTAATCTTATCAATCAGCTGGTTCTTGGATACATCGACGTGGAGCGATTTCTTGATGAAATCATGGAATGAGCCCATATCGACATTCGGATCGGTTCCGGTTTTGGATTTGTACTTGCTTATGCCCTTTAAAATCGCGATCTCATCGTTCTAGCTCCACAAACGCTGGGTCCCAGAACCCTTCTTGACGTCCTCGTCCTCGTCGCCACTTGATGCTTTATGTTGATGCCAAAAATGTGTTGCTTTCTGTTAATACCAAAAATGTGTTGCTGAGCTGGACCTTGGGTACCTGCGCAAGGAAAGAAAAGTGAACTATGGGGTCACCGGAGGGAGTCCTCTGGGGATGCTCCGGTGCTTAAATTAGAGTGTGATAAGATACAAGTAAGGGTTGAGTGGTGTGTTTTTCTTATCCGTTTGTGTCTGAGTCGTGTTGAGGGAGTACCTTATCCTTTTTATAGGGCGTTGGAGGCAGTCTTGGGCCTGAGTCGGCAGTGATTATACTCTTACCTGAGTCAGGTAATGATGCCTAGGAAATCCAGCTAGGTGGATAGGAGCCGTCCGCTAGGACTTTGTCTTGTTGGTTTGATCAGGAACCACCCACGTGTAAGGGCGGTTGATGGCCTGACACCCCAACTTGGATGGGCACTAGTGCCTAGGAGGCCTAGCTGGATGGCTGAAGGCCATCCGCTAAGGCTTTGCCTTGCTGGCTTGCTCAGGAGCCATTGATATCTGGGGCAGTCTACTGACCTGGCTTTCCAACTTGGGCTGAGTAATGATGGCTTGGAGGGCGTTAGTGACGTGGAGGCCCAGCTTGGGGCAACGGAGCCTGGAGGGGCGGTTATGACTTGGAGGCACAGTTGTCCGGTCTTGAGTCATCCACGTGTGATCTTGTGACCTGTAGCCAGGGGATCCACGTGTTGTCTTGTTATTGGAAGGGTAGTTATTGGCAGTATCACTTTCTTCTTATTCTTTGACTCCGTCTTTAACTCGGTCCCAGTCAGCTCGCTCTCGGCCGAGTGCTTGGAGCAGGATTTGGTCGCAGACTTCTTGGTGGGTTTCGTTGGTTCCGCGATGGGCTTGGAGGGGATCGGCTTGATGGTGAAATTGGAAACGTTTGGGGATTGGAGGCTCTTGTCGGATTCGGAATCGGCGTCTGTGTCGGAGAATGACTGGGATGGCGAGTTGGTTTGTACGTTGGACTTCTTCAGGGGTGACTCCTCCACCCTCCTCATTTTCTTCTTCAATGAGGTCTTGGTTATCATGTTCTTCAACGACTTCGTTTTCTTCGGAGAGAGCCTCTTCTTCTTCCTCTTCTTAAGAGGATGAAGCTGGTTGAGGGTTTTCTATGGGCCGCTTTGGAGCCATTTTTTTCAGAGATGGTATCAGAGGAAAAAGGGTTTTAGAGTGAGGTGTTTGGCCGATAGATAGACAGGATACATATGGGGATATTCGTAGGGTTTAGACCAGAACTGTTATGTCGTGTCACTTCTTTATTGGCTATTTTTAGGTTGGTAATGGTCTACACTGCACACTAAACTTGGCACTTATTTTTTATTTGGCGCTCCAAGAAGGGCTCCTAGCACTCCAAAATTTACCCTTCAGGTGTAGTATCCGATCTCACAGGCAAAGTCCAGGAGACAAAAATGAGAGTACAGTGTGGGATGGGATTATAAGAATCGTAGGACTATTTTAGTTTTATGTCATCAATTTCAAACTTAAAATTAAAATGAAAAAATTAAAATACCTTTCTCATTTTTTCTTTTAATTATAAATCCTTTATATAACCCTCCCACTTCTTTTTGTTCTGTTGCTTTTCTTTCTCCGCTACAATGATCTTCTCCACTATTCACAGGCTCAACCAAGCACCAGAGGCTAGATCTGCACACCCAACCAGACCACCTACCCATGTCGTACCTATGTTTTCTATCGAGCTACAGCTCTTGAAGAAAGAGGAGGAAGAGGTGATGAAAAAGAAAGAGGAAGAGGAGAGGCGGTGCAGATCTGTGAAGGAGGAGCTGGAGGAGGAAAGGAAGAAGGTGGAAGAGAAGAAAATGTGGAGGAGGAGAAAGGAAGATGGTGGTGGAGGAGGAGGAGAGAAATTAATTAAGTAATCCTTTACCACTCTTGTGATTATATCATCCATCCTTTAGTAATTAGGCAGCCTTCACATTTATCTATATCGATCCATATTCTTTCTTCCCTTAATTATTTTTAGTTCATTCTTCAATTAAGTGCCCCGGCCCATATAATTATAATTATACTCTCAAATGAAAAATGTTATTTGTCTCTTGATCGTAGCTATGGATGTTGCACGGGGCTGGAATACTTGGCATTCAAGCTGAAGTTGAACAAAACAAGTTATTTAATTAATTAATTATAGTATGTCTTTAATTAAATGGTCAACAAATTAAAGGGAAAAAAGAAATTATATATATATATACACACACACACTCTCTTACAGTAGCTATTAATTTCTTGTTTTGAACGTACAGGTGAAGCATTTGAGGCTTTGGATATTCGAGTGTAGAGACCCAAGCCAGGAAGCCTTCAAGATAGGGTTGGCAGCAGCCACACTTTTGGGGTTAGCCCATGTTCTTGCTAACATGTTTGGTGGGTGCATGTGCATTTGCTCTCAACAAGAGCTTGAAAGAGCTTAGTACTGTTTTCTCCATGGCATTCCTCGTTTTCTCTTGGTATATATATGCGCATTAGTAATGTTTTGTGTTGCATATTACCTTTCTGACATCGCAGCTAGTGAGGAAGGAAAGTGACTACCCATATCTATCTATCTATCTATCTATCTATAGAATAGCACTCCATATATGCCATCCATGCTACATGATGACGACTTAAAATTAAAGTATTTTCTTCACTTCACTTTACTTTACTTTGATGCTACATGATGATGACTCTTATCCATCTTTTGTATAATTAATTAAGTTGCAAACAAAATGTAAACTTGTTTGAAATGACGTTATCACCTTCGATCCGTAGTGGCATGCACGTAAAGGGAGAGTTAAAGAAAAGAATCCAATCTTTTTTCACGCACGCATCAAGAATTTAATTGTTTACGTTAAGGTTATTTATATATATATATCTTTCAAAAAATTTTTAATTGCCTTGAAATGGTGGCCTAATATGATTTTTTTAAAAAAAAATTATATGCTTAAATGTATATGTTTTCTTTCCAAAACACAAAATATTTCTTAATTACTCCATATATATGCTTAAAGTTGTTTTTTTTTTTACCGAAATAGAAAAGCTTATATTAATTATTTTAATTTCTCTACAGGTGATATTTAGTCAATACTATTCAAAAGGTTTAAATTGTATTGATATTAGGGCTGGCCAAAAATAACCAGGCCAAAAATAACCAGTAGCTATAATCAAACTTGAACCATTATGTAATCAAACCAAATAAATAATTGCTAAAAAAATGATTAGATCTATAATTCAGATTTTTATTTGTTATGATTATGGTTATTGCATTTTGAAAAATGGATTAACCAAATAGCCACTACAAGATAAATGACATTCGCCGGCGCTTTATTTCTAGTGCTTTAGAAAAGCGCCGCAATATATTAACCGCCGGTGCCTTCTTAAAGCGCTGCAATAGTCAAAGAACATATAATACTGCTTAAAGCACCATTATATGCGAATATGAATACATATTCCCATTTCATATTCCGGTGCTTTGAAGGGCCGAAATGTGAAAAGAACATATTTCGGCGATTTGAAGCGCCGGAATATGAAAGTAGCATATTCCGGCGCTTTTAAGTGTCGAAATATGAAATGAGCATTTACCGACGCTTACCGGCGCTTGAAAGCGCCGGTATATGCCCCTTTCAAATTTCGGCACTTTAAAGCGCCGGAAAATGATAAAAAATTTCACAAATATTGTCGTTCTTTGTCGCGTCCGTGCTTTTGCCTAAACTTTTCTCTCTCGATCTCTCTGGTATCCTCCACTGCCGCTGCAACATTTTCTCTCTCTCTGGTTTCCTCCACTGCCATTGCAACATTTTCCCTAAAATTTTCTCTCTCTCTGGTTTCCTCCTTACTGTGTTCGTGCTTTTCCCTGAAGCAGCTCTATTATGGTCTAGGAAAACCCACCAGGGGTCGTCATCTTCATCGTCGTTGGTCCCTCTCAGGTAAATCTCTCTGTCTTACTTATTGGTCTCTTTGAGTTGATTCTTTTCTCAACTTCTAATTAAGTTTCGCTTCATTGTACTCTCTCATACAGGAATTTTTGTTTTTCTCCCCAATTTTGGTAAGTTATTGTTAGTTATATTTGTATGTTGTTATTATACAATTTAGAGTTTTCAATTCGGGTTACGCATACCTCAAATTTTTGGGTTCCATGAATGATTCCCACCCCCTCTTTTTGCTCTTGTTTGGTCTTTGTTATGAAATAGTATTTATTTTCTCTTTTATCTTTATAGTAAATTTTGATTTTGACATCATTCAGTCTGAATTAGTAAAATAGGTTTATAATTTTTGCAGTTATTGAGCAGTTTATATTAAGTGAAAAAAGGTATGCTTCTCTCATAACGTTCCCATAGTTTGGTGTTTCTTATAAAACATGGTGGATAATACTATTTTTGTTTGCTTGATTTTTGTTTTTTGACCTATCACATTGGACTATGCTACTTTGGTTGACATTGGCTTAAAATCAAGCTGATTAATTTCCTGCAAATATTGTTTTCTTTTGGTTATTAACAGCTCTTAATTAATAATATATATTAACATTTTTCAGTTTCAAGAGGTAGTAATCAATTAAAAAGGTTGATTTAGTTTTTTTTTTTAATGTTTTGTAGGAGTACTATATGTTGTTATGATTAATTTTTGTCTGAATAAGAAATTTTTGTCTGAACTAGGAGTACTATACTGTAAGCCTTCTCTAAATATTCTGTTTATTTTCCAATTCTTCTATTTTTGTAAGTAAAGCTTATAGAAGTGATTAAAAACAGGTGGTTTAATATCCTTAGTTTTGGGTTTCAGGGTAATTTGTTTGTTGATGACAAGGTGATTTTGTGGGGCTTCTAGCATGTAGATAGTTTTTGTAATTGGTTACACCCCATTTTGTGGGGCTTCTAGCATGTAGCATGTAGCAGTAGTTCCCTTGGTTTGCATTTCCATTCTTCTTTTCCATCTTAGTATGCTATGGCTAGTGTTACAGAGTAACCTCTCCTGCCACTGCTTCAACTGAGCAAGATTCACAGTAAATGGGCCTTATATGTTCATAGCATATATTCTAATGGCATTATTGTACAAATTTTTTTATTATTTTTTTTCTGGATTGCTAACAAAGGCTTGTTTCCTAAATCTAAACAACTTTGATTATTGTGTTCCTTCCCCTTTAAATGGGAACTTTACTCACGAATATCTTATTATGTTTCTTCCCCTTTAATTAAGTGTCTTTTTCAGTATATTCAGGTTGCTTTATTTTTTTGAATCATCACCATGGATGTTTTGGAGATGTCAGATATTAACACATTGCTTCATTATGATATTTTGGTTTTACTAAATGTAGAAGCAAGGATCTTTACTTTACTGCTTTTTAGTCCTTTTTTTCTTCTCTGCTGATATTGATAATAGAAGCATTATCATAGAAATGGTTCTAAGAGGAAGATTATTTTTTATTTACATTTTTTATGAGTATCTTCTTAATTTTACTATTATGGTTCCTTCATCTTTTTTTTTATTAACATTTGAGTGAAGGTCTGAGATTTTGTTTCACACATGTTACTAGTATACTGTAATGTTATGGAAAATAAATAATGTTTATTTTTTTAAAAGAATTTTTTATTGGGATACTTTGTATATAATATTAAATATACAATGAATATTTTTCTTATTTTTGTAAAATAGAACTAATAGTGTTTTCACGTAATGTAGTTACATGAATAGTTTGTTTTTGTATTGGGATACTTTGTATATAATATTAAATATAGTTTTAACTCAATTTGTTGTTATCAATTTTAGTTCATCTGCTTACCAATCAAATCCAAGTTTGTGGTTATGCATTTTTTTGCCAAAAATATTTCATTTATGACTTTCTTAACATCGTTTTAGGAAAATTTATTGGCATCATCTAAAAATGGATAAAAGTTGGATAGATAAACCGAGGTCGAGTAAAGCCTATATGGATGGTGTTGCAAACTTCATTAGATTTGCATGTTAGAAAGCTTGTGGTCGTGGTAGTATTGTTTGTCCATGTAAGAGATGTGGTAATTGTTATTCATTCGAACCAGAAATTGTTCAGGAGCATCTATTGTATAATGAGTTTAGTCCAGGTTACACCGAGTGAGTTTTTTATGAGGAGAAAGTCTCTCGTATAGACCACATTCACACTAGTTCACAACCCACTAGTGTTCCAGGTGGCTTCATGGGACGAGATGACGTGTTGGGTTTGCTCCGAGGTGCCTTCGAAGTTACTTGTGAAAACCCAAACAATGCCGTTAAGTTTAGGAATCGAAGTGGGATCTTCAAATGAGCATGGTGAAGAGCAACATGCTCATGGTGGGTTTGAGTTCAATAATTGTGGTGATCCTTCACATGTTGAACATCCAGTTCGTTCTGCTATTGATGAGACGACTCAGTATCGCAATTTGATGAAAGATTACGATAATGAACTTTATCCGGGTTGTCAGAATTTCACAAAGTTAAGTTTCATGTTATATCTACTACACCTTAAATGTTTGAATGGGTGGTCTGGTAAATCTTTGACTATGTTGCTTGAGTTTATCAACATGGCATTTCCGATGTGTGCTCCATTTCCATCAAATTATTATGAAGCTATGAAGATTATCAAAGGATTAGGTATTGGCTATGAGAAGATACATGTTTGTCCTAATGACTGCACACCATATTGGGGTGATCATGTGAATGATGAATTTTGTCATGCATGTGGTGTGCCACGGTGGGTTAAAAACAATGCTGATGATGAGGATCCGTTGAATGAGATGGATGGTCAATCAAAAAAGAAAAAGGTAGCTAAAGTGTTGTGTTATTTCCCACTAATACCGAGATTGAAGAGGATATATATGTCATTTAAAACGGCTTCGTTAATGAGATGGCATGATAAAGATCGGACAAATGATGGGATTTTAAGATACCTGGTGGATGGATTAGCCTGAAATGAATTTAATACTTTGAATACCAATTTTGCAGCTGATCCTTGGAGTGTTAGGCTTGGCCTAGCTAGTGATGGGTTCAATCATTTTCGAACAATGAGTTCAACTTATAGCATATGGCCCATTCTTTTAGTCCCATACAACTTGCCACCGTGGCTTTGCATGAAGCAAACATCCTTCCTCCTTTCAATGGTTATTCTTGGTGAGAAAAGCCCCGGTAATGATATTGATATCTTGTTGCAGCCTCTAATGGAAGAGTTGAAACAATTATGGATGGTGTTGATGCGTTTGATGCGTCCACCAATCAAAGCTTTAAGTTACGCGCTTCTCTTCTTTGGACTATTAATGATTTTCCAGCATATGCAAACTTATCTGGTTGGAGCACTAAGGGGCGGGTTGCTTGTCCATGTTGTGGGGAATCTACGCATTCTATATGATTAAAACATGTGAGAAAGTTTTGCTAAATGGGTCATTGTCGATGGTTAGCATAAAACCATGAGTTTCGTTTTCAAAAGGATCAGTTTGATGGCACCATAGAGTTGGGATCTGCTCCTGTTCCACTGTCTGGGCACAATGTTTAAAGACAACTAGAGGGTGGAAACTATATCTATGGTAAAACCTCGAAGCCTTCTAAGAAGAGGGAAAAAGAGGATGTTGGTACCTCTATGGGGCAAGTGCTAGTGGATGAAGTTGATAACCTTTTTGAGAGTGTGGACGATTTCCTTGAAAATGTTGATAATGAGGATCTTCCCATGGATGAAGGAGTTGTAGATATATTGTGGAAAAAAAAGTATATTTTTTGAGTTACCATATTGGAAAGACAATCTATTCCGTCATAATTTAGATGTGATGCATATAGAGAAGAATGTATGTGATAATTTGATTGGAACAATATTGAATATAGATGGTAAGACTAAGATAATAAAAAGGTATGCCGCGATCTCGAGGAAATTGGTGTTAGGAAAGACCTCCATTTAGTTGTTCTTCCTAATGGAAAAGATCACTCGCCTCCAACATGCTACACTATGTCCACGAAAGAGAAGTAGAATTTCTTGACAGTTTTGGCAAATCTTAAAGTTCCTGATGGGTATGCATCAAACATCTCGAGATGTGTCAACCTAAAAGATTGTAAGCTGTTAAACTTAAAGAGTCATGACGGTCACATATTGATGTAAGAAATCCTTTCGATTGCCTTAAGAGCATCTTTGCCTAGACATGTTGTAGTAGTTGTTTCTGAGTTATCATCATTTTTCAAAATTTTATGCTCTAAAGCCCTTGATCCCCATGAGCTTGACATATTGGAGTCGCGTGTTGCTTTGACACTTTGCCATTTGGAGAAAATATTCCCCCCGGGTTTCTTTACCATTATGGTTCATCTTATTATTCACATAGCCTCCGAGGCTAGACTTGGTGGTCCCATACACTACAAGTGGATGTATCCTGTTGAGAGGTTAGATGTTCAAAGCTAATTTGTGCACTTTGTTTTTTTTTTTTTTATATTATTGGCTACTTAATTTATCTTTAATGTTTTGGCATTGCAAGGTATTTAGTGGGCTTGAAATCTTACGTACGTAATAGAAGTCGACCCGAGGGGTCAATTACTGAAGGGTACAATGGGGAAGAGTGTCTAACATATTGCTCCCAATACTTCAAAGGCGTAGAGACAAAATTCAACTGCCCCCAAAGGAACAATGATACTGTAGATTATCCAAAGGAATACATGTTTTCCTCGGGTGGACGGATAATGGGAAATATTGTAAGTGTTGAGCTCAATGACATGTCATTGGCTCAAGTACATCGTTATGTGTTGCTCCATAATAATAAACTTTCTGACTTTCGTAGATTAGTATCAATAAAGGAACTTAGTAATCATGTGTTTAAATTGAGTTGTTATTATCTGTTATTATCATTGTGATGGATAACAGTTAGTTAAAAACATCAATTATTGCAGCAAATTTTTGGCTGCTCAAAGACTAACCAACCGTTCCAATCAACCAATACAAAGTCTCGAACAAAAGTGGTTGGTTAAGAAATTTTTCTCATGGCCTATGAGACAGGTTAGGCATAATAACAATTGTCTTCAAATGTTATAAGTGTATTCAATAAAACATTGATTGTTGTTGTCTCATATTAATTGTTGGAAAATGTTTAGGTGCCATGGATGGTGGATAACGATTATTCAGATGAAATAATTGCCTTTGCTCGAGGTCCGAATAATATTGTTAGGAGATTTAATGGATTTAACATCAACGGCTTTAAATTCCACACAAAGGAACGTGAGAGGTTTAGACGATCTCAAAATTTGGGAGTTATGGTTGAAGCAGATGATAAGATGCATTATGGTGTGCTCAAAAATATCATCGAGTTGGATTACTATGGAATGTTTAAGATTATGTTGTTCCGTTGTGATTGGGTGGATATTAATTCACCCAGGGGTTTAAAGAAAGATGCAAGTGGGTGCATTCTTGTGAACTTGAATAGATTCATACACATTGGTCAGTTATTGAAGGATGACCCGTATGTTATTTCATCTCAAGCGAAACAAGTGTTTTATGTATAAGACCAAACAAGAAAGGAATGGTATCATGTTGTGATCACAAAGCCAAGAGACTTATATGAAATGGGGGAAAAAATGCATGAAGAGGATGACGACACTTACAATCAGTGCATGCCTTCTAATGTAGTGGTAGACGATCAATTAGATTATATCTCAACTTGGGCTAGGATGGACATTGACGAAGATACCAACTAGTTTTATGTGCATTTCAATGTAATTGTATTTGGATGTGTATTTATGTGATGTACATGTGTGTCAAAGAGATTTGTAATGTTTTATTGTATTCTTTTGGGTTATGTGCATTTTAATGTTTTATTGTATTTTTTGTGTATAGTTTGTGGAATGTTACTTCAGAATGTCGTAAATTCCTATTTTAGTTGTATGATTGATTATTGCTTATTCTTTAAATCCTATTTGAACCACTTATTTGTTCATTTATTCACAGGTTCTCAACAGTTATTGATTGCTGCATTTGCTGCGAGCCCTTGACCATTCCTATCTTTCAGGTGTGGTTCTTCTAATTCTTGTTAACTCTTAATGCATTCTTGATAGTGTGAGATATAATCATTTTTATGTTTTGATGTATACAGATTGCAAGATGTATATGTCAAAATATATTCCTCCCTCAGTCAGAGATAACATGTCAAACCATGCTCCAGCCGAGTCTTCACATCATCATGAAGATATTGACCATGACCATGAGTATCACCTTGATGATGATCATGACTCGGAAAATGATTCTGAGCATGAGCCAATAACAACGGAAAGTGAAAAATTCAATATAATTGGTAATTTTTGTATTATAATACATTCTCTTTATAACTAGTTTGATATCACATTGTTATACTAATTATAAAATTTATGCTTTCAATGTATAGATTCTGAAGGGAGGGTGAGGAAGCAAACACGTGTCCTGAGAACCTCACAAGTGTGGTCCCTTGAACGTAGGGAAAAAATTGTGGTCCACTTCAATGCACGTAATCAACCAATTGAAAAGGGTGGCCAAATATTAAGTAGTTGGTTGGGCAAGGTTGCAAAGAGAGGGAACCTTTGTCTGCTTAATTATACGGATTGGAAGAAGGTCCTTTCTAACTACAAGAAGGACCTTGTTGTATTGATTCGGGTAAGTAACAACTTAATTTCGGGTTTTTAGCCAAATTTTTTTTTTCGTTTTTGTTTTTGTGGTGTTGTACATGCATAATCCCTAACACCAATAATGCTTATTTGACATTGATTTCCTTTTTTTGTGGTAGAGGAAGTTCCATTACCCTATAATTGAGGCGATAGAAATTTTTTTATTGAGGATGATAGGGAAAAAATGGAAGGACTACCGATATGTGCTTAAAAGGGACCACGTGAGGAACATAACAAAACAACAAGTTTTGAGCAACAATGTCCCAAAAGGAGTAGATCAAGACCAGTGGAAGCAACTGGTGAACTACTGGTTCTCTGAGCAGAGTGAGGTTGTTTTAAGATAATTATGTTCATTTGGATTCTCATTTTTTCTATTTTTCTAATAATGACTTATTATTCAATTGGTTTATTATTGGTGTAGAAATATTCTACTATAGGGACAGCAGCACGTGAAAGACAACAATGTCCTCACACGACCGGTTCAAAGAGTTTTGCTAGAAGAAGAGATGAATATGTGAGTTCATTTACTTCATTCTTCCATACTTTCATTGAGATGTAGTATATTTAGTCACTGTTTGAACTCTGTTCATAAATGGTAGGAGATGACACATGGAAATGAGCTCGGGCGAGTAGAGTTTTTTGCTGAAACTTATAAACGCAAGGATGCGACTTTTATTGATGAAGCATCACACAAATTTGTGGTAAGTTCACTTACATATATGATGGTTGATCAAAGAAGAAAATTGCATTTATTTGTCGTGGTTGCTCTTGTAAAGCTGAGGTAATCTTTTGCTGTAAATTTTGATTCTTTTACTGAAATCAGTATGTATATCTTGCTACTTAAACTATACATCTTGTTCTAATAATTATGTTTATAATCTCTTATAATAATATTGAAACCAAAATTTATGTTTATAAAACAGAAATATTGATATCAATGTTTGTACTTATATTGATAAGCTCTGCTATCTTTCTTGTTGGATGATTTGTTTGAGAATTTGGTAATGCGTTCCTGTTGGGGGTCATAAGAAATTTTCAGTTTTTAGAAGGTAGTGTTGGCGGTTGATGCAGGTTGGGGTGTGGCTAGTCTATATATGGGTCTGTTTGCTAAATCATGATGACAAGTTTTATTGACAGAGATTAGATTAGTTTACTTGTTCCTGCTTGTATGACTGTGTGGTGTGCTTGATGTTAGCAAGAAGTGCTTGCTAATGCAGGTCTTAAGACTTGGGTGGAGCTCAATTGTCCCAGCAAATATCTAGGTTTTCTTTGTGTTATAGTTTGGGGTTCATTAAAGTTTAGTCTATCTTAGGAGACCGACACCAAAATTTTTTGATGTTAATTAGATTGGTAATTCTCTGTGAAACATGTGTGGTATAGGAGATTTCAAAGTTTTGCTGGGTTTATTTTTTCAATTTTGTTGTTGGGTTAATTCGATGATGTTCTTGGTAATGTTTGCATCTTTTGATGCCTTCCATTATTAATTCGATGATGCTCTGTCGAGGCTGTGCAATTTGCTCTCTGGTTCTATATCTGGTTTCTTGCGGTGATTGAATATATGAAGGGGAGGTTTTTTCTGATATCTCCTTGGATTCCTTGGTGGAGTAGATAGGGTGGCACATCTTTGGTGCATGCTCCTTCTAGATTTTATGCTTTTTACTTGCGAGATGGTAGTTGTATTGATTTGACAGATAGTGAAATTTGTCCTATGAGTTGAGTGAAGAGTTGGCAAAATTACTAGTATAACATTTTGTGCTCCAAGATTACTTTTTTTTTTTTTTTTTATGCGTGTGTAGCATTTTGAATAAAAACTGTTTGAAGGAATTGATGTAAATATGAGTCGACGCGAAGGAAGCTTTGTTTTCCTTATATTAAGCATGGATAATACATATATATATATATATATGATTAGTTTAGGTTAAGCGTTAAGAACTGTTAGAGATGTGCATTGCTGACCAATGTGGGTCCCATATAATGACCTTGTTGTAATTTATTAGCTAATTGTTCATCATTATTGCATTTTCTCCTGTTAGAAGTTTCTAGGAATTTAGGAGCAAATTAAAGTCCCATAGATCTCCAATTTCAGAAAGGCCTACAAATTGGGCTTTGTGTGCAAAAACGGAATTAATCTAGGGGCATGAATGATATAATATCTAATGTTTTACAATTTTACTAGATTTTGTTGTCTCGTCTTCTTTATTATTTACTTATTCTGTTTTCTTCTTTGTTATATTTCTTCACCTTGTTATGTAACATCAGAGGGGACTGGAAGGCTATTTCTGCCTTTCTTCTCTCATTTTGTGGCTATCCACATTATTTCCAGTTCTTTCCCTCCTGTAAAAAATAAGAAAACAGTTACTGCAATTTATACATTTGTTGATATTATTTTGAGCTACATTAAGTGGTATTAGATCGTAAATCACAAAGATCCATCAAGATTCTATTGATGATACAATTGTTAGTTCCTCCAATCAAGGGATGCTTAAAGATGCTTTTGAAATTAGAGACACAGATCTCATTCCTCATCAAGAGTCTTGGAACTTCTCCTTTTTCTTTTTTTGGGGGGTAGGGTGTATAGCATACTGTGTATCTATATGTTGGTGGATATTACCATTAGCTAAACTAAGTGGTATTAGATTACAAATAAAAAAGATCTATCAAGATTGAGGTGATGATACCGTTGTTTGTCCATCTAATTAAGGAATGTTTAAAAATGCTTATACAATTAGAGATGCAGATCTTCTCATCCCTTGTCAAGAATTTTGGAACTTCTTATGTTTTTGTTTTCTTTTCTTGGGGTATATTTTATCCCTTTACACACTCTATAAGATAGGCCTTCTAACCCTTTCTGTTAGAGCATGCAACATAGAAATCTCCCTTGGTTCTGTCGCAAGCGAAGATGCAATCGTAAAAATGGGTAACTGGCAAGAATAATGAAGCTAAGTATTGAAGTTTCTCTAACATAGGGGATTTGATCCACCTTATTTGATATGGGTCCTTTCGAAAGGATTACTACAAATTTGGTAGCTAGTAGTTTTTTCTTTGATATGGGGATCTCATTTTTGTCATCTATTCTCTTCCTTTTGATATTCTTTTCATAAACAATGCTGAAGTTTTGTATTTCTCTACTTCCAGAAGTTTGATGCTCTTTCAGAATTTTGAAGCTTACAAACAAGCATCTCGTTGGAAATTTGGGATCACTCATGGATATGAATGCAAATTTATTGTTTTGAGAACTTGTTCTCTCATTCTCTCGGACTCTCATCCTTCTTTCTCTCTCTCCACCCTCCCCATTATTTTTGTTTCCACTTCTCCTATGTTTGTCTCTGATACTGCCAAAAAATACCCCTCCAATAGGAAGACGACGCGTGGATCCACTTAACAGCAGGTCTTTAGAAGACACGTGGACGATCCAGGACCGGGCAGCTCAGCCTCCAGGTCATAACTGCCCTACAGGGCCACTCGGCCCCCACATCATCACCGCCTTCCACGCCATCATTGCCCAACCAAGTTGGGTGTCAGGTCGGCAAACTACTCCAGACACGTAAACGGCTTGTGATCAAGCCATCAAGGCCAAGCCCTAACGAACGGCCCCTGGCTATCCAACTGGGCTTCCTAAGCATCATTTTGAAACCAAGTTGGGATGTCAGGTGAGCAACCGCCCTTGTATCTGGAGGGCTCCTGATCAAGCCAGCAAGGCGAAAGCCCTAGCGAACGGCCCCCAGCCACCTAGCTGGGCCTCATAGGCATCATTACCCAACCCAGTTGGGGCATCGTATCGCTGCCGCCCTAGGCCCAATACCGCCTCTGAAACTCTATAAAAAGGACTTGGTAAGCATTCAAAACGGACGGATTCTTTTTCAACTTCCGATATATACACTTGATTTTGCCTTAACTTAAGCATCGGAGCATCCTCGGAGGCATCCCTTCCGTCGACCCCATAGCCACTCTCTTTCCCTGTGCAGGTACCTCCGCAGTCCGACCTCCAGCTCAGTAACGCACATATTTGGCATCAACAGATTGACGCCGTCTGTGGGAAACCACATCTCTCGCTGACAGTAACAGCGAAGAAGTCCAAAAGAACTCATTTGTTATCATGCCCCCAAAAACACTCGCCAGGGATCTAGGCGCTCGCGTACTATGGTCGGGACAACAGTCGGGAGCGAGTTCCTCAGCCGAACCCGAGGCTCACCCGAATGAAGGTACACTCCAGGCGCAATTCACAGAGCTCGCACAACTGGTAGCAGATCTGGCTGCCGAAGTTCGTGAGAGACCTCAGCATACTGTACCACTCCCGTCACAAGAACCAGGTCACAACGGTTCCGCCAACCGCCGCCCACCAGCAGATGACTGTTCGGCAACCCACTCACCTCCCCTAGCCAAGTTCGGAGAAAGTTCCGTGCCCAAGAACAGCGAAGGGTTTGGCAAGCAGATCGAGGACATAGAGGAGCGAATTAATGAGGCGTTTAGAGAACGCGGCCACAGTATTAGCGATGATCTCGATGTGCAGGACCCACCTTTCACACAAAAAGTCCTCGACGCCCCCCTCCCACCAAATTTCCGAATGCCACAAATCAAACCTTACGATGGATCCACTGATCCCCTAGATCATCTCCAGCACTACCGAACCACAATGACCCTCCATAGACATTCGGACCCTGTGATGTGCCGGGCATTTCCATTGACCCTTGAGAAAGCGGCTGGGACGTGGCATTCTCGTTTGAAACCAAGAGGCATCCGCACCTTCAAAGACCTAAGCTATGCTTTCACCTCTCATTTCATCAGCAGCAAAGAACCCAAGAAAACTTCGGAGTCGCTGTTCAATATTGTCCAGTCAAAAGGAGAAAAGCTTCGCGCCTATATTTCTAGATTCAATACTGCAGCTTGGAAGATCCCAGATCTTGATTCCAGTGTTCAGCTCTTGGCATTCAAAAATGGACTAAGATCCGGATTCTTCAGTTCAAAACTCATCAGACGTCCGCCTGTGGATATGAGTGAAGTCTTGGTGCGAGCTGAAAAATACGTGCTGGTAGAAGACGATCAGGCGTTCCGAAGAGAACGCGAAGGAGACACGGAAAGGAGGAAGAGAGGTACCACTAGACCCTGCCGCGAGCCCACTAAGTGACCGTTCAGCGATGAGAAACTCAGAACCCTCAGGCCTTTTGAGGATAGACCTTGGAATCTTGTAGCTTTCGGAACCGGAGCCAGAACTCCAGGGCAAATCCATAGCTACTCACCACTGAATGCCTCCAGGACCAACATTCTAATGCAGATTCACGACAGGGACCTCTTGCAATGGCCCCCAAGACCGCCAAACTTCAACCCAGATTGAAATGCTTGGTGTAGATTCCACAGAAATTTCGACCATGACACGGAAGAATGTAAGGCCTTAAAAAACCAGATTGAGGCCCTCATCAATCGAGGGCATCTAAAAGAATACGTCGGGCCACGACAGGAGAAATTCGATGAACGAGCACGCAGAAGCCCTGAACGCCCTCTCGAGCGAAACAGACCTACAAGGGCAATTCGAAAGAGCCCAGGGCCAAGTTATAGGGAGCCTAGCCAGAAAAAACCAGAGGCCCCCGTGGCAAAGATCATCAAGACCATTTACGGAGGGCTCGCTGCTGGAGGGGGGTCGCATGCTCGCAGTAGGTCTTATGTCAGGTCAATAGCCTCTGTCTCTGGACCTTATAAACGACCTAAGACCGGAGAGATCATTTCATTTTCGGACGAAGACTTAAAAGGAGTGCAAATCCCACATGACGATGCTGTTTTAATTTCACTCCTCGTGGCCAATCATGAAATAAGATGAGTCCTGGTCGACAACGGGAGCTCGGCAGACATTCTCTTTTATGATGCCTTTCAACAAATGCAACTGAGCGATACACACACAATTAAAGCACTTTTAGCGGCGCTAAAAAATAATATAAAAAACCACAATTAAAGCACTTATATAGCGACGCTTCTAAGTGTCGGTATAATTTGGAAAAAGGGTCTAAATATACCGACGCTTAGAAGCGCCACTATATAAGGGCTGGTATATTGTGACGCTTAGAAGCGCCAAAAAAATATGCATATTGCGGCGCTTTCTTTAAGGGCCGGTATTTGCACTTCGACACCACACATACCAGCGCTTGCAATAAGCGCCAGAAATGCATATTCCGACACTTTAAAGCACCGAAATAAGCAAAAAAGAGCATTGGCGATAATATTTTATCTTGTAGTGAGCCAAACTATTAGATTTTGTCATCATGCTAGTTTATCTTATGTCAGCAACACCATTAATATCCTTATAATTGTAAACAATTTGGAGTTTAGACAAGGAAAAAAAAAACCACAAAAAATTTAAAATTTAAATTTAAATTCCCGCTCAAAAGTTACAAATTTCAAAATTCAAATTGTCATCTCAACATATATGTAAAAGTAATATACAATCTCTTTCTCATTCTCTCTCTAACCCTACTCACTTCTTTTTCTAAACCCGGACAATAACCTTCGCTCTTAGTTTGAGTTTTCTTTTTTGATGATTTGCTTTTCTTAGGAAATTCCTGCATTTAAACTTTTTGCAATGTTAATAAATATTATTACACATATCTCATTTATATACTTTGATAATGTCTTAATTTTTTAGTATAGGTGTTTGTAAATTGTCCTCAATGGTTGACACCAGACTCCTCCTTTTAACTAATGTTGTTGTATAATTCTCGTCAGTGCAATCTTATTGGCGATATTATTCTTAGCAGATGATTACGTATAATAAGCATTTACCATCCAAGTTTATTGAGAAATTAGAGATTCAATTGTGGAATATTTTAATGATATAGAAAATATTTAGTGTTTCACAAATTTGGGGAGCTTATGCATAAGAGGGTGCTGTACAAACAAGTTTTCCATTTCATTGTGACATCTCGAGCGCTACTGTTGAAAATCACCAAAGAATCTCAGGTTGTGACCTTCAAACACCCAATTCTAGAATGATTTGGACCAAGACAAGAATCAAACCACAAAAGAGAAAACACAAGCAATTGTTATCGAGGTTCGGCAGATTGCCTACGTCCCCGTGAGCTCCTTTGAGCTCTCTACATTAAATCAATGGAGTTCTTACAATTACAACAACAACTCAAAAAGAACAATGTTTTCTTGATGAATGAGAGAAGAAGAAAGAGATAATAACAAAGTGTTTCCCTGGGATTTTTCCCAAGAAAATTCCAATTACAAAGCCCTTAAACCCCAATCTTGCATACACTCTCTCATTAGAAAAACCTCTGAAGATTTGAGAGCCTCTCTCTCTAAAACACCAGCCAATTTTGATCTGAGATGAACACTTGTGTATTTGATACAAGTTCTTCTTTATTGCTGCTATATCACCCTTTATATAGAGCAATAACTACCATAACCAACTTGAAACCTATCTCAGCCCTTAAATCTTGAGAACCAAACAATCATAGCCCTCTAAGTGGTTTAAATGAAACTGTGCGTTTCAACCAAAACAGCACACCAGCTGAAGGAGCCCAAAATCTTGTTTCAGGAAGAATTCATGTCGCGTCGCGGAACAAGGTGTTTCACGGCGAGCTCCAAAATCGTGGACTTCCAGACATTCGGACGAGCGAGGCATGGCATAGAGGTACACGGCGTGATGCGCAAAGCTTGCGCTGTGGCTTTAAATGTTGCTGAAGCTGAAATTCTGCAGCAAGGCCATCTTTTCTCAAGAACTCCTCAACTTTTAATTCTTAGACAAAAAGCCAACAATCTCTACCTTTGTCTAAGCAATTAAAACCGAACCAATTGTGCAAAGAACTCAGGATCCAAACTCAACATAAGTCACCACATCATCTGGTTCCAACTTTAAGAAATTCAAGGCAATGATTGAACTTGCTTAGAATTAGAACTTTAGTGCTTAAATCTGCAGGATTTTCTTACGTTGCCACTTTGTCCACATGAATGCTTCATTCCATAACCTTTTCCCGAATGAAATGATACCGAACATCCACATGCTTAGTCCTCTCATGGAACACCAGATTCTTACACAAATGCAACGCACTTTGGCTATCCGAATACACCACCACCCGCTCTTTTAGAACTTTCAACTTTTCCAGCAACCCTTTCCACCATAGAGTCTCCTTAATAGCTTCTGTTGCTGCTATATACTCTACTTCGGTTGTTGAGAGTGCTACCACGGGTTGCAACTGAAACTTCCAACTTATACAACATCCGTTTAAGTTGAAGAAGTATGAAGTAATCGATCTTCTCTTATCTCGGTCTGCTCTATAGTCTGAATCCGCATAACCTTCTAAACAGATGGATTTACCCCTCTTCTCGTAAACAAGCCCCACATCTGAGCTTCCCTTCAAATACCTCAGCAACCACTTCATCCCAAACCAATGCTCATTTTTGGGATTACTCATAAACCTGCTGAGAACACTAATGGCATGAGAAATGTCGGGTCTAGTGCTTACCATAGTGAACATGACTGATCCAACTGCATTAGAGTAAGGAGCCTTTTCCATTTCTTTTTTCTCCTCATCCGATCTAGGACATTGATCGCTAGAGAACTTGAAATGTCCAGCAAGGGAAATTTTTACTGGTTTATTATCTTCCATAGAGAACTTAGACTCCATTTTTTCTATGTAAGAAGTCTGAGAAACCTTCAACTTGTTTCTCTTCTTTTCCCGGATTATACACATCCCAAGGATCTTTTGAGCATAACCAAGATCCTTCATCTCAAACTCCAAACTGAGTTGAGATTTCAACCTTTCTATCATCTCCTTGCTGCTACCAACCAATAACAAATCATCAACATAGATGAGAATAATCATCATTTCCTCCACCTTATGTCCTTTGTAGTACAAACACGAATCACAGTAGCTCCTCATGAAACCCAAGCTAATTACAAAGGAATCAAACCTCTTATTCCACTATCGAGGTGATTGCTTTAAGCCATAGAGAGATTTCTTTAAATTGCACACCAAATCCCCATGTCTTTCTTCCTTCCTCATAGCCTTCGGGTTGTCTCATGTAGATGGTCTCATCAAGCTCTCCCTGTAAGAACGCTGTTCACATCCATTTGCTCAATCTCCCAATTAAATTGGACCATCAAAGCTAACACTATCCTTATTGTCTTGTATTTCATAACCGGTGAGAAAATTTCTGTGAAATCTATGCCTTCTCTTTGTGTGAACGCTTTCTCCATTAGCCTAGCCTTATATCAGACTTTATCCCTTGGAGTGTTTCCTTATTCGATCTTGTAAATCCACTTACAATTCACAACTTTCTGTTTTTCTGGTTTAGACAAAAATTCCCAAGTGTTGTTCTTCCTCAAAGAATGCATTTCCTCCTCCATAGCTAGCTTCCATCTTGACGAATCTTTACTTCTCATGGCATCACTGTAAGTTTTTGGTTCATAGTTGATTATCCTTCATTCCGAATAAAGAGCTGCTGTAATAACATCCGCAAAACCATATCTCAAAGGTGGTCTGATCTGCTTCCTTTCCCGGTCTCTTGTGAGCTAATAATCATTCTGATTTGCTGCATCGTCTCTTTCTAGTTTAGCCGCCTCTTGAGTGTCTTGAGCTTGCCCTTCATCAATGGGCTTTACCTGATCCAAACCCTCTTGCCTTCCTTGCTTTACCTGAATCGAATCTTCTTTGATGCTATGCTCCACATAAACCGGGCTGGTTTGCTCACTTTCTCTTGTAGGGTTAGTTTTCTCCGAATAGGGAAACAATAGCTCATTAAACATGACATCCCTACTTATTATGAGTTTAGTTCCATTTGGCTCTAAGGACCACAACCTATACCCTTTAACCCCTTCACCATATCCTAGAATCACACA
This sequence comes from Bretschneidera sinensis, assembly GCA_023935145.1. Classification (NCBI taxonomy): domain Eukaryota; kingdom Viridiplantae; phylum Streptophyta; class Magnoliopsida; order Brassicales; family Akaniaceae; genus Bretschneidera; species Bretschneidera sinensis. The sequence continues at coordinate 106,278,246 of CM043703.1, read as the reverse complement.
CTTTCTAGATATTGGGCTAAGTTTATCATCCTTTTGATGTGCAAACGCAGCACATCCAAAAGTCCTAAGGTTATTTGACTCAGGGGGTTTTCCACTACACATCTCTTCGGGAGTCTTAAGGTCTAAAGCTCTAGAGGGTGATTTATTAACCAAATACGCAGCAGTCGACACAGCTTCCCCTTAAAAACACTTAGGTAAACCGGAGCTAACAATCATGCACCTAACCTTGTCCAAAAGGGTCCTATTCATCCTCTCAGCAACTCCATTTTGCTGAGGGGTATACATAACTGTTCTATGCTTTAGAATCCCATTTAACTCACAAAATTTGTCAAATCCCTTATTGCAAAATTCTAGGCCATTATCGGTTTTTAAAATCTTAACTACTTTGCCCGTTTGAGTTTCTACCAGCTTTTTCCACACCACAAACTTATTCAAAGCATCCGATTTATTTTTAAGCAAATAAATCCAAACCTTTCTAGAATAGTCATCAATCAAAGAAAGAAAGTAAAGATTACCTCCTTGTGCTGGTGTTCTTGCTAGCCCCCAAAGATCAGCACGAATGTTGTTAAGAACACCCTTTGATTTATGCACTCCGGTGTTGAAGCTAAGCCGATGTTGTTTCCCAAGAACACAACTCTCGCAGAAATCAAGTTTTTCAACCTTACCACTATCAAGCAAACCATTATTGCTGAGAACTTGCAGCCCCTTTTCGCTCATATATCCCAAATGATTGTACCAAAGAACCGCCTTATCAATCTCAGCCATCAAACTTGCTGTCTTGATGTCCGTCTCTCCAATCATCTCATAGAGACCATCCTTTATCACTGCTTTGATCACTACCAAAGCTCCCTTGGTTATCTTAATCTTTTTTTCCCTCTGCCTTGTATGTGTACCCCATGGAATCTAACTGCCCCAAAGAGATCAAATTTTTTCTCAAATCTGGAAGATATCTCACATTCTGCAGTAACCTTGTAACTTCATTAAACATCCTTAATTGGATGTCTCCTATGCTCCTCACTTGGCAAGAAGTATTGTCCCCCAAAAAAACCTTTCCTCCATTAGTTTCCTTAAAATTCTTGAACTAATCACGGTGAGGGCATATATGATAAGTGTATCCGGAATCCAAAATCTATTTCTTGCTGCTTTGCCTTTCGCTCACATTTAAGCACACAACAAGAATATCACCATCTTGCTGTTCTCCCTTGGCAATCGAAGCCTCTCCATTTTCGGTATAGCCTCTTTTTTTTCATCCTACTGGAACATCGTGATACTTTTTGGAAAATAATCTTTTCTCCAGTCACGAAGTCCACCTTTTGTTGCATAAGAACCACCTTGATTTTTCGCTTCTGAAGAGCAAAGTCTCCCTTTCCATCAAACTTCTCAACAATGAAGTTTGAACCCATCTCGCAGGAAAAAATCCCAAGATTTATGCAGCACCCATAATTACTTTCCAAACTTCTTCTCTCCAACTTCTAAACCTCAAGAACCCGATCAAATCTTGATCCCAACATCGTTCTTGAATCACCTAAAAAGTTTCCTTTGATTCTTGGAAGGCAGCTCTGATACCACAATTGAAAATCACCAAAGAATCCTAGGTTGTGACCTTCAAACACAAATCTAGAATGATTTGGACCAAGACAAGAATCAAACCACAAAAGAGAAAACACAAGCAATTGTTATCGAGGTTCGGCAGATTGCCTACGTCCCTGTGAGCTCCTCTGAGCTCTCTGCACTAAATCAATGGGGTTCTTACAATTACAACAACAACTCAACAAGAACAATGTGTTTTTGATGAATGAGAGAAGAAAAAAGAAAGAGATAAGAACAAAGTGTTTCCCTAGAATTTTCCCCAAGAAAATTCCAATTACAAAGCCCTGAGCCCTTAAACCCCAATCTTGCATATACTCTCTTACTAGAAAAACCTCTGAAGATTTGAGAGTCTCTCTCTCTAAAACACTAACCAATCTTGATCTGAGATGAACGCTTGTGTATTTGATACAAGTTCTTCTTTATTGCTGCTATATCACCCTTTATATAGAGCAATAACTACCATAACCAACTTGAAACCTATCTCAACCCTTAGATCTTGAGAACCAAACAATTATAGCCCTCTAAGTGGTTTAAGTGAAATTGTGTGTTTCAACCAAAGCAACACACCAGCTGAAGGAGCCCAAAATTTTGTTTCAGGAAGAATTCGCACCGCGGCACGAAACAAAGTGTGCCGCGGCGAGCTTTAAAATCGTGGACTTCCAGACATGTAGACGGGCGAGGCTGAAATGGTCAATGCCACGGCACAGAGGTCTGTGGTGTGATGCGCAAAGCTTACGTTGCGGCTCTAAATACTGCTGAAGCTGAAATTCTACAACAAAGCCATCTCTTCTCCTTTAATTCTTAGACAAAAAACCAATATCAACTACCAACATCTCATTTAATTCTTAGATTAAAGAAAACGACACTTGCCCAGCTACAGTCCACAAGTAAGATGAAAGCGTTTTATTAGTGCCGTTGGCGATTAAAATAAGCACGTGTTATACGATTCCATACTGTGATAAAAGGACAACAAGACGTGCCCAGCTACAGTCACAGATAAGAGGAATGGGATTTATCAGTGTTGATGATAAAGGACAGCAACATGTGCCCAGCTACAGTCCACGAGTAAGAGGAATGGGTTTTATTAGTGTCGGTAGCGATTAAAATCAGCACAAGTATTATACGATTCCATTCTAATTGGAAAAGATATAACAATGCCATGGAGAAACGACGACCTATTCTTAGTCTTTTAATTTAAAAAAATAAAAAAAGAAATATTTTTTTTTGTTATGCTATAGTTCTTGATTTTGAAAAATATCAACTAATAATATAACCAAATTATTTCAAAATTACAATTTTATCTATAAAGTAGTGACTTGATTTCGGAATGTTTTGGCTTTTTCAGTTTTATTTGAAAGTTTTAATTTATTTTGAAGTATTTAATTATGGATTAAATTTTGTTAAAATTTTTATTTTGGATTGATTAGTGTAGATCGAATGAAATTATAATGCGTTAACTTTTAATATCTCTTGTGGGAATGGTTCAAATCCCCAACTCTCACTTTGTAATATGATAAAAAAATTAAATTAAATTATTTTTTGATTAATATAAGTCTTTTAATTTGGTAAAATTTTGAGTTTTTTTTTTTTTGTGTTAACATGTTTAACTCTAAAATTTTGATAATTGAATAAAAAATTTGACTATCAAAAAAATAGTTTGATTCATAGTTATAATTTAAAAAAACCCAAACTTTTGGTTATAATTAATGTTCTATTTGTATGGTAGCTTAATTTTATGTATATTCTTTTCAAAAAAAAAACTGTAAAAAATAAAATCATTTAATGAAAATTTTATTCTAAATAAATAAGATTCATAGTGTATTCTCAAAAATTGATTAAAAAAATTTCGTACTGCATTCTCCATAATATCAGCTCTAATCTTAATTAGTTTCCTTAATAATTAATATTAATTTAGTCGGTGAATTTTATCCAAAAAAAGAAATCTCGGTCAACATTTAAATACCTTTTAATAATATTCCTTTCAAAGGTTTGGCTGTCCTCTTAATGCCTTTTATTTCCTAACTCGCACTAAAATGAAAAAAAAAAAAAAAAACTAATTTTAGAAATTTCACCGTCTAACACTCGTGTCACATCAACATATACTGTCAAATAATATATCAGTTATGGAACCTACACAAACGTGAGTCCATAAAATTTTTGCCATTTTTTACTAACTCTCTCTTTTTACTTTTTCTACATCTATTTAAACAGATACATTGAATTTGAATTTGAATCAGAATCAGTACTGCAAAATTCTTTCTCCACGCGGTAGCGGATGGAAGGAGTGCAACAGTAAAAAACCACCCTCGCATTTAAGATTGCTGATATATATATATCAACTCAGTAATTTGCTAGTACAATGGAGCAACAAGCAAATGTTATCCCTCACGTCATTATGTTGCCTTTCCCTCTGCAAGGCCACATTAAGCCAATGCTCAACTTAGCAGAACTTCTTTGTAGCCATGCCAGTTTTCATGTCACCTTCCTCAACTCTCATCACAACCACAACCATCTTCTTCGTGTTGCAGACATGTCTTCTTTAAAAACTCGTTTGCCAGGCCTCAACTTTCAGCCCATTTCTGATGGTCTTCCACATGATCACCCACGAGCCGGTCCAGATGGTACTGATCTCTTCTTCTCTAGAAGGTCTGTAACCAAGCCCATTCTTCGACAACTATTGAAAACGCAGCAGATGCAACCAATAACCTGCATCATAGCCGACGGCTTAATGTCTTTCGTTATTGATGTTGCAGAGGAGCTTTGTATTCCAGTCATCACTTTCCATACACAAAGTGCATGTTCCTGGTGGATTCATTTCCATCTCAACAACCTCATTAGACAAGGGGAAGTTCCTTTTCAAGGTGAGTTAGCTTCAATTCCTACCCCTTAATTTTTCCTTTTTTTAGAAAAGAAAATATTTGCTAAACAGGAGTGCATTGGGATGGGCGTGCAGGAGAAGAAGACATGGACAAACCCATTCCATGCTCCAGGTCTGGAAAATGTTTTTCGACGTCGAGATCTTCCAAGCATTTGCAGATTTGAAGAAACTGATCACCCAATCTTCCAATTCTTCATAAGCGAAATCTTAGCCAATGCTCGATCCTCTGCTCTCATACTCAACACCTTTGAACAACTCGAAGCCCCATTGCTCTCTAGACTTGGCTCTTTTCTCACCAGTAAAATTTACCCTGTTGGTCCTTTGCATGCTCTCTTGAAATCTTGCATCACAGACTCTTCTTCATTCAAAGGGATTCTGTGGAAAGAAGACAGAACCTGCATGATGTGGCTCAATTCTCAACCTTTAAAATCAGTCTTGTACGTTAGTTTTAGGAGTCTTATGGTGATATTTCATCACCAATTGTTGGAGTTTTGGCATGGCTTGATCAACAGTGGCAAGCGTTTCTTGTGGGTAATCCGACCCGACATGATCATTGGGGAAGAAGATAGTGCGGGTCGGGTTCCGATTGAGCTCGAAGAAGGGACCAAAGGAAGAGGATGCATAGTGACATGTGCTCCACAGGAAATGGTCCTGGCCTATCCAGCCGTCGGTGGGTTTTTGACCCATGGTGGGTGGAACTCAACAATGGAGAGCATCTTTGCAGAAGTCCCTATGATCTGTTGGCCTACAATCGCTGACCAGCAAGTCAACAGCAGGTGTGTGAGTGAGTTGTGGAGGATTGGTTTTGATATGAAAGATACTTGTGATAGATCTACTATTGAGAAGTTGGTGAGAGACCTGATGGAGGATAAGAGAGACGAAATCATGAAATCAACTGATGAGATTGCAAGGATTGCTCATAACTGTGTTGAGGAAGGTGGGTCTTCCTATTGCAATCTAGACAAGTTGATTCAACACATACGAACATTCAATTAGCGGTTTTCAGGGGATGTAAAAGCTGGTGATGGCAAGTACAATGTAGAGGAAAAAAATCAAACATTATATATGGTTGCATCACAGATTCTGTCTCAGGAGCTTGACATAGATATGGGTAAAGTTTGCATAATTGAATAACAGAACTTCTCTTCTAAGTGTATTCTCCGAAACCTTCACTTTTTTTTTCTCCTCTTCGTTTCATTTTCATATACAGATTTCAGCGTAGAATGGATGTCAAAATGCAATATTTACTTGATATGCTTTTATAGGGAGTAGGATTACATCTTCCCATCATGTACCACACCAGCCATATATTGTGACTAGTTGTAACATGTCTGAACTACATGATAGTACTAACTGAAAACAAGGAAGAAGATAAAATTGTAGCATTAAACTAACATCAAAGCATATAAAGGAGAATCATGGATGTCTCCACCACCATCATATATATCACCAGCTGATAGGATAATTAGTGCTTTGAACAGATGAGAGAGGAGGATAAGAGAGGAGATCATGCAATCAACAGATTGCAAGTATTGTTGAGGAAGGTGGGTCTTCCAATTGCACTCTAGAGAAGTTGATTCAACACATTAAGAACATTTACTTGGTGCTTTTAAGGGCCAAACATATATGAAGTCATATTATCATAAAAAAAAAAAAAGTTCATAAAATGTGATCAAATCTTCTACTCCTTCAAACGTCAATTGTAATCAAATAAAGTTATTAAATGTCACTCCTAGTAAATGATCTTTTTAATACAAAGAAAATGTTAGTAAATGACAATATTTATCTATAATATTTTGTCTTTGATTGGACTACTACTATATATATCATTAAGAATTCGATTGATGAAACATAAAGACTAAGGTGATTTGGAGACCAAAAATGGTATTTAACCAACCAAACACCTTCATGTACATCGTGTGATGAGCAATGGCTTTTGGGGTTAACCAATGAATTTAGAGGCAGTTTTGGTCGAGTCTCGAGGCGTGCCCCAAAGCGAGGCAGAAGTAAAACATCATTGGGCGTGAAAGTAAAGACGTTCTTTCAAAAGGCGATCGTTTTTCACTCCAGGGCGTACGCCTCACCCCAGTGCGTATACTTTTTGCCCCCAAAAGGTCAGGGTGCTGCAAAATCCTTATTGTCAAAATCAAGTTTTCCTAAATATACCCATTTATCCAATATAACCAACGAAATTTTCATGAATTAAATTCTAAATTAAATACAAATCATTAATGATTTACACAACCCAATTAATTAGGAACTAAATACTTGAAATCTACGTGTGTAATTTACACAAAATTGGAATATAGGATTCCATTGAAACTTACCCAAACGAACTAGAAGCTTGATATTGATTGTGGATGAATAATGATCGGAAATGTAAAATTGTTTTTACTTCCAATTTCTTCTCCCGATGATAGTCGTCGGAAACCAGTGGTTGGTGGTCGGATTTCAAGGCTGACCTCAAAGTCTTTGTGTTACAATACCAAAAACAGGGCTGTTCACATGGCTTTTTTTTTTTTTCCTCCTGATTGACGAAATCTAGAGAGAGATGAGAAAAAGAAGGAAAAAATAGAAATGGTGAAGAAAAGAGAGTAGGTAGTGGAAACTGGAGAGAGAGAGGAAACGTGAGAATAAAAGAGAGCTCTGTTGAGTATTCGATTTCAGATATTTTGAGAAAAAGAGTCTAGAAGATGAAGAAATATTAGAAAAATTAAAATGGGCTTGGGCTGTTGTATGTGTCACTTGAGCTTATACATAGATTTGGGTTTGTACTTAAACTAGGTATCAAGGATTGGTAATTTGGTACTGAACTTAATACAAATTATTTAGTACATTTATTTTTTTTAGTTACCAAAAGTTTGTTTTAATAGATACATTTACAAATAAATTTAATAATTTGATTTTTTTTCTAAATTTAAATATTAATTTAATAATTTTTTTTGTAATTATTATTTTATTTAGAACGCCCAATGCCTTGGGGTTTACGCCTCATCTTACTGGGACAAAATGTCTAGCCCAACACCCTCTCTTCTGATATTTATAAAATTATAATTATCACTATAGAAATTAGTAAAGTATTAAAGTTTGATAAAAATTAATTAATTAATTAAAATTATTTTTTTATTATTCTGATTAATCAATTAATATTATTTTATTAAAATTTTGAAACAGTTCAAATGATTCAAAAGACTTACACCCCAACATCTCAAGGCAAATAATCTCGCCTAACACTTTTACCTTTAAAAACACTGAGATTAACTACACATAGCCCTCAACTTTACATTGGTATGCGAAGAAAGAAGCTTTTTCGGGGGATAACTACACATAGCCCTTTGTACTAAAGGCTTTTGGGGTGATGCTGGAGGTGAAAAAGGTTCACGGGGAGGTTTGATTGGAATGTACTAAAAGTGTAGGGAAATGCGTTGCGCTAGTATGGAGTTTGATGATATTGGAGGTAAGGATTTGGTGCTCGTTTCTTGTTCAACGGAACAAATGGAGAATGCAGTTCATGTCAGACACCTACAATCTACCTTGATGTGGAAAAACGTTGGAGGCTGATAATTAGTGGATGTAAAAGCTGTTGATGGCAAGCACAAAGCGGAGGGGGGAAAATAAATGAAACATACCTAATCAAGATAGATGGTCACATCACAGATTCTGTTGCAGTAGCTTGACATAGATATGGGTTAAGTTTAAATAATTGGATGTGTGCCGAAAGAGAATATTTTCTTAATTTTAGGATGTGTTTAAGAGGAGAAAAATATAAAAAGAAAAAAAACTAAAAAAAAGGAAAAGTAGAAAGAAAGAAAACTAAATAGATTAAAGTTTTTTTTATTGTGTTTAGTAAAATGATGAAAATAAAATAGTTTCTCCTACTTTTGTTTAATAAAGTGAAAAAGTGAAGGGAAAAAGAATGTAATAGTATAATTTTTACCATTATATCCTTCATAATATTAGTGGATATTAATGTGAAAAATTAGATGAGAATTAATTGGTAAATTAATCGTATTTTTTCACTTCTATTAACCGTGCTAACCTTGGTATGGAAGTTATGCATGAACGTAATGCTCATAACTTCGCTCTAGACCTAGCTAATATTGAAGGTCCATCTACAAATGGATAAGACTTTGGTCTTAGTATAGACTAGTTATCGAAAATAAAGGAGCAATAATCAACTTCTTCTTCTATCAGGAAGGTTTATACACTTTTCTTTTATCTCACTTTTCTCACTTACTATACGCATCCCTAGTCTTTCGTTTCCACCTTCTTTTCATTTTCACATTTAGATTTCAATGTAGAATGGCTTTTCAAAATGCAATATTTACTTATATTCTGTTAGAGGGAGTAGGACTTCTCTCCCCATCATCTACCACACACTAGCCATCTATTGTGATTATTGTAACAGAAGATTTCTGTGTGTATCATGGATGTGTAATAGCATATGTTGATGCCGAGGAACTGCCGTTGACTTGGGGGTTAATTCATTTAGATCTGCACAAGTAGGATGGGACGGAGGGAGAGAGGGGGCGAGGCCTCCGAGGACACTCAGACACTCTTATCAGTACGATGGCACGAGCAAATGGAGAATACTGGTTATAGTGTAGTGAATTTGTAAAGAATGTAGAATCTGGATTGGATCTACATACCTTAGGTCTTTTATAGTCTTCTGAGGCAAGGTCGACCACGTGGGAGGGATGGTTCCATCCCTTTAATCCCGTGTTTCTCGCGTTTCTGCAGTGAAATCTTAGTCTCGTGCTCAAACGATCACGTGCTCAGACGATCGCGTGCTCAGGCATGGTTTAGTCCTTTAATGCGCTTTGACGTGACAATTGTGTGAAATACCCATTGCACGTGCTTTTTGCCCGTAAGACTGAAGCCAGTCACGTGTTAGCGGTCTATTGGCTGCAGGTGACTCCATGTGTCGATGGTCTATTGGCCGTAGTTGTGGACTCCGTCAGCATGCATCATGTATATCCACCATATAAATCCACTGCTATATTAATAATTAGTCAAAACCAAAAATTATCGAAGGCCACAACTAGTAAAACCATTTTGCTTCCCCAAAATTCTATAATTCGAACCAAAACACAAAACCTATAAAGCATAATTCTACCTTGAGCGAAACTCCTACGAACTCAACGACTTAATTGCATCCAATACAAATTTGGCTTGTTCCTGAACCAACTCATGCTTCTTCAGGAATAATTCCGTTTCCTCCAGCCGCAACTTCCTCCACTTGTTGTTCATCTCCTTGGCCTTGAACCTCCCAATAGTGGGCATTCTCTCCCTCAGCATCCTCTTTAAAAAATACGGCAATGCAAGCGGCTTCTCAATCTCTAAAGACTGTCTCACATACTGATAATCAGACCAAAACTCGTCCAAATCACCCTTCTCTTCCTCTCCATTGACTTCAACTTTCACTGCTTCCACACTTTCTTTTGGTCCGCCACTAACCACCACCTGATGCTGCTTCTTAGTCCTCGGATCCTGTCTAGGCAAACCCAAACTTATTGGTTTCATGTTAGCTACAATATTCTCCACCTTACTCTCAATACAATATCATTGGAATTGGTATTCTTATTACAGCTACTACTCTGCCTCTGCTTTGCTTTCTTTTTACTGATACTAGTACCATTATTGTTATTGATAATACTGTCATTAGGCTCGCTGCTGCCCCAAATCTTTTTCGACAGCTGAAAAGACTTATGCTCGTGTGGCTTGGAGAAAACCAGGTCTTCTCCTTTCTCAGCATTGTTTTGGTACTTCTTCGTCAGTCTCCTAATCTTATCCATCAGCTGGTTCTTGGATACATCGACGTGGAGAGATTTCTTGATGAAATCATGGAATGAGCCCATATCGGCATTCGGATCGGTTCCAGTTTTGGATTTGTACTCGCTCATGCGCTTTAAAATCGCGATCTCATCGTTCTCGCTCCACAAACGTTGGGTCCTAGAACCCTTCTTGACGTCCTCGTCATCGTCGCCACTTGATGCTTTCTTCTTATTCTTTGACTCCGTCTTTAACTCGGTCCCAGTCAGCTCGCTCTCGGTCGTGCGCTTGGAGCCGGATTTGGTCGCAGACTTCTTGTTGGGTTTCATTGGTTCGGGGATGGGCTTGGAGGGGATCGGCTTGATGGTGAAATCGGAGACGTTTGGGGATTGGAGGCTCTTGTCGGAGTCGGAGTCGGAATCGGCGTCTGTGTCGGAGAATGACTGGGATGACGAGTTGGTTTGTACGGTGGACTTCTTCAGGGGTGACTCCTCCACCTCCTCCTCTTCTTCTTCAACGAGGTCTTGGTCATCATGTTCTTCAACGACTTCGTTTTCTTCGGAGAGAGCCTCTTCTTTTTCCTCTTCTTGAGAGGATGAAACTGGTGGAGGGTTTTCTATGGGCCGCTTTGGAGCCATTTTTTTCAGAGATGGAATGAGAGGGAAAAAAGGTTTTAGAGTGAGGTGTTAGACCGGAACTGTTATGTCGTTTCACTTCTTTATTGGCTACTTTTAAGTTGGTAATGGACTTGGCACCTATTTTTTATTTGGCACTCCAAGAAGGGCTCCTAGCACTCCAAAATTTACCCTTCAGCTGTAGTATCCGATCTCACAGGCAAAATGCCAGGAGACAAAAATGATTGTCAATAGCCGTTCCTTGGATTACCCTCTTGAAAACTGATAATTTGCTTGCACTTTGAGTCCGTTTGATTAATGGTCAAGATTATAATAAAATATAATTAATATTATAATGAAATGAGATTATCAAAATTAAAATAGAATTATTTTAATTTTATGTTATCAATTTCAAGACTAAAATTAAAATAAAAAAAAACTAAAATATCATTCTCATTGTTTTTATTATAAATCCTTTATATAACCCTCCCACGTCTTTTTGTTCTATGTTGCTTTTCTTTCTCCGCTACAATGATCTTCTCCACTATTCACAGGCTCAACCAAGCACCAGAGGCTACACCTGCACACCCAACCAGACCACCTACCCATGTCGCAACTATGTTTTCTACCGAGCCACAGCTCTTGAAGAAAGAGGAGGAAGAGGTGATGAAAAAGAAAGAGGAAAAGGAGAGGCGGTGCAGATCTGTGAAGGAGGAGGTGGAGGAGGAAAGGAAGAAGGTAGAAGAGAGGAAAAATGTGGAGGATGAGAAAGGAATGTGGAGGAGGAGAAAGGAAGATGGTGGCGGAGGAGGAGAGATGGAGAAGGTGGAGAGTCTATGAGGATTAGACGAAGAAGAAGAGGAGAAATGCGGAGACGGGAACGAGCATAGACAATGAAATAGAAAAAAATAATTTAGTTTTAAGACTTGAGATTATTTCTGTCCTAACAGGTGGGTGGGATAGAAATACTGAAATTTTGATTATTTTTGTCTTATTTTGATTTGTTAATCTTTCGAATCAAACATAAAATTGATTGTTCGTGTGAAATTAAATTAGCTTTTCCTACTTTAATCTCTCATAACAAACAAACTTTTATTGATTGACCAAAATAATGGTCGATGCAATATGGGTCCGTACACGCGAAACTTTATAAATGCGTGAGAACACACATAAAAGAAAATTTCTTTTCCAACATTAATACATGAACATCACTTTTGTTATAGCGAGACATTGTGGTTTCCGATAGACGACGCCAATCTGTTGATGCCAAAAAAACGGTTGGTGCTGACGTGACCTGGGTGTTGACGTGGCCTGGGTGCTGATGTGGCTTGGGCTCTGCACAAGTAACAGGGATGAACTAAAGGCCCTCGGAAGGAGGGTAGGGGAGACCTCCAAGGGTGCTCTGAAGCTTAAGTTAGCATGAAGGCTTAAGGGAGAGGCTGGGGGCTTAAGTAAATCAAGTGTAAGCAGATAAGTCTGAATGAATATAAATTCCATACATTGGCTTATTTATAGCCATCCGCCTGTGGGAGGGCATTGATTATAAGCTTGGGGGACGGTGTGTTGCAGGGTGGCTGCAGGGCGGCGTGCCGTAGGGTGGTTGTAGGATTGCAGATGTAGGCGGCTGTAGGGCGACATGTTGTAGGGTGGCGTAGAGTGGCTGCAGGGCTGCGTGCGTAGAGGGGGCCCAGGTGGAGGTTTGTCGGACCGTTCTTCATTAGGTCAGAGAGTCTGCTGGACTAAAGAGTTTACTGGGCCCTACTGGGCCGGAGTGCTTACTGGGCTGGAGTGCTTACTGGGTCGGAGGGTCTACTGGGTCATAGTGTTTACTAGGCTGGAGAGTCTACTAGATCGGACTGTTTACTGGGCTGGAGTATTTTGGGCCACATCAACTTCTATCCGACATTGACTCGTTGAAAGGCAGGGTCAATGGGTTAATGAATTGAATTATATGAATAATTAAAATATTATTTATAATAAAAAATAATATAATATATTACTTATTAAATTTCAATTATTTTGATGAATTTTAAAATAAAATTCTCAAAAAGCAAGCAAACTTAAAAGTACTCCAATAAATAATTATATTATTTTAAATAATTTTAAATATATATTTTAATTTTTAGTATTAGTATAAAATTTTAAAAAATTGAAAAAGAACCCAATAAATAATCACATTTCACATGCAATTATAACAAAAGTGATTGAGTAACATTCCCAAAGTGTTAAATATATTAACAATAACACTTTTACAAAAAGTTAGTAATTTGGTCTCATAGTTTTTTTTTATCAAATCCTCAGCAATATTTTATTATTATAGAAAAAAAGATACACACAAATGGAGGATGAACTGTTCCATACCCGAACAGACTCGGATGAACCTAAATTTTAACTTATTGAAAACATTACATAATCAAAGTATCTTAAAATGATTGGGTTACAACACTTGTAGGTTCCTATAAGTATAGAGATTTGCTTTATCAAAATTTAAAACATCAAGAGCTGTTTTAAGAAGAGCATCTGATGACCAATATACCTTTTGACCACCATGAGAAGATTCTCGTTTTTAAAGGGAGTCCGCCACATTATTCGCTTCTCGATTCACATGTTGAATAAAAGTGCCTTGAGAAATAAGATGTTCTATATCACGGATAATATACTTTATCTCCTATGGACAAGAAATTTTTCGCAAAATAAATTGAATTAAGAGATTTGATTCACATTTGATAACATCAACAATTATATTAAACTCATACATAAGTTGTCAGCCAATAAGAAGGGTTTTCGCCTCAACTAGATTACTCAAACAATTAGCAAATAAGAAAGAGTAAGCCATTACAAACGCATTACTTGCTCTAAAAACACCACCACTGGCGCACCCTTTAGAAGATCTAGATCCATCTGAATTAAGCTTTATTTTCCCATCAATTAAGTGGTTCCATTTAACCCAAATTCCTTTTTCAAATTTTGGAGGAACTACAATACCAATCGAGTGAACACACAACATATCATGAAAAAAATATTTGATTTCGGGGTGATGATAGCATTACGATCAAACATCCCATCTCTTATTATACTAATTAGGATAGTAGGGCAAATTGATTTGTCATCCTGCCTACATTCATTTCTCATTTACCATATGTGCCAACAGCCCCATAAGAAAGAGCAAATTTTAATAATACCCAATTGTGATTTTAATTTTGCATTGCCCAACCAATTAGTGATCAAAGATTGAAAGGAAACAGATTTTTTTAACACCAAATCTAGTTCCAAAGAAATTCCAAACCGCAAGAGCAAGGTCACTGTGAACAAAAAGATGATCAATTAATGAAAGCAACAAGAGCTTTTAAAAGCTAAAAAGATTACGGCCTCTCTGATACCAATGTTGTCAAAATAAACTCAGCGAAAAGTTTACATACTTCTTAAACCCGAAAATCTAGAACGGTTCGAATCCTTTCATCATACACATCTCTTGATTCTTATCAGTGATTGTGTGTAATCACAGAAAGGAAAATACATTTTGTTCACCACTCAAGAATCTTAATCTTCTTCTCTATAGAATAAAATAAGTGTTTCTCTCTCGTAATCTCTACAGAATTCCAACAATGTTTTTCTTGTTTGCAAACCCATATTTATATACTGTAAACATGGGTGGTTATTTTTTAGTTGAACCATCCAAGAGTTGCATGAATTCAACCAAGAGTTACATGATTTCATTCATGTCTCTTGGTTCAAAGTTACATGGACGGGTCGGGTCCCCCATCATGTCTGCCCAACTCAGTCCAGATATCCAACACTTTCATATCCACGACAATAGCACCAAAAAATAATTTCCAAATAAAATATGATACTTTTAAAGGAATCAATTTGGTCCAAAAAACTTTTGCTCATCTAAACTTAGGATTCTTGGTTCTAATAAGTGACCAATACTCATTTGTAGTAAATAATCCTGAAGTAGAATTATTCTAAACTAATTTATCTTGGTTTCCGTTAGGGGAACTTTTTTTGCTGCTTCATAAATGGGTGGAAACACAATTTTTAGATGATCCATTTTAGAATTATCTTGAACGATTTCCTTGAATGAACAATTCTTATATGGAAGAAAGTCATCAGGTCTGATTTCGTTATGCCAGTTGTCATTCCAAAAGTTTATATTACCCTTACCAATTATCCATGTAGAATTGGATTTTAATTGAATGACTACAGGAGCTATACGTTTCCAAATTTTGGAGATAAACAAAGGACATTGCATGCCCTCAATTTGCTCACCATATTTTCTTCTTATGTAAGAACTCCATAATGAGTTTGATTGTAAGAAATTCCAAGCTAATTTAGCTTGGAGACTAGCATGGATTTCATGAAGCTGTCTAATGCCTAATCCACATTCATCAAGTCGTTTGCAAATACAGTCTCATGATATCCATTTTTTCTAATTTGATTTAAAGAGTTCCATAAGAATGATGAGAATACTTTCCAATTTTTGAAGGGCCCCTTTAGGAGGAGCTATAACAGCTAGTGTATGTATAAGGTTAGAACTAAGAACACTTTTAATTAGTGTTAATTTTCCAGCCATTGAAAGGAATTTTGTCTTCAACGAAGCTAATTGTTTTTCAATTTTTTCTTGTAATGAAATAAGGTATCTTTTAACGCTCTTCCCTTTAAATAAAGGCACTTTCAAGTAATTAATTGGAAGCAAATTATGATTAAGACCTTACCAATTTTTTAATCTAGCAATTCGTGAAGAACTACAATTGGTACTACCAATGAATGAGTTTTTAGACTAGTTTATTCTTTGTCCCGAAATTTTGAGAAGCTTACAGCAAGCCTTAACAAAATTCTTTCTACCACAAAAGCATGTCACCTACATATAACAAGTGTGTAATGCCTACTTTATACCTTCTTATTAATCCTTTATCCGCCTATTCATTAAAAATTCTAGTAAAATCTTCCTCTGCTATAATGAATAATAAAGGAGATAAAGGATCTCATTGATGAAGACCACGAGAAGATTGAAAAAAGCCATATGAACCACCATTCAATGATATAGTATACCATACATTAGAAAGGCATTTTAAAATGTACTCACACCATTTATCCGAAAATCCAAATTTGAGAAGCATATTCAATAGGAAAGACCAATCTACACGATCATACGCTTTCGGCATATCAATTTTGAAAATTATATTCGAATCTGGTATGTTATTATTAATGTTTTGAACCATTTCATGTGCCAAATAAATATTTTCATGTATATTTCTTCCTTTGATAAAACCAGATTGTTCATTTGAGATGAATAGGTGTAGTAACGGTGCAAGTCTAGAAGAAAATATTTTTGATATAATCTTGTACATAAAAGTACACATACTTATAGTTCTTAAGTCCGATAAGTTAGAAGGATTTTCTGTTAAATAAGGCATAAATCAAAATTTCCTATTTTATGTAATTGCCTTCCTAATTTAGATTGTGTATTAGCTTGATTCTAGGGTATAAATACCACTGTAACCATAAAAGATGAATATACAATGAAAACGTGAATCATTCTTTTCAATATGGTATCAGAGCTGAATTGAAACGATCCAAAACAAATCTCTCAAAAAAGAAGGGGGGAGGGAGAAACCCTAAACCCAGAAATCCCTCAGTCGCAACACAGAAACAAGAAGAAAAAAAATATCAAAGCTCACCGCCGAACCAGCTTATCCGCCGCCAAACCATATCCACCGCCGAACCAGCTTATCCGTCGTCGAACCAGATCCACCGCCGAACCAAAGCCACTGCCGAACCAGATCCGTCGATTCTGCCCAACTACCACCGATTCTGCATCGCGCAACTTGCTTTCGACGGTATCCTCTCTCTGTCGCTCTTGATTCTAGAAAAACAGAAGAAAAAAAATGAGTGAAAAAATACCCATTCCAGTTGTGGTTTAGTCAGAAGGCGTATTTAACACCGGAATCACCCTCACCGAATCAAATTATGATATACGGTCCCAATTTATGGAAATGCAAATTGCTGAAAGAGACAAGATCTCTTATATTCGTGGCAAAACTAAGCCACCTGCCGAATCTGATGAAGGCTATGAAAAATGGTATGCTAAAAATCAAAATGTCAAACGATGGTTGTTGATGTCTATGTATCCAGATATTATGAGGCTTTATTTACACTTACCCACTGCCTATGAAATTTGGACTGCCTTGTCCACAACGTTTTATGATAGAAATGATGAGTTGCAGGCCTTTACTCTGAATAAAAAAGTTTTTTCTGCAAGATAAAATGGATGAATGCTCTCTGTGTATTACAGAGAATTAACTGAAATTTTTCGAGAGTTGGACCATCGTGATAAGGTAGTTATGAAAGATCCAGACGATGTCAAAACCTACCACCAGTCTGGTGAACGACTACGGGTTCACATCTTTCTTGCTGGATTGGATGAGGTCTTTGACTCAATTCGACATGAGATTTTGAGAAAAGACTCAGTGCCAAACCTGGAAGAATATTACTCATTAGTTCGATGGGAGGCGGTAAATATCACCCTAAGGGTGATTCTGGAACATCTGAACCTAGTGCCATGGTGGCACAGAATCAATCGAATCAACGTCAACAACCTCGAGCACAACCTAACACTGGCAGAAGGACCAAGGAGGTTGACACATCATCATACAAGTGTAATCATTGTCATAAGACCGGCCATACTAAAAGTGGCTGTTTTGAACTGGTGGGCTATCTAGAATGGTGGCATCCTAGCCGTGCAAAGAAAAATCACCAAAAACCTTCCACTGCAACAGTTGCTCAAACAAAAATGGAAGATGAAATCACTGACAATGCCTCAACATTGGTAATAGCTGCAGAAAATAGTGGTAATGTTTTAAATATTTCAACACCTGTTTTGAATAATACATGGATAATTGATTCTGGTGTAACTGATCACATGACTTATGATTCTAGACAGGTCTCATAACTCAATCACTCTAACCAAAAGTTTGTCTCTACCACAAATGGAAATTCAACCCCAGTGATTGGGGAAGGATCTTTGACTCTCACCAATACGTTAAATTTAGATTCAGTCGTAGTTGTTCCATCCTTATCTTATAATTTTTTGTCAGTCTCGCAAATAACCACTACTTTATCTTGTGTTATAATTTTTTGGCATGATTTTTGTGTGTTTACGGACATCAAAACCAAGACGACAATTCGTTATGGTATTAGACGGGGGAAGTTGTATTACCTGGACTTGGAATTAAAGAGTACTGAAAGCCTACGACAAGCTTTGGCAGTAGGATGTTCTGAAGATAGAAAACGGAAAGAAATATGGTTGAGACATCGACGGTTTGGGCATGCTTCTTTTGGATATCTCAAAAGATTATTTCCTAGTTTATTTACAGATATTGATTTTTTAGTTTTAGTGTGAGATGTGAACTGGAAAAAGCCATCGTGTTTTGTTTCCATTACGATTGAATAAAAGTCAACTTCCATTTATGATTATTCATTCGGATGTCTGGGGTCCATCGAAAGTCACTACTTTGCGTGGGTCACGTTGGTTTGTAACGTTTATTGATGATTGTACTAGGATGACATGGCTTTGCTTGATGAAATCCAAAAGTGAAGTGAACTCGTTATTACAAAAGTTTCATAAACGGATTGAAACTCAGTACAATAGAAAGATTCAAATTCTTCAAAGTGACAATGGTGGGGAATATCAGAGTACTGAATTTCAACATTACTTGGAAGCACAAGGAATGATCCATCACACTACTTGTTCCACCATGCCTCAACAGAACGGGGTGGCCGAGCGAAA
This sequence comes from Bretschneidera sinensis, assembly GCA_023935145.1. NCBI lineage: Eukaryota > Viridiplantae > Streptophyta > Magnoliopsida > Brassicales > Akaniaceae > Bretschneidera > Bretschneidera sinensis. The sequence goes on along the minus strand of CM043703.1, from coordinate 106,259,603 downwards.
AAATCGACACTTGTTGGCGGTTGTTCGAGCTTTTTTAATCGAAGCCCATATGCCTTTGTCTTATTGGGGAGAGGCTTTAACGACTGCAGCTTACTTAATCAATCGGGTACCCTCCAGCACACTCAACTTCAAAACACCACTCCAAACTCTTGATGATAAGATTAATGCTTCATCTGTCTCCAGCTTAACTCCTCATGTATTTGGATGTGTGGTGTTTGTACATTTACACAAACATCAGCGCACCAAGTTAACTCCTCAATCATTGAGATATGTTTTTGTTGGGTATACTACTCATAAAAAAGGATATCGATGTTATCATTATCCCACATGTCGGCTATTTATCACGATGAATGTTGTTTTCCATGAAGATACAATGTACTTCTCCAAGCCTGAATTTCAGGGGGAGTACCAAAAAGAAATTCAAAGCTTAGATTACAATAATAAAAAGCCTGACAATTTGGATATAAGATTGGGTTCCAGTGGTGATGACTCACAGACTAGAGTAAACGAGGAAATGGGTGAACTTGATTTAAATGGTATGATATTAGATCAAGTCTAAGACGAGAACCAAATACCTGAAGAGATGAATCATTCTTTAACCCAGCTAGAAACCAATGAGAACCAAATATCTGAAGAGATGAATCATTCTCCAACTCAGCCGAAAACCGTCAATCATGCTCCATCCCCTATAGACATATCACACCAATTGTTTACTGGAGATGTTCCTGAGCCACACAGGAGACAATTACCACAACGCCACACGAGAGGTATTCCTAAATCCACTTATGATCCTGAACTCTCTAGTAAAGTAAAATATCCCATGAGTCATTATGTGTCCAACCATCATTTGTCAGAATCAAACATGTCATTTGTAAATCAATTATCTACTGTATCTATTCCTAACAATGTGCAAGAAGCCTTATATGATCCCAAGTGGAAAGCAGCTATGAACAAGGAGATGAAATCTCTAGAAAAAAAATGAAACATGGGAACTAGTTGATCTTTCACCAGGAAAGAAACCAGTTGGATGTCGATGGATCTACATCGTGACATACAGGGATGACGACATAATTGAGCGCTTTAAAGCAAGACTGGTAGCAAAGGGATGCACTCAAACCTATGGGATTGATTACACAAAAACATTTGCTCCTGTAGCCAAAATCAACATAGTTCGCGTTCTGCTGTCTTTGGCTGCAAACTAAAGAAATCATTATATGGGCTGAAGTAGTCTCCTAGAGCATGGTTTGGAAGGTTCACAAAATCTATGATAGCCTTTGGCTACCATCAAAGCAATTCAGATCATACTCTTTTTTCTCCAAAGGGAGCAAGGTAAGATAACTGCACTAATTGTATATGTGGATGATATGGTAGTTATAGGGAATGATCCAAATGAAAGAAAAGCCCTGCACAATTACTTGTCTAAATAATTTGAAATGAAAGATTTAGGACCTCTGAAATATTTCCTTGGGATTGAAGTATCCCGATCTAACAAAGGGATAGCCTTATCTCAAAGAAAATATGCTCTAGATTTATTATGAGAAACTGGCATGGCAGCATGTCAACCAGTGGATACACTAGTAGAAGAAGGTCTAAAGCTATGTGTTGAGCCCAACCAGGTACCAGTTGACAAAGGAAGATACCAAAGACTGGTAGGGAGACTGTTGTACTTGTCTCATACCAGACTAGATTTGACCTATTCCTTAAGTATTGTTAGCCAGTTTATACATAATACTGAAGAACAACATATGAATGCAGTTATCCGCATCTTGAGGTACCTAAAGTCTGCTCCAGGAAAAAGAGTATTATTCTAAAAAAATGTAGACCATCAAAGCATAGAAGCCTATACCGATGCTGATTGGGCTGGTAATGTGAGTGATAGACGGTCAACTTTTGGATATTTTACCTTTCTAGGAGGTAACCTTGTGACATGGAAAAGCAAGAAACAAAATGTTGTAGCTCACTCAAGTGCAGAAGCTGAATTCAGAGGTTTGGCAAATGTATTGTGTGAGACATTATGGTTAAGACTCCTCTTACAGGATCTGAGTTATCTATCCGAGCAACCTATCCGACTACTTTGTGATAACAAAGCAGCACGTGACATAGCACATAATCCAGTTCAACATGACCGTACAAAGCATGTCGAGGTCGACAGGTTTTTCATTAAGGAAAAGTTGGATGAAAAGATTGTGGAATTGCCTAAGATTCGATTAGAAGATCAGTTGGCTGACATCCTTACCAAAGCAGTCTCAAATCGGGTATTCTTAAAATTTCTTGACAAGTTGGGCATGTGGGATATCTATGCACCAACTTGAGGGGGAGTGTTAAATAAGACATAAATCAAATTTTCCTATTTTATGTAATTGCCTTCCTAATTTAGATTGTGTATTAGCTTGATTCTAGGGTTTCCCTATAATCAAGCTCTATAAATACCAAACCCTAGAATTAAGCTCTATAAATACCATTGTAACCATAGAGATAAATATACAATGAAAATGTGAATCATTCTTTTCAATATTTTCAACCTTAAGAATTAAAATTAAATTGGTAGCTGTATATGATCTAGGTAAATATCCATTTAGGAAGAAGTCCTGAACAACCCTTATTACATCATTTTTAATGATATTCCAACATCCCCTAAAGAAATGTCCATTAAATCCATCCACATAAGGGGCGTTGTTCTGATTTAGTTCAAAAACTTCATTTTTAATTTCATCTTCTAGTGGTAATTTACATAACTATGTATTTTGTTCATCCGAAATAATTTTAGGGATGCAATGTAGAAGATCATGATTGTTTGAACTAGTAGATACAGCTATAAATAAAATTTGATAATATGCATAAGTTTCTTTTCCAATCTCACATTGTCTCTTTGAATTTTAAATTTTTTCTTAGTTTGCTTTTCTTTTAGAGATGCTTGAAAAAACTTAGAGTATATTTGGGTAACAATTTTTTGTTTTCAGTTTTTGTTTTCGAAAATGAAAACTGAAAACAATTTTCTGATGTTTTCTTAAGAAAATACGTTTGGATAACTGTAACTCGAAAACTGTTTTAAAAAATGAAAGCAGTGACATGTTGTTTGGATAATCTTATTTTGAAAACTGTTTTGTTATATGATGTAATTATTTTTAGTTTTGAATTTAAATTTAAAATCTATATTTTGGATTATAATTGTAAAGCTCAGTTAATGTACCATAACTAAAATTGCTTCTCGCCTACTGCACGTAATGTAGTGTTTCAAAAAAGTTAGAACTTGTATGCATAATACCTGTTCAATATCATCTATGTCACTGACTTGAAAAAAAATTGATGCTTCCTCTGTCACGATCTTTCAGAGTCTTGTATTAATTGAATGAGCTAATTTGTTTGAAAACGGAGTATCTGAAAACAGAATTATGTTCTCAGTATCTGCACTAGGCTTTTAATTGTCAGTATTTGCACTAATAAGCTCCTGAGATCCATATCAAACATGGGAGAGCAAAAGGTAAGAGGAAAAGAGAGATGAAGCAAGACCATCAACTATGAGGAAGAGGTCAGTACAATGAGGTGCAAAAAATGTAGGCAACTGGCAAAACACTAGTAATATTTAAGTTGGACCAGCTCTTGCGCAGTTGATTTCAGCCTCGAAATTTGTGGTAAGGGGTTATGCCTGACTGCCTGAGTATGTAATGAAAGTTATTCCAAGCAGTAAAAGAGAATAATTTTTTTAACTTGTCCAATATAGATTTTCAAAGATCAAAAGGCATAATTCCCCACCAAATCATCAAGATGTTTTAAGGCGGAAGACCAGGTCATGCAAACTATAGGGCTAAAGCATTTGTCTCATCAGTGCAAATGAAGTAATGCCGACAACTACAATTATGTGCTGGTTGGGTATCCACATATTTTCCTGTACAAATGAAGTCTCCTTGTCTTTGGAAGGACTTCTAAGACAGTTTAACTCCCTCAGCCAATCTTCTCTCCAAGAAAACTTTCATTAAGATACAAACATTATCAACAGGAAAGACAAAAGTGAAACTCAAAATTTATATTCTCTTCCCAATCTCAAACTGAGAAAAATCGTGCAAAGCTTAATCTTGTCATCATGCCTCCAAGATTTCCAAGCCACCTGATTAAGTGCCATAGAGTAGTAAGAGTCAAATTTGAATGCGCAAGAGATATTGGGAAATAACTTCCAGGGATATGGAGTTCTAAGTTCTAACAGCCACTAGAATAATTTCGAAGGAATATTTCAACTGCACTATAGCCATAATGTATATTAAAATTCTCCATCTGCTCGCAAGTACTGCTATCCTGCCTTAGTGTGAACCAGAGATGCAAGGAATGGCAATAACAAGGAACATGATAAATTGTATAACTAGCCCTTCGAAAGTGATAATCCCATGAGAAAAACTGAAACATATGCGTCAAACATTTGTTTAGAAAAATTCCCCTAGTAATGAGTACAATAGAAGGGTAAAAGTGGATGTTATAAAGCTAATTAGGATTTAGGTCCCAGGATATTGAAAAAGAAAAACTATCACCAAGAATGCAAAATTTTCATTTCTTACCAGTTAACATTCACATTCGATTGTCTTGTATACTTGAGTTGAAATAAACATGCAATTAAAGTGGCATCTGATAGTGTAAAATTCCATTTGATAGTAGAAGAAACGCAAAGAAAGAAAATGGCAAAACTTGGATGTTCACGATTTCTTCAACAACTTAATAAACTATAGACTGAATTGAAATGTCTTTGTTACTGCCTTGAGAAAATATCTAACTTGAACCTCTCTTTTTTTGACAAGTAAACTTGAACCATTCTTAAAAAATGGGGAAAAGGTGACTCATGGCCCTATCTTATGAGGATCAAAATTTAACACAACAAAAGAAGTGCCAATATCAATACAATCAATCCTTCCACTACGTTGGGAAAGGACAGCAGGCAATGGAGTAAAGAAACCCCCTGCTCTTAGTTCAGAAATCTTGCTTGTCCTAAAACATATCAAGTGTAGTTAGCAAGTTGGCTAAGGAAGAAATTGATGAAAGAATCTTCTATAGAAGTTCAATGTCTATAGTTGTCAGAAAACTTTCCATTTTCCATAGAAGTTGCTTGCTAGGGGTGTGCAATATGGTAAAAGAAGATTTTTCTATTCAACCTAGATAAAGAAAGAGAGAGAAAAACAAATTTATTTTATGGCGAAGCCTTTACCTTTTCCAAATGACAGCTAGGGGGAGAGGCTCTCATCATCTGAACTGGAACTATCCATCCGCCGGTCTATGATTGCTGGAAATAATCGTTGTCGGATATCTGGAGGTGGCTGCCGATTGTCTGGGGAAGCAGACACTGTTGCAGACTCTTTCCTAGAAGTCCTAATGGGCTTCATTGTTGCGTCTCTAACCTGTTTAAATGCATTATCCAGCATTATCAAGAAATCGCGTACGATTGCAAACAAACGCAAGCCTTCATCCTTTCCTGTATTCCCATGAAAGTAGTCGGCTGTGCTCTTGACAAGTGCCATTATCCTCTTTTCTTCCTCCGTTAACCATGTAATAGCAGCATCTGCACGTTCAACAAAACTTGCCAGTGCGCCGCGAAATTCACTTTCTTCATCCATGCTGTTCGCCTCCGTGCTAAGGAACTCACTTGTTTTTTCCAATGAACAGCTAAGTTTTGACACTGTAGCTGTTAGGCTATCAGCATCTATAATTGCTGCCTTTTTAACATCTCCAAGTTCACTGCTTAAACCAGAAACCACCTGAAGACCAAGGCTCCGATAGTGCTCTGCTGAATTAGGGCTAGAATCATCAACAAGATCCTGTCTTCACACTGGAAAGGCTCCGGCTTGCTCTTACTGTCCGAACAGCTCGTATTCCTTCAGAACGGATGATCTCCTGAACAACAAAGTGCAAGAGTGTGGTCTTGCCATCCGTTCCTTTTACATCAGACAGTTTCAAGAGTGTGTCAAGTTTGAATGCCTGAGCACCACCACGGTAGGTACCATCATTCATGCGATTGCCAGTCTTGAGCACTGCCTCTAAGAGTTTTAAGAATAGCCTGCTACTTCTGAGTTTGTTGCAAGCTACCTGTCATTCGAGAATCAAGATGGAACCTCAGTTAAAAACCTTCAACTAGTGAAAAACACATACACTTTATCAAACACGACTTTAATATTGCAGAAGCCTTAAGATATATAATGAAGTTAAATAAATTATTTCTCATTTTTCTAGGAATAAAAAATCGAACTCTTAAAACGCTTATATCTAGTATCTCACCTCAAGAGTTGCGAAAGACTCTTTGAGGCTAGAAACTTCCTCTTGAAGAGAACTCATAAAAATCAATGACTCTATCCGTTTAAAAGCAAGTGGTATGTCAACCAAGACTTTGAGGAACCGCTCTGCAGGGCCAAGTTGAGAAACATTGCCAGAAAATAATCCGAGCTTCAGTTCATCTTCTGCTGTTGGTGCCATCTTCAAGAAGGTCTGAAGGAGCTCCACCGGAAGCTCATTACCTGAATCAGTTAACTAAAAATAAGATTCAAGACTGACAACCAAGTATATCTACAGCCATTCAGCAGCTATGACTAAAAGGACGTAAACAACATATCGATTTGCAAATTGACTAGCATAAAAGGATAGTGACTGAATCCTGAATTGATAAATTTCCAAATCTAATTTATGTGTTGCCAACCTCAGTTCATTAAAGCAACAAGAATTATTGTTAGAAAATAGAAAGAGACAATGTATCTAGAATATCATTATTCACAGTCTAAAAGCCTTTAATATTGTTGGATATTTGCCTCAGGATCACTACTCCATGATTAGCTGTACCACTACTCCATGTTTGCTGTGTTACTACCAGAAGCCGGGAAGAATAAAGATTATTCTGCAGGTTAGTCGAACAGATCTTTCACAGGGAGTAACACAAGGAAAACCCTAAAAAACAATACAGAGAAACAGTTCTGATGTTTTATTTAAAATTATGCAAATTCAATAATAATGTTTACGAAACCCTAAGACCTTATTTATAAGGTCGAAACAAAATAAGAAAATTAAATTAAAGCTGAAATTAAAATAACTAAAATAAAAAGTTTCCTAAAAACTTTAAACTGCCAATTTGAGGGCTTAAACGTCGTTTTTTTTGCTTAAAAACAACGACACTGATCAACGACACTGATTGTGAAATAATCAGGTTTTATTCGCTGGCCTGTTTCCAATCAGACTAGGGTCTTCCGGGCCTGATCTGAGCCCGTGGCCCGTTCTAGGTAGTCCACCTGCCAGTTCTGCGCTGATCTGCCAACTCTGCATCATCTGACTTGGATCCTCCTGCGTCACTACCCCATGTTCTCTGTCCTTACTACCCTATGTGTGTTGTACCATGTGTTATTTGTTTTTGTTTACTTTGTCTGCCATTTTGCTTTTCAGTTTTATATATAATGTAAACTTGATGCATTATGAGCAATTGAATTCAGAGTTTGAGTTCCAGTTCATCTTCCTCCTATTTCTGTCATTGTTCTAAGAAATCTCATTGTTTTTTCATTCTTTAAAACTAACAATTAGTATCAGAGCTATATTCTTGAGGGATCTGTGAGTTCATTTGAGTGTTCTAATGGAAGAAGAATCCAGTTTTTTAATCAATGGCTCCACCAGTTTTTGATGGAGACAACTATCAGATTTGGGCTGTGAGAATGGAGACCTATCTAGATGCAATGGATCTTTGGGAAGCTGTAGAAGAGGATTACGAAGTTCCTCCTCTGTCAAACAACCCCATAATGGCCCAGATCAAAAATCACAAGGATAGAAAAACGAGGAAGTCAAAAGCAAAAGCTTGTTTGTTTGCTGGCGTCTCATCGACTATCTTCACCCGAGTCATGTCACTCAAATCAGCAAAAGCAATATGGGATTATCTAAAAAAAGAGTATGAAGGTGTTGACCCTCGCCCGTATTTTAATGATGGCAAAACACAACTGTTATTTAACTAACATGTTTAAACTAAGTTGTATTAAGGATCAAACACATTCAACTAAGGAACAAAGTGCAAAAACTCGAATCAAATCAAGTATCAAGTGAAGACTGAAGATCTAGTATAGGTCTTAAGGTTTAGAACCAATGTAAGTATCACTCATACATTGTATTAGCTTGTTCAATGGCTCAAACACAAAAGGTTTTTCTAAAACTATTATTTTTAAATGTTTTTAATGAAAAACATAAGAAAAACTGGGTTGAAAAACAACCCAGTCGACTGGGTACATATACCAGTCGACTGGTATATAGGTCAGAAGGTACCCAGTCGACTGGATGAAACAACCCAGTCGACTGGTACTTTGACCTGTAAGTTTCCAGTCGACTAGATGAATCAACCCAGTCGACTGGTAAAATGGACAGAAAGTCCCCAGTCGACTGAATGATATATACCAGTCGACTGGATACCCAGAAGGTCTGAAAACGAGTATTTTTCAAGTGAACCCAGTCGACTGGTATCTCGACCCAGTCGACTGGTAATTCAAAAATATGACTGTTGGACTCCAAATCTGAACGTTTTAAAGTAAATCTTTTTCAAATTAAAGTCCAAAACGACCATATTAATTGATTGCTATATAAACCCATTCAGCAAAGCATTCAATAAGGAGAAACGCATATTCAAAAAGAGTTGATCTCATATAATCAAGTTTTTATACTCTTGAAACACAAAAAGCTTTGAAATAAATTTGTTGAGCCATTTATTCAAGCTTTACTTTGAAAGAGAGACATTTCTGTTGTAATAAGCTTTCATTTGCTGTCTCTCTACCGAGAGGAAGGGGAAACTTCCGAAAGGAAGGGGATTTTTTGGTTTAAGCAATTCCTGTAAATTGCTTGTGTACGGTTTGTGCAACACCCGGCTAAGTTGTGCGACTAAGTTTTCTTAGTGGATTACTTCAAGGAGTTCTTTGAAGAGAGTGGACGTAGGGTCGGAACGAATCCGATATTGCCGAACCACTATAACTGTGTTTGCATCATCTTTCCTTAAACTCTTTATTTACAGCTTATTAATTATTTGTTGCTTATCAGTTTTTATAAACTTGTATAAATTCCGCAAAAGTTTTTAAAAAACCCAATTCACCCCCCCCTCTTGGGTTGAAACCTCGAGCTACATTTGGTATCAGAGCTTCGTTCTCTTTATTAGGCTTAAATTCCTAGAGTTGATCCAATGGCAGCAAATAGCTACTCTGAGGGACACTCTTATACTAGACCACCATTGTTCAATGGATCAAATTATAACTACTGGAAAAATAGAATGAAAATCTTCGTCGAAGGACAAGATTACAATCTATGGAGAATTATAGAAGAGGGACCTAAAATTCCCTCAAAAGAAATAGTTATTGGAGAGACTCTTCATACAATGCCTAAACTCAAAACTGAGTTTACTGACGAGGATTGTAGAACGATGTCTCTCAATAGCAGAGCAACAAGCATGCTACATTGTGCATTAGATATTTCTGAATATAACAAAATATCTGCATGTGTTTCTGCTAAAGAAATATGGGATAACTTGCAAGTCACATATGAAGGAACAAGTGAAGTAAAAAAGTCTAAAATTTACATGCTAATTTCAGAGTATGAATCTTTTAAGATGTCTCCTAACGAAACCATTTCCGAAATGCACTCACGATTCACTACTATTATAAATGGTTTAAAATTGCTTGGCAAGAATATTGATGAAGTTGAACTAACTAGAAAAATCTTAAGATCTCTGCCACCAGAATGGAAACCAAAGAGGACAGCCATTCAGGAGGCCAAAAATCTTGACAAGCTTGATGTTGAGACGCTGCTTGGGTCATTATTGACATACGAGATGGAAGAAATGACTTCCATCGTCAATGATGATGAGAAGAAGAAAAAGCAAATTGCTCTCAAAGCTTTTACGAGCAACAAAGAAAAGGAATTAGAACAAGAAGCAGAGAGCAGTGAAGAGGATGGTGAAATGGCTTTAATCACCAGACGATTCCATAGGTTCTTGAAGAAAAGCAAGAAACCTTACTCAAAGGTAACCACCTCAAAAAGGGAACCACTTATGTGCTATGGCTGTAAGAAGCCATGACATATAAAAGCTGACTGTCTGGTTTCAAGCAAACCATACAAGGGCTTCAAGAAGAAAGCTATGGTAGCAACTACCTGGAACGATGACGAAGAAGATGAGTCATCAGACAAAGAAACCGGATACGAAGAAATTGCCAACCTTTGTTTGATGGAAATCGATGATGAAAGTGAGGTAACATCTTCTCTTTCTTCAAAAAATAATATTGTTACTAGTAGTGAAGAACTGCTAGAAGTCATAAATGAAATGCATGAAGAATTAAGGAAATTTGATTCTAGAAATTCTGTTCTTAAGAAAGAAGTATCATCTCTTTCGAAAGAAATGATAGTTCTTAGAGAAGAAAAAGAAAAATTATCATCTTTACTGTATAATTCGTCTCAAGATTTTCTTAAAGATGAAAATGAGAATTTGAAAAATAAAATTTCTGAATTAAACAGCACTATATCTAGACTTATGCTTGGTAAAAAAAAACTTGATGAAGTGTTTTCTTCCCAAAGATTAAGTGGAGGAAAATCTGGTGTAGGATATTCTCCATTGGGAAAACAAAAAACAAAAGAGAGCTTATTCATGAAAGCCTCTTGTGTAGATGGAGCTTCTACTTCAAAAGCTCCTAGCATTGTTAAAAGCACTCCCTCGATAAATCCTAGGAAGTTTAGAAACTTAAATGATCATACTAAATTGAAGCATCCTAAAAATACTCATGCTTATTTGTATGCTCATTCTAGAAATTCTCATACACACCCTAGAAATAATCATCATGCTCATTCTAGGAACAATGTGTATAATCGAAGAATGCATTCTGCTCATGCTCATCCTAGGAATCACCATCATGGCTATTCTAGAAATAACTTGCATACATATGCTAGCATGTATCCTAGAATACATCATCATTCATTTTCTGGAAATGACATGCATTTTCATACTCCTTACCATAGAAACATGTATCATAGGAACTATCATCCTAAGGATTATAGGAATGCACATGTAAGATTTCCTAAAAATTTCTATGACTATAATGCTAGGATTGTACATCATCAACTTGTTCATAAAGTTCCATATATTAAGAAAGTATGGGTCCCAAAAGGAACCGTATTTTCTAGGACTAACCCCAAAGGACCCAAGAAATTTTGGGTACCTAAAAGTGCTATCGTATATCCTTGTGTGATGTAGATTTGCCTTCACACCAAGGAGAAAGGTAACTGTTGGTACCTTGATAGCGGTTGCTCGAAGCATATGACTGGTGATAAAAGCGTATTCAATGAGCTAACTCTAAGAGATGGTGGACTTGTGACCATTGGAGACAATACTAAAATAAAGATCATCGGGCATGGAAAAGTCGGTAATGATTTCTCAAACTTAGATAATGTATTGCTAGTACAAGGCCTTAAGCCAAATTTACTTAGCATTAGTCAATTATGTGACAAAGGATATAAAGTCACATTTGAGACCTCTCATTGTCTAGTTATAGACATCAAGAGCAATAAGATCAAATTCATTGGCCATAGACATGAAAATGTCTATATAGTTGATTTGAAATCCTTACATTCCAATAATGAAAAATGTTTTCCTGCTTTTAGTGAAAATTAATGGCTATGGCATAGAAGGCTTGGTCATGTAAACATGAATTTGCTAAAAATTGTTTCAAGAAAAGATTTAGTTATTGGACTTCCTAAAATCAATTTTAAAAAAGACAAAATTTGCAATGCTTGTCAAATGGGAAAACAAACTAGAATATCTTTGAAAGCAAAAAATGTAGTTTCAACTACTAGACCTTTGGAACTTTTGCATATGGACTTATTTGGTCCAATTAATACCATTAGTCTAGGTGGCCATCAATATGCTCTTGTTATTGTTGATGACTATTCAAGATATACCTTTGTTATTTTTATTGCTTATAAGGATGAAGCTTTCAAAGGATTTGAAAAGTTTTGCAAAAAGGTACAAAATGAAAAAGGAATTTGTATTTTAAGCATAAGAAGTGATCATGGCAAAGAATTTGAAAATCAAAGCTTTTCAAAATTTTGTGATGAAAATGGAATTAATCACAACTTTTCAGCTCCTAGAACACCTCAACAAAATGGAGTTGTTGAGAGGAAAAATAGAGTTCTAGAAGAATTTTCAAGAACAATGCTTTGTGAAAATAATTTACCAAAATATTTTTGGGCTGAAGCCGTGAATACTTCTTGCTATATTTTAAATAGAATCTTGATAAGGCCTTTGCTTGATAAAACACCATATGAACTATGGAAAGGGAGAAAGCCCAATATTTCCTATTTTCGTGCCTTTGGTAGTAAGTGCTTCATCTTAAATAACAATAAAACTAACTTGGGTAAATTTGATTCCAAGATCGATGAAGGGATATTTTTAGGATATTCAACTACTAGTAAGGCTTATAGAGTTTTCAATAAGAGAACTCTAGTAGTAGAAGAATCTGTGCATGTAACTATTGATGAATCTAACCCATTGAGTAGTGGAGAAGTTTCTTTTAAAGATGATGCAGATTTTATTCCAAGAATGGAAACTCCTAATCCCATTGTTGACCTAAAAGTGAGTTCTACTCAAACAAATGAAGGGATGGCAACTCCAAATTTGGACCAACCATCCTCAAGTCAACAAGAGGGAAATCTACCCAAGGATTGGAGGTATGTAAATCATCATCCAATTGATCAAGTAATTGGTGATCCTTCACAAGGGGTAAGAACTCGCTCTTCCATTAGAAATATTTGCAATTTTGTAGCTTATTTGTCTCAAGTAGAACCTAAGACATTTATAGAAGCTGAAAAAGATAATGATTGGATAATTGTAATGCAAGAAGAGATAAATCAATTTGAGAGAAACAATGTTTGGGAACTAGTTCCAAGACCTAAAGATCATTCAATTATTGGAACTAAATGGGTATATAGAAATAAAATGGATGAAAATGGTATAGTAACTAGAAATAAGGCTAGACTAGTTGCTAAGGGATATAACCAAGAGGAAGGAATAGATTTTGATGAAACCTATGCTCCCGTAGCTAGATTAGAAGCTATTCGAATGTTATTAGCCTTTGCATGCTTTAATAAATTCAAGCTATTTCAAATGGATGTGAAAAGTGCCTTTTTAAATGGCTTTATAGAAGAAGAGGTTTATGTTGAACAACCTCTTGGATTTGAAAATACAAGTCTTCCAAATCATGTCTATAAACTTTCTAAAGCTCTATATGGGTTGAAGCAAGCTCCAAGGGCATGGTATGAAAGACTAAGTAAATTTTTGATTGATAATGATTTTGTAAGAGGTAGAATAGATACAACTCTCTTCACAAAAACTCACAAAAATGACACTTTGATAGTTCAAATATATGTTGATGATATTATATTTGGTGCTACTAATGAATCTATGTGTCAAGAGTTTGCAAAGTGCATGCAAGGTGAATTTGAAATGAGCATGATGGGAGAACTTACCTACTTCCTTGGACTGCAAATCAAGCGACTAAAAGGAGGTATCTTCATCAATCAACAAAAGTACATCAAAGATCTACTAAAGAGGTTCGGGATGGAAAGCTCAAAGCCAATTGGAACACCTATGAGCACAACCACCAAACTTGATCTTGATGAATGAGGTAAAACTGTAGATTCTAAATATTATAGAAGCATGATAGGTGCTTTACTGTACTTGACTGCAAGTAGACCTGATATAATGTTCAGTGTATGCATGTGTGCTAGATTTCAATCTAATCCTAAGGAATCACATGTAGTTGCAGTAAAAAGAATCCTTAGATATCTACAAAGGACCCAGACCATAGGATTATGGTATTCTAGAGAATCATCTTTTGAGCTAGTAGGATATTCGGATGCTGATTTTGCTGGATGTAGGTTAGATAGAAAAAGCACAAGTGGAACATGCCAATTCTTAGGTGCTATGTTAACTTCTTGGTTCTCCAAGAAACAGAATTCAGTTGCACTATCAACCGCTGAGGCGGAATATGTAGCAGCTGGCAGTTGTTGTGCCCAAGTACTATGGATGAAACAACAACTAGAAGACTATGGCATGAGTCTCAAAAATATTCCTATATTTTGTGATAATACAACCTAACCAAAAATCCTATTCAGCACTCTAGAACCAAGCATATAGAGATTAGACATCATTTCCTAAGAGATCATGCTCAAAAAGGTGATATAAGATTAGAATTTATACCTTCAGAAGATCAAATAGCTGATATTCTTACAAAACCCTTAAGTGAAGCTAGTTTTTGTAAAATTAGAATATTGATGGGATTGCTTGATTTTGATAAACTGAATGTTTGATTGCATTTCATTTCATCATTTGCATATTTGACATTGATTGAAAGAGTATTAATCATTGTTTAATTATTTCCCTCACTCAAAAATGTCATAGATAAACAAATTCGTGCTAAAAATACCAAACTGGAAATTTTGCTAAGGGTCCAGTCGACTTGTACATGTGACCCAGTCGACTGGTAAGTCTCTACCAGATATTCCAGTCGACTGATAATTTTGACCCAGTCGACTGGCAACTCTCTGCCAATTCTACCAGACGATTGGTAAGTCTTCTTCAGTCGTCTATAAGATTAAATCCTGTTAGGAGCCAACTTTTTGAAAAACCCTTGTCCTCTAGTCGACTGGTAAAAATAGTCCAGTCGACTGGTAACTCTCTGCCAGTTCACCCAGTCGACTGGTACGTTTACCCAGTCGACTGGTAAAGAAACTGTTCATCTTTTCAAAGGGACCCAGTCGACTGGTACGTTTACCAAGTCGACTGGTATCGCGATTCTATAAAAGGAACTGTTCATTTTCGCCATTTTTACGCCATTTTCAAAGAGCCCAAGCTTTCTCTCTCTAGAAAAATTCATCTTTTTGATCTAAAAACCATCCAAATCCCTTCTAAACACACCGATCTACTCATTCCTAAAGAGATTTTTAACTTTCTACGGTTAAAATCTCTCATTTTTACTAAATTTTCTTTTTCCAAAAACTTCAAATTTCTCCAAAATGAGTGACAAAATCCGTATAAAACTCACAACTAGTGGACCTGATGCACCCAAAAAGCTAAGGTCTTCAAAACCTTCGGCTTCGGAGTCGAAAGGGAAGGGAGCAGCAGGGTCATCCAGCAAGGAGCCCAGAACAGAGTTGGAGCAGACTCTGTTTTACAGCCCAGCGGCTCATAAGAGGTATAATTCAATAATCCGTCACAAGAAAATCATGACGGGTAGAGTCGTTGATTTTGAATCTATTTGCCATGGTAATTTCAATATTCTACCAGCCTTTGAGGCAATAAATCTGACCCCACTGGTCAGAATTCATGAAAAATATTACCCGCGACTGATTCACCAGTTCTATGCGAACTTGGTGAAACCCAGTCCTCTGGCTCTGAGATTCAGAACCAGAGTTAGCGATGTGGAGTTTGAGGTCAACACTGACCTCTTGATGAGCATTCTGAGAATCCCTATAAGGGGGGTTCAATGGAGTCTGGATGGATGGCCAGACAACTTTGAAGTTGAGGAGGCCTATCGGATAGTCAGGGGCGACCCTAACTATGTGTACAGACCCACTACATTTCACACATGTAGTAACTTGCCCCTCGACTCAAAGATGTTTCAATTGATTGTCAGTTGGACCATCCACCCGAGACTCGGGAGTCGAGGGTATCTATCTAAAATAGATACGGTATT
The DNA here is from genome assembly GCA_023935145.1 of Bretschneidera sinensis. Lineage (NCBI taxonomy): Eukaryota > Viridiplantae > Streptophyta > Magnoliopsida > Brassicales > Akaniaceae > Bretschneidera > Bretschneidera sinensis. Next base: position 106,243,884 of record CM043703.1, on the reverse strand, counting down.
GATTTAGTGCCTAAAATCTGGGCACCACTTCAATATATATCCTCTGCTGCTCGCCAACATGATAAACGGTGAAGCAAACGACTCCGGGTGTCTTCCTTATGGGATGCTCATTACGCTCATCCTCTAGTACTTCCGGGTACCTTTGCTTGCCTCCGAGGCTCAGGATATCGGATTGACGGATATCATCAACATCTCATCTCTGAAGAAAATGGGATGTACTGTTCGTGAAGGGTTTCTCTATCCAAAGGCCGGAAAGCGCCTAAGGATCCGAGAGGATGCGAGTGACAGTGATGAGGATGCTGATACGGCTGCTGAGATAGAGACGGATACCCGAGCACCTCCCATTGGTGACTCGAGTACTGGTCAGACTGGTTATGGTGACATCCTACGAGCTATCACGAGTCTTCAGATGACGATGGAGTCCGGTTTTCAGTCCATGCAGTCCGATTACCAGAGGCTGAGCTCCTCCATAGACCACCTACGGGACGACTTCGAGTTACATCGAGAGCACACCGAGGGTTCCCTAGCTGAGATTAGGGAACTTCTTCATGACAGCTCGGACTCTCCCGCACCATGAGTCTCTATCTTTTATCTGTTCTTAGCGCTTTTCCAGTTTTTGTCACATAGCACGGACATCTCATGTATGTTTTTCTTAGTTATGGCTCTGTGAGGCCCTGCTTGTATTGACTTTTTCTCTATGATGATGTAATACTATTAGCCATATTTCTTGCATTTATTTACGCTATTTGTGATATGTTAGAACTGTTTTAAAACTCTGTTTGGTCACTAAAACTGCTATAAAATACTTATATGCTTGAAAAACTTCCGGTTCTTCTCGGGAAGGCTTATGAAATTCGAATGAAGCCAAATCTTTGCGTACATCTTTGTATTCTTATAACCTATTTGACTGTATTGGGTAAGTAGCTTATTTTTTATGTTATGCCCCCTTTGGTTGCTGTTGTCAAAACGGGGGAGAAAAATGAGAAAAACGAGAAAATCTAAGTAAAACGCAACCAATGCATAGATTTAGGGGGAGCATTGCTCAATATCTTTGTAAAAATGTTTATTGATTGGTTGAGTTTAATTCTAGATTGGTTGAAAGAAATATAAACTGTGTTTGCTTGTTTACAGGGTGGTTTTACTCGAAAAACAGAGGAGACTCTGTCCAAATTTTTGTAAAATCTTAACACTTAGCTTTTAAAACTGTTTTTACATTATTAGTTTTGTCATCATCAAAAAGGGGGAGATTGTTGACCCTCGCACGTATTTTAATGATGGCAAAACACAACTGTTATTTAACTAACATGTTTAAACTAAGTTGTATTAAGGATCAAACACATTCAACCAAGGAACAAAGTGCAAAAACTCGAACCAAATCAAGTATCAAGTGAAGACTGAAGATCTAGTATAGGTCTTAAGGTTTAGAACCAATGTAAGTCTCACTCATACATTGTATTAGCTTGTTCAATGGCTCAAACACAAAAGGTTTTTCTAAAACTATTATTTTTAAATGTTTTTAATGAAAAGCAGAAGAAAAACTGGGTTGGAAAACAACCCAGTCGACTGGGTACATATACCAGTCGACTGGTATATAGGTCAGAAGGTACCCAGTCGACTGGATGAAACAACCCAGTCGACTGGATGATATATACCAGTCGACTGGATACCCAGAAGGTCTGAAAACGAGTATTTTTCAAGTGAACCCAGTCGACTGGTAATTCAAAAATATGACCTTTGGACTCTAAATCTGAACGTTTTAAAGTAAATCTTTTTCAAATTAAAGTCCAAAACGGTCATATTAATTGATTGCTATATAAACTCATTCAGCAAAGCATTCAATAAGGAGAAGCACATATTCAAAAAGAGTTGATCTCACATAATCAAGTTTTTATACTCTTGAAACACAAAAAGCTTTGAAATAATCTTGTTGAGCCATTTATTCAAGCTTTACTTTGAAAGAGAGACATTTCTGTTGTAATAAGCTTTCATTTGCTGTCTCTCTACCTTTTACTTTACACCATCTTTGTAAAGGGATTACTTCCGAGAGGAAGGGGAAATTTCCGAAAGGAAGAGGATTTTTCGGTTTAAGCAATTCCTGTAAATTGCTTGTGTACGGTTTGTGCAACACCCGGCTAAGTTGTGCGACTAAGTTTTCTTAGTGGATTACTTCAAGGAGTTCCTTGAAGAGAGTGGACGTAGGGTCGGAACGAATCCGATATTGCCGAACCACTATAACTGTGTTTGCATCATCTTTCCTTAAACTCTTTATTTACAGCTTATTAATTATTTGTTGCTTATCAGTTTTTATAAACTTGTATAAATTCCGCAAAAGTTTTTAAAAAACCCAATTCACCCCCCTCTTGGGTTGAAACCTCGAGCAACAGAAGGAAATGAGAAGATCAAAGGGATGTAAGTGCTGAATTTGATTAGAGATTTTGAACTACAGAAAAGGAAGGAATCAGAAACCATTAAAGAGTATTCTAACAAGCTTCTAAGCATTGCCAATAAGGTAAGACTGCTTGGTTCTGATCTACCTAACTCGAGGATTGTTGAAAAAATCCTAGTAACGGTGCCTGAAAAATTTGAGGCAACCATTACAACCTTGGAGAACACCAAGGATCTGTCCAAAATTACCTTGGCGGAGCTCGTAAATGCTTTACAGGCAAAAGAGCAAAGAAGGGTCATGAGGCAAGAAGGAGTCGTTGAAGGAGCACTGCCAGTCAAGCATCAAGAATGAGGGAAAATGAGGAAGAAGAAAAAGAAGATTTTTGCTGCAAGTGGCGATGCTACAGCAAACAACAATAAGAACAAGACTGGAGGTATGAAGGGAAATCATCCTCCATGCCAACACTGTGGCAGAAAAGGGTCATCCTCCTTTCAAATGCTGGAGGAGACCTGATGCAAAATGCAATAGGTGTAACCAACTTGGTCATGAAGCTGACAAGAACAAGATTGGAGGTACGAAGGGAAATCATCCTCCATGCCAACACTGTGGCAGAAAGGGTCATCCTCCTTTCAAATGATGGAGGAGACCTGATACAAAATGCAGCAGGTGTAACCAACTTGGTCATGAAGCTGTGATTTGCAAAAGTAAAAGTCAACAGCAAGAAGTAGATGCTCAAGTTGCTGATTAAGAGGAGGAGTATCAACTCTTTGTTGCTACTTGCTTCTCAGGCAATGATTCAAGAGAGAGCTGGTTAATTAATAGTGGTTGCACTAACCATATGACACATGACAAGGAGTTGTTCAAGGAATTAAGAAGCACTAAGACTTCAAAAGTCAGAATTGGAAATGGATAGTATATAACAGTCAAGGGAAAAGGCACCATTGCAATTGCAAGTTGTTCAGGTATAAAACTTATCTATGATATTCTTTATGTTCCAAAAATTGACCAAAATCTGTTAAGTGTTGGTCAGTTGATAGAGAAAGGCTTCAAAGTACATTTTGAAGACAATTACTGCTTGATAAAAGATGCATCTGGTCAAGAGATGTTCAACATCAAGATGAGAGGAAAGAGCTTCACACTTAACCCACTTGAGAAGAAGCAAGCTACTTTTCTTTCCAAGAAAAGTGTCACAAAGATATGGCATAATAAGCTTGGTCATTATCATCATCATCAAGGACTACTATTGCTTCAAACAAATCAATTAGTAAAGAATTTGCCTGTTTTAGAAGATCATCTTCCTCACTGCAAAGCGTGTCAATATGAAAAGCAACACAGAAAACCATTTCCAAAAACAGCTTGGAGAGCAACACAGAAGCTACAATTGATCCACATTGATCTAGCAGGACCATAAAGGACACCATCTCTCAATGGTAGCCTTTACTATATTGCCTTTATTGATGATCTAACAAGAATATGTTAGATTTTCTATTTTAAATACAAATCAGAAGTTGCTAGAATATTTTGGAAATTTAAAGCTAGGCTTCTCTATGTGGGTAAGACTGCTGGGTACCATAACAGAACCCAGGAGGAGATACATGAATTGCTTTTAAGTTTTGCTGAAGCTGGAGCTACAGTTGTGAGGCTTAAAGGAGGGATCCTCTAGTGTTTGGGAGAGGTGGAGAGGGTAGATGGACTTTCTGCAGCAGCAAGGAATTCATGTTAAAGTTATCTCAGGTATTATCACTGCTTCATGGATAGTAGCAGAGCTGAGGATTCCATTAACTCATTGAGGCATTGCAAATAGTGTTAGATTTCTCACGGGGCACTTAAGGAAAGGGGGGACAGATCCTCTGTTTGTAGCAGAGAATGCAGCTGACCCTGATTCAACCCTAATGGTTTATATAGGATTGTCAACTCTCCATTCTCTGGCACAAAAATTGATGCATCATGGTCTGCCACTAAATACTCCAGCTGCTGCGGTTGAGTGAGGAACCACACCTCAACAGCGTACAATCTTTGCAGAACTGAAGGATCTTGCCAACAAGATTGCTTTGGCAGAGTTAGTATCACCAACACTTATTGTCATAGGGAAGGTTGTTGCACTTTCACCATTCTAGCCACATTTTTTGAAAGAAGTTGTGAGAAGGAAGGAATCTGCTGATATCTTATCAAAAGGGAAGCTAAGGTCAACCCTTCACTGTGTATGCAGACCAAAGGTGGAAAATCTTAGTAGAGAAACTTTTGTTGTGTTTTTACAACCAGTGTGGACGAAAATTTTCACAAAACCTCTATCAGCAAACAAAATTGAGCTTCTTAGGCAGAGACTTGGAGTTTGCAGCTCCTAATGCAAGGAGGAGTGTTGGTTATTTGCATCAGGATCACTACTCTATGATTAGCAGTACCACTACTCCATGTTTGTTGTGTTACTACCCCATGTTCTCTGTCCTTACTACCCCATGTGTGCTGTACCATGAGTTATTTGTTTTTTGTTTACTTTGTCTGCCATTTTGCTTTTCAGTTTTATATATAATATAAGCTTGATGCATTATGAGCAATTGAATTTAGAGTTTGAGTTCCAGTTCATCTTCCTCCTATTTCTCTCATTGTTCTAAGAAATCTCATTGTTCTTTCATTCTTTAAAACTAACAAATATGCAGAATATTGAACCAGAGACTATATCCTACATTGTTCCAGTTGCCAATTGGCCATTATTCCCTCAATCACCACAGTAACTAGCTTCATGCCAAGAATTAGAGAGGATTGAAGAACCGAACTGATAACGGAATAATAAGCAGAAACTCACTAGATAAAATAAGAACCACTTAACTTTGTAAGAGGTTCATAAAAAGAAGGCATACAAAAAGCCCGTTATCAGGCACCACACGATTCTTTGCTTACAAAGCTATTTCCCTAGTGTTATCACATTTGAAAGGGAAATCTATGTACATAGGTACTGGAAATTCCATTGGGCTCAAGCCACATACAAAAGATGAAATTTCAAAATATTCTCGGAATTTTAGAGCAACAACAGATGAAAGGTACACACATCTAAAAAACACATAATCAAATGGAAGCCTATCTTTATGAACAGTAGAACAAGTGTGTTTCACAAAAGCTTGTATAGAGAGAGAGAGAGAGAGAGAGCTTCTAGGATGGCATCAACAACTTCTTCTATTGTCACATTCAATGCTCGGAGAAGAATAAATAAGTTCTGAGCTTTTCTATTATCAATAATCTGTATACAAGGGACTGAATTTTCAAGCGAAGATGAATCTTTCTTCCGTTCATTTTTATTTTTATCCGCAGGAGCCCCAAATAAAGACTTTATCATCTCCTCGTTGAACCTGAAAGAGTTTTAAAGCAACTTGGTATTTAGAAAGACAAATTTGACACTATTACTCAATTGGAAAATCATAGTTAAGTCAAGACAGTTTGTAGTCTTACTGGAATGAACCAGCACTGATATCGTGCCAAACCATTGATTGATCAAGGTTGGCCATAACCTTATCCCAGAAGAATGGCTTTAATTTGGCTTTTGGAGCTTCTGATTCGCCATTAGGTTCATCTCCATAATTGGAAGTACTATTTCCTCGACGATGTGGACCACCATTCACTGCTTTTGGTGGCATAGGTGAAGGGTGAGCAACTTTTGGAGGTGGTGGGGGCTGAGGACCAGGAGGTTTTGGAGGTGGAGGAGTAGGTCTTCCAGGAGGAGTTTAGAGGAGGAAGTGCTGTTCCTGCAGTAGCTTCTGATGGTGCCTCAGCATGTGAGGAATCGTGACTATTTGATTTCATGGACAAATCGCTAACAGAAGAAGGATTCTTTCCACTATTAATGTTGAACTCTTTGTTGCTAGAATTTCCTAAGCTAATAGAATTCTGTGAAGAACCTAAAAGACGGAAAAGCCGAGTGAAAACTATATTAGCAAAGGAGGATAATAATGATGAAAGAAAAAACAAACACAACAAATGCATACCAGCAGAGAAATCACTTAAGCTTAAGTTGAGAAGAGACCTATCATCCTTTTGTCCTTCTTTAGGGCCAACTCTCTTGCTACTGCACTTCAGACAACAACCGAAAAGCAGTGCAACAAGAGCAAATGTTACTGTTGCAGTTCCAACAACAGCGATAATAGTTTCCATCAGAATGTCATTCCGCTTCTTTGGTGGAGGATGCTTAACAACGTGTGGACTAGGTGGAGAAATTTTAGGAGCTTTACGTGGTGGAAAAAAGGCAAGGGTACTTGGTAAGAAACGTGGCTTTGGTTCCATAACAGGGGAATCTGAATTTGGAGATGCAGACCTTGCATGTGCTAGACTAGGGGCTGATGCAGGACCAGGGCTTGGCGCTATCCATTGATCTGAGTGGCTAGACAGGTTTCTTCTAGGAGCACCCTGCCAAGTGAAAAGCAACTCGACACACTTGATGAACCAAACCTTAAAGCTAGCCTCTTGGCAGGAAAAATTAAAGAGAAGACTTTTCTTTCTTAAGAAATCCATAAGTGTCTATTTCAAGTGGGAAGGCAGAACACTGATAGCCTTGTAAAGGTTTCCTTTTGTCAATACTGCTGATTTCATATCCCTGGTTGCTTCCTGTGGGGTTACAGGTCAAATTTTTTGACAGCATCTTTCCTATCTATCAATTCTTTCCTACGGTGAATCCATGCTTTCTCTGCCTATGAGAATCAAGTATTTCGTCAAACTTAGGTGGTAATAGTGTCATCCTAAAATATCAAATGGAAAGAATTATAAGTTCAATATAGTAATAACAAAAAGTGTCATTTTTCTTTTTCTTAATTATTTGCCACTGGAATTTCTCCTCAGTTTGCATTGGCACGTGTGATTTCACAGGAACTCTTGTTAATATTAAGTACAAGCTTCTCTCTAAAACAGATGATGCAACAGGTTAACCACAGATGTATTTTAACCAGAAAGGCTAAGCATGCACTACCTATAAGAATATGCAAAATGAAATAAGTTAATCAATCATAAAATTTACTATCAAATACTTTCTAATTTTTCTCAGAAAGAACAAACTATAATATTGTTAATATATTATATGGGTTTAGTCCCACATTGGTTGTGTATAGCTTTGCTTCTCCTATTGGCTTGTATAAATAGGATAGCTCCCTTTGTACGTAAATCACACAATTCAATACAATTCTTCTCTTTGTATTGTCTCACTTCCTCTCTTAAATTCAACATGGTATCAGAGCCATAATGGTTCTCGGTATATTTAGAGTTGAGTATGCTCTGTGATTGAAACTATTAGTGGATCATTCACATCAGAAATTCTCGGTATATTAAGAGTTGAGTATGCTCTGTGATTGCCACTATTAGTGGATCCTTCACATCAGAAAAACTTCTAGTATATCCTTTTCATACCTGTCGGGTCATCACTATAGTCGGAGTCTCATTCTCCATCGACACCATCTCCGCCGTCGCTCCTGTTTCAGACATGCTGCTGCCACGTCAGCACCACATCAACAACACGTCAGCACCACGTTGCTCGTTGACCACCACATCATCAGTTGACCGCCACATCACCGATTTCTTGGAGATTCACCTTCCTCTTTGCTCCTATGGCTGAATCGAACTTACCCCACCGACAGAGCACACACCAGAAGCCCTTATATTGCAAGTATTGTCATTCACAAGGGCATGAATTGCTCAAATGTCCTTCTCGCCTATGTAAAATCTGCAGAGAACCAGGTCACTATCTTGCAGACTGCCCTAAACTTCCATCTGGAAATCAGTCAAATGGGAACCAATATCGCTTTCAAGGCTCATACAATCGGCCCAATCGGTCCTATTCCAAGCCAAAGAATACTACTGCGGTAACCATTGATGCTACACCAACTTCATCCAGCTCTCCACCTAATTGGAGTGGTTTCTGCACTGTTCTTACCGAGGCTCTAAATAAAATCGATAACAATATAGCCATGTCAACTACACTAGGTACATCCCGATGGTATTTTGATTCTGCCTGTTGCAATCACATGACTTCTGATGCCTCTATATTTTCCTCTAAAATCCGTGATGAGCATGTACCTACTATTCACACTACCAATGGATCAAATATGCTGGTCAGTCATACTGGACATGTTGATAGTTCTCATTTGTCTCTCCCTGACACATATTTGGTTCCTAATCTTACACTTAACCTTATATCTGTTGGACAACTATGTGATCTTGGACTTGATGTGCATTTTTCTTCTACTGGTTGTCGTGTACAGGATCCTCAGACAGGAAAACTCCTTGGAACTGGCCGTAAAGTTGGACGCCTCTTTGAGCTCACTCATCTCCAAGTCCCATCCTCACCATCACCAAATCAATCAACTGTATCCATCCCAGCACTCTCACCCGTGGAATTGTGGCACTCTCGGTTAGGTCACACTTCATCTAGCCCTCTACGTTCTTTTATTTCTAATGGTTAGTTAGATTCACTTCCGTATGAGTCTTTTCATTGTATTCATTGTCAACTTGCAAAACAATCAGTTTTACTTTTTAATGAGAGTCAGTCTGTTTCCCTTGCACCTTTTGATTTAGTACATTCTGATGTTTGGGGGCCTTCTCCTCATGCATCGATGGGTGGTGCTCGTTATTTTGTTATATTTGTGGATGACTATTCTCATTATACTTGGTTGTTTCTTATGAAAAGCAGATCTGAACTCTTTCAAAAATATTCTGATTTTTCTTCTATGGTTCAAACTCAATTCTCTCGGAATATCAAAATTTTTCGTTCAAATAATGCAATGGAATATAAAAACCGTGCTTTTCTAAACCTACTTCACAAAAATGTCACGCTCCCTCATCGCTCGTGCCCTAGAACCTCCCAACAAAATGGACAAGCCGAACGCAAACATCGACATATTCTTGACACCGTTCGTGCTCTACTCATTTCGTCATCATGTCCTGAACGTTTCTGGGGTGATGCTGCCTTCACCGCAGTGTACACAATCAATCGTGTCCCTTCCACTACAATCCAAAATCAGTCTCCATTCAAGTGCCTTTTTGGTAAACCTCCTGATTACTCTAACCACAGAGTCTTTGGTTGCGCTTGTTTTGTTCTTTTCAAACCGCATGAACACAACAAATTACAACCAAGCTCATCTGTGTTGTTTCATTGGATATGGTATTGAACATAAGGGGTATCGATATTGGGATCCTATTTCTAAAACTCTTCGTATCTCTCGTCATGTCATTTTTTGAGAACATCAAATGTTCTCTTCCTTATGGTCATTTGACATGTCAACCATCACTAACTCCAGATTCTTTACTGATCCATCTATTGAGTTATTTCCTGAGAATCCAGTTTCGGGTACTATTGAGTCCACCTCCGAATCACCAGCTGATATCACTCCTTTCGTTCCGGAATCACCAGCTGATCCTACCTCTCCAGAGCCAGCTTTAGCTCCAGAACCATCAACTGACCTCACATCTCCGACTCAATCGGTCATGCCCGAGGATATTCCTATGTCTGATGAGTCTGCACCAACTCCCTCTGAGAGCCATCCTCCAGATCACCCCCGCAGATCTACCAGGGTAACTCACCCCCTTCTCATCTTGCTGATTACCATTGTGATTATCATTGTTTTTCCACTATACTTCATCTGTATGAGCCTCAATCCTATAAGGAGGCTAGTACTAATCCTCTTTGGCAGAAAGCAATGGATGAAGAACTTCAGGTCCTAGCTAAAACTCATACCTGGGATATTGTTGATCTACCCCTTGGAAAAACTCCTATTGGGTGCAAATGGGTGTTTAAGATCAAGACACTTTCTGATGGCTCTATTGAATGATATAAATCCCGACTTGTTGCCAAGAGATTTGCTCAGGAATATGGCATTGACTATGAAGAGACATTTGCTCCAGTGGCGAGGCTCACATCTGTCCGTACACTCATTGCTGTCGCCGCCATTCGAAGATGGACTCTATTTCAAATGGATGTCAAAAATGTATTTATGAATGGGGATCTTCTTGAGAAAGTCTATATACATACACCTCCCGGCTTGGATGCCCCTCGAAACAAAGTTTGTCACCTTCGTCGTGCCCTATATGGTTTGAAACAAGCTCCACGTGTCTAGTTTGCCAAATTCAGCACTACCATTCATCACTTTGGGTTCACATCGAGTGCTCATGATTCGGCTCTGTTTATCTGCCATACTGCCAACGGTATTATCTTTCTTTTACTGTACGTGGATGATATGGTTATTACTGGAGATGATCTACATGGTATTTCTGAACTCAAAAATTTTCTTAGTGGCCAATTCGAGATGAAAGATCTTGGTGTGCTCACCTACTTTCTTAGCCTCGAAGTCTCATCTAATTCTGATGGATTTTTTCTCTCTCAGGCCAAATATGCCTCAGATCTCCTTTCCAAGGCTGGGATCACTGACTCAACCACTGCCACTACTCCTCTCGAGCCGAACGTCAGACTTACCCCACTCGATGGTTCACCTCTTCAGGATGCCACTTTATATCGTCAACTGGTTGGAAGTCTTGTATATCTTACTATCACTCGCCCTGACATTGCTTATGCCGTTCATCAGGTCAGTCGGTTCTTGTCCGCTCCTCGGACACCCATTACTCGGCTATTCTTCGCATTCTTAGGTATATCAAGGGTACTTTATTTCATGGGCTTCATTTCTCAGCACAGTCTGCCCCCGTTTTACAAGCCTATTCTGATGCCGATTGGGCCGGAGACCCCACCGACAGACGTTCAACCACTGGTTACTGTTTCTTTTTGGGCAATTCTCTCATTTCCTGGTGTAGTAAGAAACAAACTATGGTTGCTCGCTCCAGTACTGAAGCTGAATATCATGCCATGACTAATGCAACTCAAGAACTTCTCTGGTTTCGATGGCTACTAGATGGCATAGGTATCTCTTCTCCTGCTGCCACTATCCTACACTGTGACAACAGGAGTGCTATTCAGATCGCTCACAATGATGTCTTCCACGAGAGTACAAAACACATCGAGAATGATATCCACTTCATCCGTGATCACATCCTCCAGAATACGGTTCGTCTATAATCCGTCAGTTCAGCCGATCAGACAACTGACATTTTCACTAAGGCTCATCCACCTGGACACTTTCACTCTCTGGTTTCCAAACTCAAGTTCACCTCCCACTTACCGTCTTGAGTTTGAGGGGGGATCTTAATGTATTATATGGGTTTAGTCCCACATTGGTTGTGTATAGCTTTACCTCTCCGATTGGCTTGTATAAATAGGATAGTCCCACATTGGTTCTGTATAGCTTTGCCTCTCCTATTGGCTTGTATAAATCGGATAGCTCCCTTTGTAAGTAAATCACACCATTCAATACAATTCTTCTCTTTGTATTGTCACACTTCCTCTCTTAAATTCAACAAATATGAACCATCAGAGAACAATATCATAGACATGGTTTTGAACATTATCGGCAGTTAATATTCACTTTGTCAGAGATTGATTAATATCTACCAACCATCGAAGATACTGGGAAAAAATTACTATCAACTACTTTCTAATTTTTCTCAGCTAGAACAAACTATAATATGAACCATCAGAAAATAACATCATAGATATGGTATTGAATATTATCGGCAGTTAATCTTCATTTGTCAGAGATTGATTAATATCTGCCAACCATTGAAGATACTGGGACTGAAATTGCTTCAGACACCGGCATTTGCTACAATCGGCTTTCAAACACAATAACAAAAGGAAATGGCTACCAAGACCAAGTCCATAAAGGCTTCTCTACCTTTTCTGCCAAGTTCATTGAGGAAGTGCAGAAGGGGGCAGGGCAACCAAATTACATAATTAGTAATTTAGTATGCATACCAGATAGGCCTTCCAAGGTCAAAAAAAAAAGAAAAGTTGAAACTGAAGAAAGTCATTGGAATCTGAAAAGGAAAAGAACAAAAAGTGTTGGATACAATACAACATATTTCACCAAAGCACTCTTACTGAACAAAGTAATCTCCCAATATGAACTAGCAAAAGCTTTAATTGGCTAAAACAAAACAAAGCTTAAGTTTGTTTGTAACAAGCGGTTACTAATGTCCAATGCCCTTCATAGTGAACATAATCTCCCTTAAAATTTCATTCTGTTTTTTCATTTTGCATAAAGCCAGTTCAGTCAATTATGCCCAAATTTTTATTCGTATAACAAAATAAGGGTCAATATATATATATATATATATATATATATATATATATATATATATATATATATATATATATATATATATTTATATATATATGTTTGTGTATATATGTATATGTATGTATGCATGTATGTATATATATATATATATGTGTGTTTATATATACATATACGTATATTCGTGCACATACGTACATATACGTGTGTGTGTGTATATATTCAACTTACCTTGATAAAATTAAAAATCATTCTAAGCAAAAACAGAAAGCTAGAATTTTGCTAGTGATGACAACTTAACCCAAAAAAATAAAGAATTAAAACAGAATCATTCGTACCACTTCTTGGTGAATCCTGGGATATGTGGGATATGTCCACCGACGTTCACCACCGGAAGAAGTTTGAGGTGTCCCCCTCTTGGATTCTGGAGTTCCCGTGGCCAATGCGCAAAGCAAAATCACGAAAACAATGGGACAACCAGCTCTTCTCATTTCCATTGCCTATCAAATCACGATCTAATGTGCGTGTTCTATTTCTCATTTCATCGAACGACAGAAGATATTCAAACTATCTATAAAACATCGAAGCAGAAAGCATTCTTCTTCTCATTCTTCTCTTCAGTCTACAACAAAACGTCATGCAAAACTCGCAAGGTCTTGCTACGTCTTATAATCAACTTTTTTTGACGATAACACCAATAATCATTAATTCCACTCCTCTTAGTCTTAATTAATTAACTCAGAATCAGGATTAATTGGAATGTGAAAATAATTATGATACAAATACAACTTACATATCAAAGCCTCATAAATGTAAAACCTACACAACTTTGTTGGTTCGTATTGATTATCTAAATATTTTCACAAGAAAACAGCTTCATTCTTTTCTCTTTTTTTTGGTAAGTTGATTTACATTCACAAGAAAACAACTACAGAATCCTAGGCGGAAGTTGAAACATTAGAATTGTCTCACTCAAACAATTAGGGCCTGTTTAGTTGTGAAAATTTTTCATTTTTATTTTTCTTAACACTTTTTTTGACAATTTGAAAATTCTAAACATAATTTGAAAAACAATTTTTTCCATTACAATAACATAAAGTTTTTCAATATTATATTGAAAAAACAAATGATGTTTTTAAAATTGTGTTAAGAATATCCGAATTTTTTTTTCCACAAACAAGTTATTGGTCTTTTAAAACACATCTTGTGATCTACTGTATAACGGTTTTATGGTAGGATTGAGGATTTCTATGCTATACGGACCAGGATAATGAATTGCGAAGGTGCGTCTTGATTTTATCTCTGTTATTTCTGTTTGATTTAGATTTTACTTATAGCCAAGCTATTTTATGAGAATAATAACTTTGCATCTGTAGTTCTCTCTCTTCATATTCTTCTTCTTTTTTCATTTATTTTCTAACATATATTTGTTTGAATGTGCGGAGATGAGGAAAATGAAGAGGTAACTTCTCTCTCTCTTAATATGTGTTTCTAACAGTAATGGTAATAATTAATTTGTACTTGCAGTCTTTGTCTGTGACCCTCGAGCATTTGAAATACCAAGGAAAAATGCTGAAAAAGATAGTAAAGTTTGTTGCTTTCTCTCTCATTTTCTTTCAAACATGCACACATGTATATAAACAAATGCTTCTCCTTTTTCAGTTGTCCTTCTTCTAATGGGATTCTTTTTTTCTTATATGAACAATTCACTGACTGGTTATAGGATTGACATAAATACTCTTCGACTAACATACTTGCTATTCTATATAATTAAAGGATACTCTTTTTGCAAGTAACAGAAATCCCTTTTGATTTTGATCTCTGTTTGGCTTTCTAAACTTTTGAGGAAGAACTGCATGAACTCAATAAACAACAACATGAAGCACAAGAAAATATTAGGTGATTCAATCATTATTTGATATAAAATAGTTGATAGTTTCATAATAAATATCACTTAATTCTTCCAATTTAAAATATTGAAAACAGGTGTTACAATCTGGATCCGGCAAAGATCACCTCAATTTGTGAAGCTAATTTGCACCAACAATTTCTTATGGATGCAATTGAGATATAGAAAAGCTGAAAGTTAGCATATCTTCTCTGTTTATTTTTCACCTGCTTATATTGAAATTGAAATTAAGAACCTTTCTTCTTAGCAGGCAAAGTGGCATGAAAACTTGGAGACATCCTCAAGGGCTGAGAATGAGAGTGTTAAGGTAACTTGATGAAAGAAGAATAGAAAGTGGAAGACAATTTAGCTAAAATTATAAAAGCTTCTCCACTATCTTTCTTGAATTATTGATTGTTGTTGTGTGTGGCAATTCATACAGAGTTTTAATTCATTCTGCGAGTTATCTATAGATACATATTGTTGAGGAAAATGACAAGGCTTTAACAACCGAAGAGTGTGTAAATTCTAAAAAGAAAAGGTATCCAACTTTAGGTTTTGGATCTTGGGTTGACAATAATATAATAGGCACTTTTGAATGTTATGTGGAGCTCCTTATTTATACTTCAAATGTACGAAAGTAGAGTTGAAGGAAATTATTTAGTACTAGTATATGTTTAAGCTCGGATGTTATATATCCGTGTAGGAATCCATCAAGAGATGAATATGAACAAACATCCTTACCATTGGACCCCATCTAAGCATTCGCTACCTAGAAACACAAAGGCATTGGAACCTTCAAAGTGTTAGGACGTTGTGGTATGGGGCACACAATTACAACTGATGTAGAAATGAGAAAAATGAAAAATAATGACCACCAAAATTTTACGTGGAAAACTCTCAAACAAATTAGGAGAAAAACCACGGGCAAATTGTAAAAGGATTTCACTATTACAAAATGATTACAACAATTTCTCTCTAAAATAAGGAGAGCACAATTGACAATACCCTCTCTTATAATAGGAGAAAATACACTCTCTAATAAAAGGAAAGACAATATTTAGGAGAACCTAACTTTCTTTCTCTCTAAAAACTCTCTCTCTTTTTGACCCAAAATAGGATTTTGCCTTCAAAAATTGGGATGGATTTTATGGAGAAAAAGACATGTATATATAGGGGAGAGAGGCAATTCAATAATGGCGGTGAGGCAATGTGAATACAAGCTGTTTTTACAGCTTGATGTAGCTATTTTTACAGCTTGTTTTACAACACAAATTCTCAACCATCTCTGACTATTCAAAGACTTAATATAGAAGCAAAATTGCTCCTTATCTTTTGAGCCACAAAAGTGGCTTTACCGCCCCATATCTCCCATTTAAAGTCACTTTTGTAATTCTTTTATCCTTTTTACACTTGCCGTCTTTGTGTTGCTTATATTTCTGCTAGGCCAATAGAGGATCGACACCAAGTAAATTTGTCGTTGTTGATTGGCTTTGTTAACATATCAGCTAGGTTGTCTTTAGTATGGATTTTTTGCGTATCCACACTTCCTTCTTCCACCTTCTCACGAACAAAGTGATACTGAACTCGTATGTGCTTTGTCTTCGAATGAAATGCTGGATTCTTTGCCAGATGCAAAGCGCTCTGACTATCACAAAATAGAGCAATCTTCTCTTGTTTGTGTCCGAGCTCCTCCAGTAGCATTTGCAACCATATTGCCTCTTTGTTAGCTTGTGTAGCTGCGACATATTCTGCCTCCATCGTAGAAGTAGCCACGATAGACTGCAATTTTGAAACCCAGCTTACAGCTCCTCCAACAAGAGTAAGCACATAACCTGAGGTGGACTTGCTCTTATCAAGATCACCTGCATAATCTGAATCAACATAGCCTTTAACATTAAAGTCTGATCCTCCATAACATAATGCAACATTTAAGGTACTCTTGACATATCTTAGGATTCTCTTCACAGTACTCCAATGCTCTTTACCAGGATTCGCCATGTATCGACTAACCACTCCCACTACTTGTGCAATGTTTGGTCTTGTGCAAACCATAGCGAACATTAGGCTACCCACTGCTGATGCGTATGGTACTCGAGTCATTTCCATCCTCTTTGCTTCATTGCTAGGACTCATACTTGAGGATAACTTGAAATTAATAGGAAGAGGGGTAGAAATTGGCTTACAATCTTGTATGTTGAAGTGCGGCAAGATTTTCTTCAAATAATTTTTCTAAGAAAGCCATATCTTCCTATTATCTCTGTCTCGGTATATTTGCATCCCTAAAATCTTATTTGCTAGTCCCAAGTCCTTCATTTCAAACTCCCTAGCCAAATGTGCCTTTAAGTTTGTAATACGATCTTTGTTGGGGCCTGCTACCAACATGTCGTCAACATACAACAACAGAATAATAAAATTACCATCACCAAATCTTTTGTAGTAAACACAAGGATCTGAACTATGCCTGTTGTATCCAAGGCTCATGATGAAGGAATTAAATCTCTTATACCAACATCTCGGCGCCTGTTTGAGACCGTATAGAGATTTGTTCGACCTGCAAACCAAGTTCTCTTTTCCTTTTTCTTCAAAACCTTTAGGTTGGAGCATGTAAATCTCTTCTTCAAGTTCTCCATGAAGAAATGTAGTTTTCACGTCTAACTACTCTAAGTACAAGTCAAATGAAGCACACATCGCCAAGATTATTTGAACTGTTGTGATTCGAACAACAGGAGAGAATATTTCGTTGAAGTCTATGCCTTCTTTATGAGCGAAACCTTTCACTACCAATCTAGCCCTATACCGCTCCACTTGGTCATTACCATCCCATTTGATCTTGTAAACCCATTTGTTCCTGATGGCCTTCCTTCCTTGTGGTAGTGGAACAAGATCCCATGTCTCATTTTTATGGAGAGTTTCAATTTCTTCTTGCATTGCTGCCATCCACAGAGAAACTTCTTGGCTTTTTGTAGCCTCATGAAAAGTTGATGGCTCTTCATCCTCTGTTAGTAGATAGTATGCGACATTTCCCTCCATGATGTACTCTGAGTGCCAAACTGGTTCTCTTCTCTCCCGAGTTAACCGTCGAACTTGTGGAGTTACAAACTCAACTTGCTTTTGTTCTTCGTGCTCTGGTGCTGCTTCAAAAGAATCTAGAACTTCTTGTTCTTGTCTTTCTTCAACTTGAACTGTAGTAGTCTCTGGTTTCTCTTTTGAAGTGTTATCATTTTCTTTCCCTTGTACCTTATCTTCTGTAAATATCACATCCCTGCTGATTATCACCTTGCGGGCAGTGGGATCCCACAGGCGATACCCTTTAACTCCATCTGCATACCCTAAGAAAATGCATTTTCTAGATTTTGGATCCAACTTTGATGTTTCTTGGGCGTTGTACATAATATAAATAGGATTTCCGAATGTATGTAAGCGAGAATAATCAGCTGGCTTACCAGTCCACATCTCTATTGGCGTTTTCAGATCAATTACAGTTGATGGTGACCGATTGATCACGTAACAGGCGGTCTTGACTGCTTTTGCCCAAAATGACTTGGCCATCCCCGCAGTTCTCAACATCGC
The DNA here is from genome assembly GCA_023935145.1 of Bretschneidera sinensis. Lineage (NCBI taxonomy): Eukaryota > Viridiplantae > Streptophyta > Magnoliopsida > Brassicales > Akaniaceae > Bretschneidera > Bretschneidera sinensis. The sequence goes on along the minus strand of CM043703.1, from coordinate 106,225,883 downwards.
TCTTGTCCGTTCTAACAAGGTTCTGTTTATCCGCTCTGCTACTCCATTTTGTTGTGGAGTGTATGCCACCGTGAACTGCCTTTTGATACCTTCTTATTGACAGAAGTTATCAAATTCATCACTGGTATATTCTTCTCCATTGTCTGTCCTCAAATACATGATCTTCTTTTCAGATTCAAGCTTAACCCGCGCTTTGAATATTTTGAAAACTGGAAATACATCTGCCTTACTTTTTATTGGATACACCCAACATCTCCTGGAGAAATCGTCAATAAAAGACACAAAGTATTTTGCTCCTTCTAGGGACAAAACTGGTGCTTGCCAAACATCATAATGAATCAGTTCTAAGATAGCTTTGCTTCTAGCATTAGAACTGCTGAACTTTAATCTGTGCTGCTTACTAATAACACAATGCTCACAAAAGGATAATGATACCTTTTTGAGCCCTGGAAGAAGCTTTTGTTCAGCAAGAATCTTTAAACCTCATTGTGATATGTGGCTAAGCTTATGATGCCACATCATTGTTAATTATTCTGCCGAACTTGCCAACTCAGTGGATGCTTCTCCTTCTTTTTGTGTTTCTCCTTTAAGCATGTACAAATTTGCAGCTATCTTTTCCGCTTTCATCATTACAAGCGCGCCTTTAACTATTTTCATGATCGCATCTTGAATATGGGTTTTACACCTATTATTATCTAATTATCCTAAAGACAATAAATTTTTCTTTAGGCTTTTCACATATCGTACCTCCTGAATGGTGCGAACCATACCATCAAACATCTTCAATTTGATGGTACCAATACCAGCAATCTCCACGGCATGATCGTCTCCCATGAACACAGATCCTCCTGAGATAGGTTCATATTGATGGAACCATTCTTTCCGAGGAGTCATTTGCCATGTCGCTCCTGAGTCCATAAGCCAGACATCAGTGAATCTTCTTCTGCCTTCAGTAGCTGTTGTTGCCTCACTATATAAAATTTCACCATCATCCGAGGTGATTGCTACACAACCCTGAGCTTTTGATGACTCGGGACCTTTTCCTTTGGCTTCTTCTTTATTCTTGAGATGCCAACACTCCCTTTTGTAGTGCCTTTTCTTGCCACAATGATGACACTTGACATTTTTCTTACTTCTGGATTTTGATATACTTTGATTTTGACTCCCACTGGGGCCACATTCCGTTGATCTCCCTCTTGTTATTGTTAAAGCTTCGGCTTGCCGAGAGCCTCCCGATATATCTTCTTTGTTCTTGCGCCGACTTTCTTCTTTAAGAACCGTAGCCGCAATATCATCGAAGATTAAAACGTCAATGTTGTTGGTTAAGTTGATGATGAGTTGATCATACGAATCAGGTAGACTTTGAAGTAGAATTTCAGCACGTTCACCCGTCTCTATGTTATGCCCCATTGCTGTGAGCTGTGAAAATAAAGTGTTGAGGGTGTTGATGTGGTCAGTCACCATAGTTGACTCCATCATCCAAAGGGTGTAAAGTTTTCTTCTCAAGAAAATTTTGTTGTGTAGTGATTTGGCCTCGTACAATTTTGTCAAAGTATCCCATATCTCTTTTGCTGTCTTTTTCTCCGTCACACTTGACAATACTCCATCGGCTAGTGCTAGGTGCAGATTAGCAATAGCATTGCCATCCATCTCGTTCCACTTACCGTCGTCAGTGATCTCGTCGGGCCTTTCTCCAATTGCTGCCAAGAAGTTATCTTTCCTTAAAACTGCTTTTATTCTCATTTTCCATAATGAGAAATTGGTCCCATTGAACTTCTCTATTTCGTACTTCATCGCCATTATTGAAAATGCCTCCTTTCCACTAACTAGATCTGACCGTAGCACGAAAACCAGCTATAAACTCGGCTCTCTGATACCACTGTTAGGACGTTGTGGTACGGGGCACACAATTACAACTGATGTAGAAATGAGAAAAATGAAAAATAATGAACACCAAAATTTTACGTGGAAAACTCCAAAACAAATTAGGAGAAAAACCACGGGCAAATTGTAGAAGGATTTCACTATTACAAAATGATTACAACAATTTCTCTCTAAAATAAAGAGAGCACAATTGACGATACCCTCTCTTATAATAGGAGAAAATACACTCTCTCTAATAAAAGGAAAGACAATATTTAGGAAAACCTCACTTTCTTTCTCTCTAAAAACTCTCTCTTTTTGACCCAAAATAGGATTTTGCCTTCAAAAATTGGGATGGATTTTATGGAGAAAACGACATGTGTATATAGGGGAGATAGGCGGTTCAATAATGGCGGTGAGGCAATGTGAATACAAGCTGTTTTTACAGCTTGATATAGCTGTCTTTACAGCTTGTTTTACAACACAAATTCTCAACCATCTTTGACTATTCAAAGACTTAATATAGAAGCAAAATTGCTTCTTATCTTTTGAGCCACAAAAGTAGCTTTACCGCCACACAAAGTGGTGAACAGAGAACACACTAAGGTTGATCAAAGAGTGAAGGCCTGGGGGTTAAATGATCAAGAATTTCCTTCAATTGCAGTGCGGTGGAATACAAACTCCACATAGATATAGCCAAATGTGCTTTTATTCTGTTCCTAAATTGGTTTGTGTTGGTTGCTCTGCATTGACCTCTAGTGATTGTGCAGGAAAATGCTGAATGTTTATGTTATTTGGGATCTGGTTTGCTATATAGACATCCTGTTATTCTGTGTTTTTGGTAGTTCATTGAATATTCTGTATCAACCTTCCACTGGAAAAAAAGATGGTCAATCTACCAGTAAGAGAAAACATTAGAACACCAACATCTGTACGTATCACATAACACGGGTAATTCAGTGGCTTTCTTGAGAATTCCTTCTCTGCGCTTTGAATATGTTATTTGGCATTGGATATGATTGTTAATTTTCCTTATTGTAAGCTTCCTGCGACCCATTGTGAAGAGAGAAGGGAAGTTGTTCGAGACCACCCAGCTGAGAAGTATACTGATTTTATAAACTAAAAAGAGAAGAAGACATTAAATTTAGGCCATGCAAGAAGGGTGTATTGGAGCGGTAAGATGCCAACTGTCTTAAATTCCTCATGTACATTGAAGAATCATTTTTCTTTCTTTTGGGCTATATATTTAATTAAGAAAAATGTAGAAAATCGTGAAATTAATTACAGCAGAACTACAATTAGAAAATAGTTACAACTAGCCTGAAATGATATCTTACATTGAATGCTTTCGGCCTTCAGTATGGTAGTGGGGCCAAAGGAAGGGATGTATAATTGTTGAATGATGCCCCAGGAGCTGCTGATGTTTGAGTTATTGAGGTTTAATAAAACACATGCTTGATCTACTCTTCTATTTTGTTGGTGATAGGAGACATAGAGATCATGTTTTCATACTTGTTTTATTAGGCCATGTTTTCATGCTTGTTTTATTAGGCCATGTTTTCATCCTTGTTTTAAGGATTACTTTAGGCCATATTTTCATCCTTGTTTTAAGGATTATTTTTCCTTTAACAACCTATATATAGGTTGAAATTGTATTCTCAAAATATAGTGAAAAAAATCAAGTTTGTTTTCGCAAGCTCTTGCACTTCATTTCTAAAAAAAAAAAAAAAAAAAAAAAAAAAAAAAAAAAACCAACAAATTGGTATCAGAGCCATAAGTTCTTGAGAGACCTGTGAGGTTAAGTGAGCCTAACCACTTACCTTAAACACTTGCATTAAACACTCACCATCTTCCCTATCCAAAACACAAAGCCTACAGCCAACGCAAGATGAGTTCAGGAGTTTCATCGAATGCAATAGCGCCTCCGGTGTTTGATGGAACGAATTATCAAGTGTGGGTTCTCCGAATGGAAGCCTATCTTGATGCTAATGATCAATAGGAAGCCGTTGAAATTAAGTACGAATTTCCTCCCTTGCCCGACAATCCAACTATGGCTCAAATAAAAAATCACAAGGAGATGAGGCAAAGGAAATCAAAGGCAAAAGCTAGCTTATTTAC